>JAEAOA010001767.1:0-410000 GCA_016746295.1 Potamilus streckersoni | reverse complement strand
TGTATCGGATTTTCAGTTTGATTGCTATTTTGAGTGAACATATCATACAATTCACAACAACTTATGTTTGTTACATTATTGAAATAAAAAAGGGCTGGCAAAGATCGTAGGAAACACCATTGTTATCGAGAGTCATTCCTTCAAAGTGATTTATATTATAGCTGTTTACAATAAATAAAAAAACAAGTATAAGGTTTACCGTGCATTTGTACATCTTCATTATACCCCTGTCGTATTTTGTATTCTTGAAAGGAAGAGTTACCATAAAACTTTATTTCAAAAACAATTCTCAATTGAATTGTAACTGATATTTATATTATCTTTTTTGTTAAAAGGGTATCAGCAAAAAAAAACCCAACAGAATTATATATTGTCGTCATTCACTGTCAGCAAGAATTACAGTAACACGAATATTTTTTCATTGTTGGTAATAAATTTATTAAAAACAAGAAGAAAAGGAGACGGCTCAATGTACAACCTTGTCTCATTCCAGGCTAACATTGAAAATATGGACTAAGTTGATCTTGAGAAATCTTCACTGCTGACTTACGACCTGAATATATAATTTTTAACATCCTAATATACACGCAATTTTGTAATAATACATAACACTACCTCTCCCTGTCTATTGAATCCAATGCCTTTTGAACATCTAAAATCCTCCTCTTTTTACTGAAAGATGTTTCTATATCAGAGTGCAATGCATAAAGGATCTCAAATGGGCAATGATTTAATATTTAATTTATGAAACGAGTTGAATAATGTCCAGCTTTTACGAGCTTTGGCGAGCAAAAGTGGATATTATTCAACGAGTTCATAAATTTAATATTAAATCATTACCCATTTGAGATTCTCTTTATCATATAGTTTTTATTTCATTGAAAATTATTTATAAAGAAAGAAGAACGAATAATTTCGTTCATTTTGATTGATGGTGCACCTTTCATTTCTTGTGCATAAAATATAGTCCCAAACAAAGTTAAACTGGTAAAAGCTGATTGTATTTTTTTAATAAACTATAAATAAAAGAAAAAGCTTCATCCGAATAAACAGAACATTTTATAACGACAAAACCATTTCTCAAAACAGACTGATCAATGCGTTTTGATTCTGCCACATTGTTTGATACGGTACACAGAACGTTCGGCATATAGTACATGTTTAACCTTAAAATGTCACTTTCATGTGAAATAGGATTACTGGATGCAAAACTTCCCACATATACTGATACGTTTGTGTGGCCTGATATTTTCTGTATAAACAAAATTATATTTGAGTTGGATTTGCATCCCGTAAAGATGATGTGGTTCGATAAACTTTTGTCAGTTAGAAGACCCATTTACGTCCAGATTCTTCTGTGAACAGAGGTGAGTTTATTTACTTCTTCAAGCTATCATTTAGAGTACGCTTGTATATACAGTGGATTCTATATCTATGTAACATATATACCGCCCCATCCACCACCCGCTATCAAACAAACAATACCCTAAGTTTTACTTGTTATTGTTGTTCATGTCTTGTAGTTTTACGCCATTTTTCTTGTGATGATATTGTTAAGCATGACATAACAAACCTCCGTGGGGGTAATATATCCATATTCTGATAGCCGATATAATATTTCCTCATTTTCCTTTCGCGAGTCGAGTTAAAATATGGCCGTCAAAAAAATGTTTATTCAAATCAAAACATTCCAGAAGGCGTGGTTTAATACGTTTTCCCACGATCTCAGCCAATTAGTAAAGAAATTACTGCACAATAATTTCATGGGCTTATTTGGACCAATCAGAATCACATAAAGTGATACTTTAGCGTTTGGCAATATAAAAAATATGAAACTGCCCATACTATAGGAAAACCATACCTACTATGTGATAAAAAAATATTATCTACTGTCGATAAACTAAGATTTCTGCCTGCTCTTCAACTATCTAATAATAGTTGGTGTCTCAACTATTAAGTCTTTCATTTTTAACTGTAGTAAATAATAATTTACTGCATGTAACTAATAAAAGTCATAACTCTATAACTATTTATAGAACAGGGGTTGCCTTTCTTAAAAGTGATATATTCAAATCCTTTCCTAATCTATCAAGAAAGGTACCATTCTAGGGACTAGCGTTAAAGAGATTTGTCAAATAACATCCACTGATATCTTCTTACACTTGAAAAATTCTACAAGAAGTCTGTCGTCATGAGATATTTGCAACTTTTAAGTACATTTCGTGTTTTCATATGCTTCATACTTAATGCGCGAATCTTAACAGAGGGCTTGCATTGAATGTCTATTTTCACTCTCGAAGTTCATAGGTAACTTAAAAAATAAATATTTTTCTTCATATTGTAATTTTTAAATGCACTTCCGGTAAGTAGTAATTCGTACAGTAAAAAAAAATCATTTTTCATTTCAAGACAGGCAAAAATGATATACTTTGTGCTACTTAAAAAATGTCAGCACAGTGATCCATTACTACAAGTAAAAAAAAACATCCCTTCTCTTGCTACATATAATTCTGCATTAAAGCCATTCAAAAGAAAAGATCGCAGCAAACACAACCTGAACTGACTGTGTTGCAGTTGTAAAAATATACAATTTTCTCCAAGCGCCATTTTATCGCCAAATTTAACGGTGTTGTGGCACTGGTATTATAATACCAAATGGAGTCAAGCGTTTGTGAGTCATTAGGAACATCTTGTCTCTTTTCGACGGTAATTGTAGTGATACTTCTGAAGTTTTTGGCGGACGAGCATCGAAGCATCATGTACCACCCAGTCACATTCTCCTTACACCAGGCCGACTAGTCCTAATACCAGCATCTTAATGCTGCGCGTCAAGCTAGGCAGCAGATAGTATCATTTTTATAAATCTTTTTTATGACTTGGCTGGGGTTGGAACCAGCGACCTCCAGCATCTGAGGCTGAAACCATTTAGGCCACAGGAGCGGTAACACAAATTGAAGCAATATTTTAGTTTAAATGGCCTGAACGATAGCTTACATTGTTTAGAGAAGACACGTCAGTTATTTTATGTTAGGCCGTGAATTCCTAAATTTGGTTATTTCCAGCATGCAGTGTATTAGATATGCTGTAACAGAAAAAAAGGTTAACGACGTTTCGAGAGTGACTTTATATCATTCTGCTGCCATACAGTGCCATGTCAAAAAATAAAATTGTTCGGAATATAGTCCGAGGTTTCATTTTCGACTTAACGTAAAAGATCGAGTGTTCCAGTTGCAAAATTATAGTCATGCCTACGAACACATCCGAGGTTATTTCTTGACTTCAATGAAAGGACTCATGGTACTAATTCAGTTCATATAGTAAAACTAATTTTAGTAATGAGTGTTCCAAACAAAAGACTGTTAAAGGACTGGAATGCCATCAATAAAACAATATCTCCATTTTTTTCACTTACAACTATGATAAACTCTCAAAAGATTTTTTCCCATGAAACATAACTTACGCTATTAACCAATCCTGGCCAACCAAACACATGTATACTCTATTAAATATTCACCCATTTCCAGGCTGGTTCCCATTTTTCAATACCATTAGTACCGTGTGTCCTGAAATGGCCTAGAGTAGTAAGATAATCGGCACGATAGTTACAGCTCGTAGATGTTGTATGAATATAAAATTCCATCCAGTCTGAAGTCTTTTCATACAGAACAGATATGACAAGAGCAGTGAATATGCTTAATATGAGATCCAGAAATTTCTTGCTTGTAAATATAAAATTTATATTTTCTCGGTTGATCATCTGGCCGTCCCTAGTGTTAAATTTATTTCTGATGCTTTGTTGGTTTTTGTTGGGCGGGGGGGGGGCAGGGGGTCTTTTCTTTCAAAATTAGGCATAGTATTCACTCCTCCTTTCCATCCAAACAAATGCGCTGCAAAGAAATAGGAATCTGAGAAACGAAAAAAAAAGTGCTGTATCTATGAATCAGCAACCAGGTGTGTAAGCAGTAATTACTGCCAGTGCATTGAATTCATCACATACCAAAGTTTATTCAATGTTTGCGCCATGTGGCCCAAACGATCAATCTTGATTGAGAAGAAAGGATGTATATATTTTGAGCAGATGTTCATACGTCACGTGATTCTGTCTTGTGAGTCTTATCTTACATTAAATTACTTACATTTTTAAGGTTAGAAATCTTTGTATATGACTGGGTTGAGATAGAGAATAACTGGTTTTAAAAGCGTTGCATACATCGACACATCAACTAATAAGTTAACCGTCCAAATGTGTTTCTAATTTTCAACAATCTATCGTTCTGTTTGCAAACACGTTCGCACAATTGAACACAAACTTATATAAAGAAAGTGAGGAAGACGATGTCTTACCGGTCGCTTCATTGAAGTAGACGCTGATCCGCTCCAACTGCAAATCGGAATCGCCATGATATGTTCCTGTGGGATCGATACCGTGCTCGTCTGAAATTACTTCCCAAAACTGAAATAAATAAAAATAAAATCTTATTACTGCAAAATCTTATTTTTATGTCTAAACAGAAGTCGGTGTCATCAGTTCAATATATATATATATATATATATATATATATATATATATATATATATATATATATATATATATATATATATATATATATATATATATATATATATATTCTGAAGAAGCGTTTCTTTGTCTTTTCTTTCTTTTGTTCTAGCTGTAATTTTATTTATTCTGAATAACATGCAGCGTAACATACCTGGACGTTTTTTTTAACTTGCATTTTTAAAATCGTTTTTTTTAAAAATGAATATCGAACTTTATAGCTGATGTTGCTACCACATAGGGATTTAAGCCTTTCAACGTCGCTTCAAAGAAAATTGGATAATGTGAAAATTCCGTCTCATACGTTCCACCTACAATGCAAGACTAAGGGTACACGCATCATTCATAAAAAAATAGTCTTATATTGTCTTGCATTTATTTACATTATATCACATTGAGTGAGTAAACACATTTCTACCTATTAAGATCCCTCCCCCTTTCATTGAGTCGAATGTACCAAAAGTCACTGCAGTAATAGGTCAAAATATCCTAAATTTGAAATAACCGCATTTTTGTATGAAATGGGTCACTATTCCAAAGACAAAGTCCGCAAGTACGTCTATTTCTGCCATGAAAATGGCTATGAGCACATGATAATACCAAAATGTATAACCATGAAATATGATAGAGATTCTAACCAAGGGATTACCTAGCTGACATCTAGCTAACAGCTTATTACCAAAGAAGGTAGCATAGAAATTTGGGGCATTATGATATCAAATTTTCATCATTTTTAAATTACAATTTAAATGTTTTCCTGACAGAAAGTGTTCTGCTGAATACGATCAGATTCTGCTCAGCGATCCTGGAGAAGATGTTACATAAATGTATTTCTATTTTTAGTAACGGTGGCCATAAGTGATGGCATATCAGCAACGTTAGTACAAATTGAAATTATCTTCATTCCAGGAGATATTGCATCAATATGGGTCAAAATCTGTCGAGCGGTTTGTTGGTTTTTATTATTTATTTTGTGTTTTGTTTGTGTGGGCTTTTAAATAAAAAGAAATGTAGTTTAAACGTTTCTCAGTCTGCAGTAGTAGTTGCTATATTTGACGGGATCTGCATCTTTGTATCACTTTGAAAAGGCTTCAAACCAGAACGCTTTCTGTAAAGTTTTTATAAAATTCTGCTAAATTTGTTCTCAGGAGTATTTGTTTGACGTTTTTGGAGGGGAGGGTCAATTAGATTTTTATTCAGATCTTTTTCAAAGTAACGATGGTCAAAATGTTCGTGCCAGGCTGCTTTCAGGTACATAAGATTAAAGAATATTAGGCGGTTTTTAAAAGAAATCGTGTATAGTCATTTTCTTTCCAGTATTAGTGACGGTGGACATATCTGATGATGGACAGGCATCGTTTATACAGACGTCATTCATAGGTATCTGATGACGGATAGGCATCGTTTTGTACAGATGTTAATGATATATGATGACGGATAGGCATCGTTTGTACAGACGTTAAAAGTGTCTGATGACGGATAGGCATCGTTTGTACAGACGTCAAAGGTATCTAATGACGAACAGGCATCGTTTGTACAGACGTCAAAGGCCTTTATTTCAGAACGTTTTCCGTCAAATTTAGTCAGACTCTATTCTCTAGAGAGAATAAAATCTTTAAACAGACGGTGGGGGACAAACTATTCATGGTGCAGATTCAAGGCGACTGACTGGTTTTACAAGAAGTGCTAATTCACATACAACGTTAGCTTTAAATGGACGGATATAACGTAAACATAAAACTCATGTGCATTGTGCATTAAAGTCAAATCAGAATTCAGTGTTTCCTTTTACGCACAGTTGTGCGTCAGGGACGCACAATATAGAAAATTGACGCACATAAATTTTTGCTGTGCGTTTTTTTTTAACATAATCAGGATTTATTGAATATTCAACGCATTGCATTAGAGATGGCATCGTGTATACTACGATTATACATCATTAGGGATGGCATCGTGAATACTTTTGCCGGTTTCCTGTTTCGTATGCTCTCTGTGTTGCAATACTGAACAAGCAAAGCAGAGAACCAGACTACCAGTAGGAATCAGTACACAATTAATAAAATCCGGTTCAGTACCCACGAATGTAGTCCCAGTCTATTTTTAGATCACTTTTTCCGGTCTAAATTTGGTGGTGATACTAGAGTTAGATTTTGGCATTCTTGGTGAGGATTTAAAGGCAATTGATTATTCTTTAAAATGTGATCTTATGGTGTGGTTGTCTCTGTGTATTTCGGCGACAGTGCACATTGAGTAATAAGGTCATGGTGATGATCCGGAAGTGAAATCTGTGTTCCGTTGCCTGGTGTTTTGTTTACAATTCAGCCTCTCAAAAAAATGCAGGTCAACCCTTGACAAGAACTAAACCGTAAAGTCATCTTTGAAGGTATTTTAGATTAACATATGATTTGTATTGATTGTCACACAGTGGAAAGTTCAGTACTGAGGAACAAATATAGAGACCATATAGTAAAATTAATTGTGTACTATGGCCAGTAAGCAATATTAAGACAGAGTAGCTTCCCCTGTTCTCGCGAGATCTCACGCGATTCTATCGAGTTTAGCAAAATGTCCAGAAACATCTCAATCCTCAATTCTTGTTGCACTAAAATATGATCTCGTGATGAAAACGACGTGCACTCAGAATCATTCGCGAAGAAAGTGAAAGAAGCAGAACACGAAAGAGTATATGTGGATCTGACACTAATAAAAAACGGATTAAATATGCCTTTGACTAGAATACGGCAGATCCAAATCATTGGGATTACCGGTGTGACATCGTGATTGCGAAGGCTACACAAGTGAATAATCCTTTCGTGACATCGTTTGAGAATTTTTAAAAATCTGCCCTTGATAACCAAAAGATATCTTTTGAACATATTACCTAAAACATTCTTTCAGAACAAAGAAATAAACTTGCAGAGACAAATTCATTATTTGGATTACAAATTCAGGGGATCGTTGCAGATTGTTCTAACTTTGCTGCAACGAAAGAAAGATCTAAAAGTTCAAGAGCAACTTGTTAAAGAGAAGATGAATCATTAGCCTCTGATTTTTGGATAAATGTGTTTTAGGACGATGTACAATGAAACCGATGATAGTACACGTTTTATGACAGGCAGTAATTTAACTCGTTTTGTTAAAAAGATTTATATGGAGTTTTGTATTGGCTTATATGTAAAGTGTTGGTCTATAATATTGCTATGAAAAATTATAAAGAGACTGTTAAAAGTACGACTTTAAACTAAAAGGAAAATTAACTAATAAGAGATTCCTTTGTGTTAATTGTGCCTATTGGTTTTTTGTATGAGAGAGAGAGAGAGAGAGAGAGAGAGAGAGAGAGAGAGAGAGAGAGAGAGAGAGAGAGAGAGAGAGAGAGAGAGAGAGTATTGTGTAAATTGCAATATCCTATTCTAGCTGAAAAAGTATGGATTAGATGAAAATTTGTCGGTATATTTTTGACCCCCACATTTTTTATTTGACCCCCAGTTCTGACACCAAGGGGTTTTTTTTACCCTCAGGTTTACACTCCTGGGGGGTACACTGAATCAGATGCCAGAAATTATTCTTGAAGGGTTCAGACTTGAATCCCAATCTAAGTGTGCATTAGCAGCACGAAGATTTGTCTATTTGCTGATTCTTTAAAACGATTATACAGCTTCGTGTTCTTCTGCTGACAGGATCACGTATGGAAATGTTGGTTTGCAACTATCATGAACATATCATACACCTGACTGGTTACGGGCCATGCAGACGCCTCATACAGTACTTTATTAGTATAAAAACATTCATGAGTAATTACAAGTCTGTTTTGTCGGAGCGACCTCATTCAAACAATTTGTTTTTTTTTACTCTATAGATACGAATAGGCAATCTAATACCGTTCAAATACCGTAATTATAGTTTCTCAAAATTGTTATTAACATTGCGGGTGCCAATCGGTAAGCTTTGAATAGGGCCCAAATAGCCTAGCTATTAACATTGCAGGGACCCATCCGCAAGCTTTACGTAGGGCCCAAGTATCTTAGCTACGCCACAGATGTTCTGTATATCTGTCTGTCTCTGTATATATATATATATATATATATATATATATATATATATATATATATATATATATATATATATATAAAGAATACAAATCATATGGCGAATAACAACCCTCTCAAGCGTACTGGATCCACCAAGGGATCACGTTTGTCAGGGATTAATTAAAATAGATGCAATAAACTGACGACGAACAGTACGAAACTAGTAACTAACTAGCCTAAGCGCTTTCGACTCTTAATGAGACTTTTTCAAAGGCAAATACAAAACATAGTTACGACAAACAAATAAACACAAAAACGTTGCGTTTGTAAACCTCTACTTTTCTATCTTCACATGTGCTAAAACTATAAATACAACCAGCTTGTATAGACTAGTTGCGGAAACTGAAAACGTTGTATAATTCCCTAAAAGTCTACAAGCCAAAGCGACATCTATTTTTACTTTGTGTACATATGTAACGCAGATTATATCCCGGATATTTGGTTCTATACCGGTTATTCTTATAGTAAAAATTGAAGGATAAGAAGATTTAGAAAATGTTAAATTCTACTAGTGCATAGTTTTCATTTTCTTCTTTTCATTTTCATTCACTAGCTAGTCTTCTTGGTTTAGACCGCTTGGTTTCAATGTTCTAAGGCGGCGTATCCAGTATGATTCCTTTTCCTTCCTGGTTTCGGAACTCCAGCTGTGGTTGTTGGCAATAGTGATAAGTATTATATCACTGAAAGTGTGGCCAGGGGAGGAGAAGTGTTCTGCGACCGGGCTTCTGTACAGCTTTTTGTCATCCAATCAGATCTATGAAGGTTTATCCTTATGTGTAGCTTTTCAGTTTCTCCCACGTACTGAAGGCCACAGATCTTACATGTGATGAGATAAATCACATTCTGTTTTGCACGTTTTGTTTGGACCATGTATGTTTAGTTTTTCTTTAGTCACTAAAGTTTTTCTTTTTCTAATACTTCCGAACAAACCTGTAGTAGCTTACCGGAGACCAAAAAACCTAAAGGACATCCTAGTCAGGGCCAAGCTAACAACAATCGCTAGTCAAAACCAACCTAGTCAATCTGGACCCTGTGGCGATAAAAGATGCAAAACCTGTCAACATATGATAGAGACCAAGACATTCACTAGCACAGTGACTAAAGAAAAACTAATCATACATGGTCCAAACAAAACGTGCAAAACAGAGAATGTGATTTATCTCATCACATGTAAGATCTGTGGCCTTCAGTACGTGGGAGAAACTGAAAAGCTACACATAAGGATAAACCTTCATAGATCTGATTGGATGACAAAAAAGCTGTACAGAAGCCCGGTCGCAGAACAATTCTCCTCCCCTGGCCACACTTTCAGTGATATAATACTTATCGCTATTGCCAACAACCACAGCTGGAGTTCCGAAACCAGGAAGGAAAAGGAATCATACTGGATACGCCGCCTTAGAACATTGAAACCAAGTGGTCTAAACCAAGAAGACTAGAAAATGAAAACTATGCACTAGTAGAATTTAACATTTTCTAAATCTTCTTATCCTTCAATTTTTACTACAAGAATAACCGGTATAGAACCAAATATCCGGGATATAATCTGCGTTACATATGTACACAAAGTAAAAATAGATGTCGCTTTGGCTTGTAGACTTTTAGGGAATTATACAACGTTTTCAGTTTCCGCAACTAGTCTATACAAGCTGGTTGTATTTATAGTTTTAGCACATGTGAAGATAGAAATGTAGAGGTTTACAAACGCAACGTTTTTGTGTTTATTTGTTTGTCGTAACTATGTTTTGTATTTGCCTTTGAAAAAGACTCATTAAGAGTCGAAAGCGCTTAGGCTAGTTAGTTACTAGTTTCGTACTGTTCGTCGTCAGTTTATTGCATCTCTCTCTCTCTCTCTCTCTCTCTCTCTCTCTCTCTCTCTCTCTCTCTCTCTCTCTCTCTCTATATATATATATATATATATATATATATATATATATATATATATATTTATATATATATATGTATGTATGTTTGTGTGTGTGTGAGAGAGAGAGAGAGAGAGAGAGAGAGAGAGAGAGAGAGAGAGAGAGAGAGAGAGAGAGAGAGAGAGAGAGAGAGAATAAGCGCTGGAAATGGCTACTTTGAAACTTCTAAGGTACCATTCTTGATTTATATTTTGAGTCTCAAGGTCGCTGTAAAGTTGAATTTAGACTTGCTTGCTTTGAAGCAAGTCCTAAGTCCCTACCTCTTTTAGTAGGACTTTGACTTCGATTAACCGTAATCTAAACCAGTGTTTAATGTTTCAACATCCCTTATTACGTTTCAAAGGACCAGACTCGTTTTATCTGGACAAAGATAAAGCGTCCGGGGGAAATGAGATTAAGATAATACTAAAGCAATCGTAAGCATGGTGCTGCATGAGAAACGTAACAGGATTTCATCAAGTTAGCATCAAGATACGAAACTAGATTTAAAGTGACAGAGAAGGAACTGCACCGGAAATGATAACTCATTCAGCTGCATCAATGTTGCTTTTAAATTCGGTACCATAAATACAGTATTTATCTTCACGTAAGCGCTACTAATTGCTAAAAGTGCAGAAAATATATAAAGTCATTGGGACTTTATTTACTTTGTAAGTGATTAGTTAAAACTATACACTTCTATAAATACCCAGCCATGATAATTTTATCTTAAAATTCAAATTTTCTTCCTTTCTGTTGTCCAATTAGGATTGCTTCAACAAAGAATTTTAGGTACCTCGAACTTTTCTTTCCTTATCCTCGTCACAATGAGCCATAACATCTTGCCCCCATCTGGGCTAGGTAAGTGTTGCACTCTCGTATATAGCTATAAATATGGTAATGTCAGAGCGGGTCAAAGCAGTGATTTGTGGAACTTCGTCATGTACACCACGTTGGGGGGGGGGGCGGATACAGAGATGCGTGTTGAAGTCATAAGCACAACGTTCTTTTGCGTATTAGGGCCCGGCAACATGGAACAAATTGTCCATTGATCGTAGACACAAGAATACCGTGATCTCATTCAAGATTGTTCTTTAATATCACCTATTTCGACCACACTAAAATACTTTAAGACTTATTAATATTTACTTCGTTATTGTCAACATGGTTGTTTTTTTCTTATTTTATAGTGTTTGTGTTTATAAGCTTGTCGTTGTATATATTTGTTTATGTGTTAACTAATAGCGTAAGCGTTTAGAGCTTCTAAAGATTTTTTTTATTATTATTATTGTTGTTGTTGTTGATTTTGTTGTTGATATTATCATTATCATTAATAATAATAATAATAATAATAATAATAATAATAATAATAATAATAATAATAATAATAATAATAATAATAATAATGGTTCTAAATGTTGATCTTAAGCAACTGGTGTAAGGAGTTGGTATAGACAAAGTGTCACCTGAAGTGCACAGGAAACTGACTGTGATCCGAACGTAGTCCACAAGATTTACTGATGATGAAAATGCCAGATTATTATCACCTGACCGTTTATGTACAGTCTCATTCCATAAAAGTCAGTAAATTCATAACACTGGAACTGTTTTGGATTAAAAGATCGGAAGCGAAGATAGATGATTAGATTAACCACATAGGTAACGTTTTGTGACCCTTCAAAACATGTGATATACAAACTGCTGCCATATATATATTTTTTTTCTTCGCGCATGATGTACACCAACGTGCTCTGCCTTTGAAATGGATATATATATATATATATATATATATATATATATATATATATATATATATATATATATATATATATATATATATATATATATATATATATCGGTCTTCCTTAAACACCTGTATGTCGCTGACTTTACCGCCAGTTCTAAGTATGGACTGGCACATACTCTAAGCAAAGCAACCGGCCATCGGCCATAATGAAGCCTAAATATTATTATATCAATTTCTTTTTATTTGTCTACGCTTTGTGTATCCATTACACTGTCAAATAAACACATTCACGAAGTCAAATTCAGATATTACATGTACTATTTCTAGTTAACAGAGTGTTTCTTTGCCGGACAATTAAATTGTGTTGCCGACTACGCTTCATTCAAAGGTTACTAGGTCTTGTTTACACAGATTCTCAGTCGAACAATCAAAAGAACTGTCATCATTTAAGTTTGTTTTTTGTGGAGGGTGCTTTCCCTGGTTGATCTTTGCAGACCATTTAGGGATGCCCTCCTGCTTTAGATAATGTTTATGCTATTATATTTTTTATTTTCAAGCATTAGTTTAAAAGTAAAGCATTTTTTAAAAATAAAATTTATTATTTATATTATATCTAGTTCTCTTCATCACTGGGAAACCATGGTTCAATGTTTTCAATGTGTAATAGCTCAAGTTAAGATTCTTGCTGCTCAGTGACTTGCAGACTCTAACACCCATATTTAAGCCGGTCAATGGGGTTAAAGTTCATATATTGGTTTCCCAGTAAAATATGCAGTTGTTATTCTGCAGGTGAGATCAAAACTTAGGAGTCATCCGATCTGACCTGAATGACCTGTAAAGTTATGCGTATAAAGTGATTAGGCAATCCTTGCTGAAATTTTCTGAAAGACAAACCCTCAAAACAATATATGTATGTATGTATGTATGTATGTATGTATGTATGTATGTATGTATGTATGTATGTATGTATGTATGTATGTATGTGTGTGTGTGTGTGTGTGTGTGTGTGTGTGTGTGTGTGTGTGTGTGTGTGTGATATCATGATACAAAATTTTAAAAGCAAAAGCCAGTGGCGCCACCAGGGTGTGCGGAAACGCAGACCGCACCGGGTGACACCATGAGAAGGGGTGACACCAAAATGACTAAAAAAATTTTGAATTTTTGTGCAGGAAGGAGGTCCATTGCGATGACACCATGAGTTAACCCACAGGAATGTTTATACAATTTTGTTTAAATTTTTGTGTAGGAAGGATGTCCATCGGGGGGACACCATGAGTTACCGCACTGGGTGACACCAACCCTAGTGATGCCACTGACAAGGACGCTGTCGGAACTTAAAATGTCATACAAAAGATAGGAACCATCACCACCCCAACCCTTCTACAGTATATCAGTTTTTTTTATGGTCTTGTTACTGAACATTATTTGACGAGTAAATTTCATTTTCGTCGCTAAATTTACTGCATTGTACCGGTAAATGTGACGAATAGTTAAATTAGCATGATGCATTACCTCCTTGACTAAAGAGAGGTTTTTGTTATTTCTGACGTCGGTCTAGAATGAGCCAGCCAGTCATTAATGACGTGTATTGATTGTTCAGTCATACAAAGCAACATTAATGATTTTACTCCCTATAGAGTCACAAATTGTAACAAAAGAATAGAATATGGGAAAATATAAATTTTAAAATTTCTAAATGAAAACAACGAAGCAAATAGGATCTACCAGTAATAACATATCAAATTTGATGATATAATAAAGATTTCTGAGTAGGTCCCACTGTTCCTTATATTTTTTTCATAATGTGTTACAGATGATCAAATCATCATAGATCTTTCTGAATGTTAAAAAGTGATTTAGAAATATCACTGGGTGAAATTTATGATGCAGAATGAAAGGCAAAAAAATTTTCAAGTAAAATTTTTAAATTATATTATAATCAGCGATACAGGGTTGTATTTAAAGAGGGCGTTACCCACATGTATCATTCTAAAAAAGTTTATTTTCAGTGAGTTATAGTCAATTATTCTGCCTAACATATAGTGATCTAGTGTATTTATGTCTCGAAGTCGTTTATATGTTATAAAATGTAGATAATACGCTAAGATCGCGCTTTAGTATTATTAAGTCTTTCCAATAAATGTCATCATCTGCGTTCTGTTTTTTTTTTCTTGCCCTGAAGATCACTTTAGATGTACGGCTTCAATAACTAATTATGAACGCTTGCTAAATGGCACGAAATAGTATTGGTAAGCGGTTCACTGGCAAACAAACGCTTGGCGTCTGGCACTTGTAGTTTGACGTTTAAATTGTTACGGTTGTAGACTTTTAGTTATAAATTTAAAAAAGCAACAGAAGTTAAAGAGATAATAGCCAAAGTACGGGTCATTTCAAGCTGATCAAACAAAATTTATCGATAATTTGCGGCTGAGAAAAAAAAAACAACAAAAAACATATTTAACAGGTCAAAAAATCAAAATGGCGCATATGTAGTAAACAAGAAAGAATATACGAGTAAAAGTAAATAACACAAGTTTGGTACAGCTACTTTAATTGTCAAAGTTATTATGCTCATGAGTGACACTATGCGCATGAGTGACACTATGCTCATGAGTGACACTATCCTCACTAGTGACATTGTGCTCGGGAATGCCACTATGCTCAGATGGTGACATTGCGCTCAGAAATTACACTGATACCTTTCGATATAGTCGGGTGGCCTATTGACATCCAAACTAAATGTATGACTATTAAAAGAGACTAGAAAACTATGGGGTGTTCTCAAGGGAAAATAAAGAAACAACAATTTAGGGTTACTATTAATACAGCTATCGAAGAAAACATACACTCACAAAACGTTGTAAAGTCCGAGTAGTTTACTACTACTATAAATAAAACGGTTGATAACGTCCAGAAATGTGAGAGCTGGAGGAAACATTCACATCCACAACGGAACTGGATTTTCATTTTCGCTAACCATTCGTTAATGACTTTAATGCTATGTTGATACCGTAATAATATATCCAACGTCCAGAATATACCGTATCTGTTTATATATAAGTTCGATCCATCTACGCACTACATAGACCATAATCTGCTATTTCATCATGCGTCAGCAGCTCTGGGTCGATGCAGTTTATTAGGAGTAATCAGAAGAACATATAACACAGACCCTGATATACCAGTGTACTATGCGACGGTAGATCAAGGTCAAGATTGTGTACAATTGGACTAGAATTTTAAGTCTAGACGGTAGATACAATTTTCCCCATGGTGCAAGACACTGAGCACATGCGTTGTTAAAAGAACTTGGAAAAAATTATTTTTAAAAAACGCCGTTTTTTCTCTTCAAAGACAACGATTATTTTAAATTTATATGATAGCTGAGAAGGTAATCATTCTGACTTCATATTATTTATACTTATACTTCATTCCCGTCGAATAAAGATTCTTTATTACATTTTCCTACATTTCTTTGTTTTATAGGTAAGGCTATTGATTTGTATGTGCGTGCTTTGTGTCTGTGTACGTGCGTGCGTGTTTGTGTTTGTTTGTGAGTGTGTGTGTGTGTGTGATGTATTTTTAACATAGCTTGATTTTTTCAGTCATATAGCTAAAATGTCCATCGTGTGGCAGTTTATTGTGATGTCTAGCACTGGGACATGATGCCGTAGACATGTAGCACAATGTTCGCACTCAGTCATATTTTCTTGACACCAGGCCGATCAGTCCTAACACTAACTTAGTTCTGATCGCCCAGCGAGGCATTTGTTAGTACCATTTTTATTTTTTTGGTATGACTTGGCCGGGGTTCGATCTTGCGACATCCCCCAACCGAGGCTATGGAAAGATTAGTTGCAAATAATTTCAAAAACACCCTTCCTTGACTTGGCCGGGGTTCGATCTTGCGACATCCCCCAACCGAGGCTATGGAAAGATTAGTTGCAAATAATTTCAAAAACACCCTTCCTTCATACAATGATTTAATTTTTTTTTAAATTTATGACTTGTTATTATATTTAAAAATAATACTTAGTGATCTTCATCAGTTTGTTTATCTGTCTGTTTGATCCTTGGGCAAAGCATGATGTAAAATGTGACATTATCGCCATATTCCCTGGTAATGCTAAGTAATTTTGACTCATTAGTGTATGGAACCAATCCTGAGTGTACTAAACTATTTGATCTAGACATGATTATATTTTACACGTAAATGGGCCCTTTGACTGCACCTTTTGCGAAGATATCTAGGAGTGCGTTAGTGTATATCGACGAACCTTACGTGCACAGCTCTTCAAATGCACGGTTATACATGATAGTAAAACTCAACAGCTGCGCTTCAAACCGCATTCTTTTAAGAGTGTATTTTGTGTGCCGATAATCTTTACAGCATACAGCCTCATAACAAGCTCATTTCGAGAAGATATTCGGTTACGGTAGTAGAGTCTCGAAAACTACGACCCTCCACTGCTTCCTTAACAAACATTTGCGGCTAAACACGGCTTCTTCCTAGGGTGAAATACATTAGATGCAGAACTCTCTCTCTCTCTCTCTCTCTCTCTCTCTCTCTCTCTCTCTCTCTCTCTCTCTCTCTCTCTCTCTCTCTCTCTCTCTCTCTCTCTCTCTCTCTCTCTCTCTCTCTCTCACACACACACACACACACACACACGCACACATTTTGTTCAAAACAAATGAAAAGTATTGTAGCAATAGCATTGCGGTAAATGTTATAAAGCGGTTTTGTGATCAAGCAAGGAAAATTAAGGCGTAATATTTCTGTTTTTATTTTCTTTCTGCAGAAAATTATTACGATAATATCAAGGCCACGCCGCCCGTACGCAATGATTCTTTCATGGTTTGCAATAAGAGGTCGTTTAGTGCAGTTCTGAATAACTATGATGACTCAAGGAAAACGTTAGTCAGTGTTTCCAAATCACCGATCGAAACAGTTTCATATGTCTGGATATTTCTGAATTGTACGTTTCCATGGTAACGACTTTCTCTTGCCTTCACTGTTCAACCTCAATTACGTCAGCCAATGCTTATTTTAAATCGATAAAAAATACAATACTGTAGTTGCTTGTACAGCATTTATCGACGTTTATTGTATTACTGTGACAATTAATATAACGTTACATTGATAAAAGGTATACAATTGTTAAGGGCCTTGTGTTATATAAGCATTATTATTCAATAGACCTAGCAATGCATCCTATTTGGTTAAAGTGTGGGTGAATTAACAACATGAATCGATTTAATGTAGGCATTCGTTAATTTTTAAACTTTTGGGGAAGGGGGTTGATATTTGGTGATCTAGGTTAACCCTGCTGCAAGTTTGGGGATTTTATTTAGTCACTTGTAAAATAATATATCTAACAATTTCAACGGATAATAATAGGTTTATAAGTACAAAATATTAAATGTCTCATTATCATAACGAAGTTACCAAATATCAAATTCTCATTATCATACTGAAGGGACCAAATACCAAATGTCTCAGCATTAGATTAACATGACCAATAAAAATGTCTCATCATCAGATGAAACAGAAAATAAAATTTAATGACTGACTGATTAGTGTTTAATTATATATCAGCAAATGAAAAACTATTTTATGTTTAATGGTATATCAGCACCTGAAAATCTATTTAATGTCAATCCAATGAGAACCATGTGCCCTGCCCAGAAACACGTCAGGGCAGTCAATTCATAAATTGTCACGGCTGGAATAGACTCTGCAGCCTAAAAATCGAGGGTGAAGCATTTTACCTTGCAGAGTGAGCAGCTTACCCAGGTTTTTGTTTAGGTTTCTTTAACCACACAGACGAATCTTTGAGTCGGCTTTTAACAACAGGGCAACATAATGATATTCTAGTACAGCAAAAGGACAGTGCGTTTATTAGTTGCTTTTCTGCAGACCTCTAATTATGTGTGTGTCTGTACATCTCCTTGATCACCAGTATTACACAATTTTATTACTTAACATATATATTACACAATTCTATTACTTAACATATATATTTGTACACACACACACAAGAATGCTATATTCAACCGTCTATATATACACATAATATTATTTTATAATATCGTTAAGGTGATTTCATGTAGTCAGAAATTTCGTCGTGCTTTATTGATAAAACTGCAGACTCCTGTGGTATGGATGAATCTGCAAATGTGTTAGAACCCAGGCAATGAGTCATTGTTCCATTTAACATCAGAATAAGAATTTGTATAAGTGTGCGTCTGTGGCTCTGGAGTCGCTAATAGGCATTAGAATGCATAGAGTGCAGTCTGCAAACATCCCTATGAATCAATATCAGACGAGTAAACTACAAGAAGTCATACACTGAAAATTGAATGTGGGAGCCCCAAAATGAAGTGTCTATTTACAGAAATCGTTACTGTGAAGTGCCTATTTACAGAAATCGTTTCAAAAGATCATCTAACGGCTTTTACATACTTCTTGAACGTAAATAACGGATATTCTGAAACCTAGACCAATCTATTTATTGGAGCTCATTTTCATTTGATTTCTCTTAATAATGTCGCTTTTGAGCTTATACATCAAGAAGAGCAACAAAAAAATTGCATCAGAAAAAAAGACATGCATCTTTTGTATAACGTAATTCACAGCTTCACCCGTTGGGCTCTACAGAACGTTTAGAAGCCCATCTCTCTGCTATAATTTCTCGAAGCAGCAGCATTTCGTTCAACTCGTTATTATGTAATGCAATAAAGTCTCATATATATATATATATATATATATATATATATATATATATATATATATATATATATATATATATATATATATATATATATATAATCCTGTATAAACTGAAAAGCATGCAAGTCCTACGAATTTAGATAAAACAAATTGGTTACCATTTATACCTTATTTTTCTGAAAGGAAACGGGTTACATTTTAATAAGCCGACGATCTTGAGGACATAAATTAGAGTAAATTGCGTGTAAATCGCTCGAATTCGTTTCAATTTCACAATTTTTAAAAATAAATTTGCATATGACATCGACTGAATATTTTTTGAAGATGCTTAATCATACCTTTGAGCCTATCTGATTTCCGCATTGTCCGGCTTGAATATGGACTATTTCTCTCATCTTTCCAGCTGGACCTATGTCTTGTCTTTCCTTGTTCCAAACTTCCGAACCAAACCTCTCTCAGAATCTGGTCGGATCCAGAATCCACATCAGACTGCAGTTAGTCATGTGATCTGGAAGTCTATTTATAGCATGCTACTAGTCATCAGTTGGAGACGACGCATATTATGTATGCAGTTATGCGATGCTCTCTATTCGCATCAGAAACCAGATATTCTCCCTCCGGACAAATATATTTCATTTACTCGCAATGTTCTAAGTTGCCCCGAGAAGGCATTTTCCATCCGTTTTTACTTGATGATAATATTTGATTACCCGGCTTTACAGAAAAACAAATATGTAACTCACCCAACCCCCAACCCTCCGAGATGTGAAGGATATTCAGCTGATATCGACATAAGAGTTATATTAACAACAAAACAAACTAGGACCTCTCGGAAAACGATATTATGTTTTTAATGTAACAGCAGGCGTATTGTTTAGTCAAAAATACCACACAATTGAGCCTATCTCCTAAATACAAGAGGTCAAACTGAGTCTGAGATTGCTCAACTGCTTCAAATCTGACTAATTACCTACTTCACACATACATACATACATACATACATACATACATACATACATACATACATACATACATACATACATACATACATACATACATACATACATACATACATACATACATACATACATACATACATACATATATATATATATATATATATATATATATATATATATATATATATATATATATATATATATATATATATATATATATATATATATATGACAGGATATCGCCTGTTAAATTCTGTAGAATAGTCTTGCTTTAAAAGCCATTTTTGGCGTGGATGTACGTTGTTAGTGTTTAACTTTCAAACTACAATAGACAAATATGATATAAGCATCAATTGTACACATTTTAAAGGTCTTTATGCCAGGATTTTTAAAAATATTTTGTTTTGGTCAGATTCTAATTACTGCATTTTAAGAATTACTTAACAGGTTTATCTGACATTTTGTAAAATAAATGACTATTTTTGGTATTGGTAGTATACAGGTAAGACACGTTATAACGCGATGCTAGGGGTCCAAAGAATAACATCGCGATGTTAACGGGATCACGTTAAAAAAATTTTCGAGAAGCTTTCTCATAGAAAATGTGTATTGAAATTTCAATGTCATCAGTTTTAGATAACCTCTTCATCATATATGGCTTGTTTTGTTTGTTGTGTTTCATCAGACATCATATATACTTCAGTTTTGAATTGTATACATGCCAATATGGCTGAAACGGTGCGCGGTGAAGTTTGAGCTGCATTAAGCACAGTGCTGGGATTAAAAATCTGCTGGGATAAGAATAATCGGCTTTCCCAAGACCATGCATTTAGGATGTTAAAAGAGAGGTCGCCTTAAATTAAAAATGGGAACAATACTATCCTACCTCTATTTTTTTTTTTTTTTACAAATTTGAAGGTTTTTTATACCAGAATGACTTATTTTAATTTGGTCATTACCTCTCGAGCATTTTTTTTTTGTTTAAGAAAACTCATTTACAAGTATTTTCCAATTTTAAAAACACGATTTAAAAAAAAAATGTGGATTTTTTTGTCTTTATTGAATCAAATTTAGGCGAATGATTTTAGCGGATGCAGAAAAAGTTTTTTAAAGATTTTTTTCCTCAGTTGTAGTCTTTGTAACCTTGTTTGAAAATAATTCAACATAATTCAACTCAATCTGAAATGCATTCGTTCAGTTGAGCTGAGTAGCGTTGAAGTCGTCTGTAGCTGCGACGATATTTGATAGAAGTGATGTGGGTGTTTATGTTTAAAACATTAAAACTCTCCTCCTTTCTATTCCGTGTCGTTTACTAGGGAATGAACTTCCGCGATGTAATTAGCCCAGTGTGGACGGATAGATGGAACGTTACAGATAGCTGAGCAAAGTATTGAAAGAAATAAAAACAACGAGCCCCCTTTTCAATGAATCAAAAATATAATATTTTAATCAAGTAACATATAATCAAAGAAAAATCGATTCCCATACAATCGATTTACTCAATTATCTATATTCAATTAAAGCATGGCCACAATTAACTTTCTAGTTCGACTGATGGTCAGTGACAGGATTTAATTACAGTGTACGACTTTCATCATGTATTCAAGTGTTGACTTTGAGTCCAAATCTAATGCTTTGACAGCATCACCTGACACTTGTCTTCGCACGTCTTGTTTCCCCACGTCTACCCACGTGTAATTATCGGTCATTCTCATTAGACGTAATTTAATTATTCGGAATCCTAGGTCATTATTGTTAATTATTATGTGCTTATTTTTTCTCCGTTAACTTTACATTGTCAGAATCGTTCAGTATTTTCCGATATTGCACCTGCGCGCTTTATTCATATTGTATTCACACGAATAAAAGAACTACAATTTGTTTCTGAATGAACTGAAGCAGATTTGTTACATTCCGCGTTAACGTTTTTGATATAGCGTGTCAAATTTAGGCTAGATATAGACGCTAGACAGGGTCCTTACAAATAACATGCAACTTATAAGACATAAATTCTTCTCTTTCGAGGGTAATAAAAATGGCAAAAATACTTACAATTTTACATCCTGAATTTCCTCAAAATGAACATTCTTAGTTCTGCAAATCCGAATTACACGAGCCATGTCATGGGTTCTCAAGGTTAATCACACATTTCCAAATTGTGCTGTAATTTCGAGTATATTCCAAGTGCAGTTACATCCTCCATACTCCACTCAAAATGAAATAAACATTAAATTCCAAAGCGTCATTTCAATAGTTGCAATAGAAAGGCTTCTTAATTTTCCAACATTATGATCTTAATCATTCAATGACAGAAAAGAAACGCGCATGCCTCGCTGCTTCAATGGGATGTATTTCATGTAGAATTGGCAAAGACACTGCTGAAATTCTATGTAAGTTACTTTATGTATATAAATCCAGACCATAACACGAAATTGCGTCGAATCGACAAATATACAAAAACGTATTAATTCCAGAGCAAATGGAAAAGTTCTTGCAATACGCATTCATTCACAATATGACTCCAAATATCAATTTTAAGTAGGCCAAACGCCAATTTCGTTCGAAACTTACTTCTAGCGCGCGATCAACTTCAAATTTATCTGGATGTAATTACGTGGGCATTAATAATGTTATGTAATGCTGCATCTTCGCTTGTGTATTTAGTTTGGAATACGGCTTACATTCATTAACTTTGTTTATTGTAGTGTATGTTTGTTTATATATATATATATATATATATATATATATATATATATATATATATATATATATATATATATATATATAACTCCCAAGGTCGTGCAGTATAGCCATCCGAAAAACTCGTTCATATTTTCCATACAAATGCAGTTACTTATAGTATAATAAGCAGCGTCAATAATGAAATCTATTTTTAACCGGGGTCAAAGACTAAAAGTCATATTCGATTTCTTCTGACATTATCACCTAAAGTTATGACTGAAAGTTCATTTTTAACCGGCTTGAAGATTAAATCTCTCTCTCTCTCTCTCTCTCTCTCTCTCTCTCTCTCTCTCTCTCTATATATATATATATATATATATATATATATATATATATATATATATATATATATATATATATATATACATACATACACACACACACTTTTTATGACGTCATCGCATCAGTTAGTCTGAACGTCTATTTTTAATGTTAAGTCTACTAAGACCTATTTTTTAAAATAAATATGTATTTAATTAAGAGATACAAAGAAACAGTTATCGCCTATTCATGCAAAGTACCATAAGAAGAAAATCTTTTCCCCTTCCATCTAATTCTTTTGAGAGGGCACCACACTAATGCCCCCCCCCTACTTAGCCGAAGAAAGAAGTATTTTTTGTGTATGCCCTTAAGGTGTGTTGCATTGTTAACTTTATTAGTAGAGTTTAATAATAAATTTTATTGAAATATCAGGTTTGTGATGGGGTATTTGTTTTCCTAGTCTATCTAAAAGGTTATTGATCCGATCAGGTTTCAATTTCCTGGTCAGAATCCTTCTGCTTTTAAAATTCAATGTTCTTTGCTAAGGGTCCCTATGTCCTGTGTTTGATGTATGTATGTTTGCTATATTGTATGGTATGTTATACATTTGTGTGTAAGGACAGCATTAAATTCAATCTTTCTCTTCCCAGGTTTTCTCCTAAGTTTTATGATAATAATTTATTTTATAAAAAAATGAACTTTGGAAATGTCATTTTCCATATCCATGATGAATTTTGAAATTTCTCCTTCGATTTCTATTTTAAATGAGAGACGGTTGCACTTACATAGAATAAAATAAAACCTATTTTTTATTTTTGTATGCTTTGGGTCAGACGGTTCTCATTTTCTTTGATGGAAGTTTTTGGGAAGGGGTAGGATGTACCTTGGTTAAACAGCCACATTTCATTTATTTTCTTTATGCTTTCCTTAAGTTTTTTGGATGCATCCCTATTCCCGTTTTAAACCCCTTTATACTTATATTTACACCAAATAAGGCAACAATATTAGACTTCCTTTAGTGTATACTATTTTTACTGCGCGCACAATAGCCAAAGTTCCAAAATATTGTATTATGATAAAAATATTTTGTTAGTACTATTGGTTAAAATGGGTAGTCCTTTTGTTTAAACATCCCGAAGAGCGTAAAGAAGAATGAGTTACCTGCCTTACCATTTCAGGGCTATACAGCAGGCATGCGCAATTTCCTCCAGGGCTCGTGCCGGATGAGCGATTTGTAGAGCCACAACCAATGATGTAAATAGGCATATAAAACCAGGTCTAGGGGCTATAAAATATAGAGGGTCCAATTCCTCAAAAAAAATATTTTAAAAAATAAAAGGACTATCAATTTACAATTACAGTTAAACTTAAAATTTAATTAAAAATAAAAATTAATGAAAAGAATCAACAAAAAGTAGGTTTGAAACTTTAAAAAAATGAAATGAAATTGGAATAATTTAAAAGTTTAGAAATGTTATAATTTCAAAATTTAAAATTAAAAATAGAACTAAATAAAATTTAAAGATATTTTTAAAAAAAAATTCCTTCAAAAGAGATTTAAAGAAGATAAAAAATAATTCTCTCCTTCCTCTGAGGATGGGGCTGGTCGGGTGGTTAAACCATAGAAGGAATATTGCCAATAGGTAATCTATAAACAATATGAAATATAATATTTATCGTTGATAATCGATTCATAAAGACGATAAATCGTTTTCTGTTATACAATGACATTTCCAAATGAGATATAAGTGGAGATTTATGAACAATGTTCAATTATTAAATTAATCTTTAGGGCACATACACATGGGATCGCTCGACTTATCAAACGGGGTCTTTTCTGTTTTACTTTCATAAAGTTTCGAACTCGCTTGCAAACGTGAGTACTTCACCGTAAGCTAGCGCAAATACTCGTTATATACTGCATGTAAATGATGGTTTTTCTGCGGATACTGTTTTAGTGAAGTATAATTGCTCATCAGACCGATCTTGTTCGGGTGCAAGACGCACTCTCACTACCAACCAGTTTATTTACTTCACTGGCACAACTAACATGCAGTCATAGAAAATATTATCCCAAAATCTATTTGTCTCCTGTGATTGTTTGCAAGCTTTTAGGTTTCCCTAGAACTACAGAGGCTTCGCACAATCTTAGTGTCTTCAACGAGCTTTCTCTTTTTCTTGTCCAAAAAGAGTTCCACGGAAAAGTGCGTCTTTGAATATCAGTATGGGATTTTCTTTCACTGATGGAATTCTAGATGGCTCCATATAATTGACGAACAGTTTGATCGCATTGGTTTTCGTTGTTGTAAAACAATCCCTGGATGTTTTCATGCAAGACGTGGTCGTCCACCGGGCGGGTTCGCACACAAAGGCGATGATTCGAAGCTGACCTCGAGTTAATAACAGTTTGTAAAGGTGGTCCCAACTGTCTGTTTCAATCGGGCCCTCGCGTACATTAAAATGAGTTTTTATAATTGTCCATGTTGGCGCGCTCTCTCAAGATGATCCAACACCCCGTCTGTAAATGCCGCAAGATCACTACTAAATGTGCGACACTTTCGCGACTCAAAATACAAAAGATGTCAACGTTTTGTGGAGTATTAGACTAAGTGAGTTCCAAGTCATGTTAACGAATCCAAGTTATCGATGCCAGTTTCCTGAGCGTGATATGTCATTGACACATGTTCATCTCGCAGGAAGACGCATCCGAAATGTTTAACTATTATCACGAACAAATTGAAATTGGTCATTGGACACCAGTGAGGTTTGGCTTCAGTGGCCAGCAACGGTTATGTCACAAACGAAGATCTATATCGCTGAGAAACCTTTGGCTCCCTTTCCCTGATAGTTGATGACTGTTTTTATATATGATACACATCCACGGGAAGGTTCACTCCCAACAGTCTTTTCCATGGCCATTTTGAATGAGGTTTGGACTGCCACTAAAGCGGCCAATTATTGCAACCGTGTGAGCTTCAGCCTTCAACTGTCCTGGAATCCCCCCACCCTGAGAAATGGAAATATTCCTCAGTTGTTTTGTATCTGTCACTTCTGATTCAAAATTTTTAATATTACCAAGGAGTTTTTGAGTTTGATCGCATCGAGCTGATAAAGTTGCATTTGAGTTACCTTGAATGGAAAAATTTTAGTCAAGTCTGTCGAAGAAAGCTTCATTGTGACCCCAAACTCATTTCGTACTGCGCTCTTTTTTTTTCAAGATTATTATCGCTAAGGCCATCTTTATCTAAGGAATATGACATTATTTTCAGTTACTCTGTTCAGTTAGGAGTTTGTGATTCTGTGCCCATAGTGTTTTAGCTGTATTGATTGCACCAGCTTTTACTTTTGTTCTCATCTTCGCTTTCTCTTGTAACTCGGTTTCGTCCGGTCTGTAGCCTCTGTCATGACATCGATCGCTGTTTTAGTCAGCGTAATATTTTTCTTGATTGTTAAAACTGCTTCACACTCACGCCTGGGATATACACACGTTCACATCCAAACCCGTGCGATATTTTTTCCCACACATGTCAAGTCGATCGTGAGAAAACTATATGGGTCCCGGTTGACCTCCCCTAATAAATTTCAAAATTGATAATCTTAAGCATCGACAGCACACAAGATCCAGTGAATGCTGAGAAGGTCGTGTGCATTAAGCCCCACAAAATATTATGAAAATGTTGTAGTTGATCAAGATCACCTGGGACACGTGTGCATATCGTTGGGAAAAATATTATGTCTGCGGTCTTGTGCCGTCCGTGGGTAAGTATTTTGGCAGGGCTCTCTTGCCAATCAAACGCCACATTGTCGTACACGACAAGATTATTATCGCCTGGGTCAAGGTCGAACAACGACAGTGGTTTCGTCAAGCGTGATAAAAACTGGATGGTCGGCAACCAAGACGTCTGCGACAACTTAAGCGCTTTCACGAAATGCATGAGTACATCAGCAGCAGAGAGGCTGAACAGACAAATTTACCTGAGACCTTATTTTTGAAAATTAAGGGTTCCTACAAAGGCTGAGAAAAAAAAAAACGTTTTTGTCTTAATAGTAAAACTTTCTTTAATTGACCAGATTTTTTGCTCGATTTATTCACGATGTGGTCACTACAAGTATGTCCTTCAGCCTCTCTGCTGCTATTAATTAACAAAAGATTTTATCTAAACCTACACGATACCTTGATCTAGGATCATGTAAATTTATCGTTATAATTCCAAAAGGAACAGCTTGTGCATTAGAAAAGACATTTTTAAATTTAATCATATTCATGTCCCCTGAACACCAAGTATAATAAATATTTTGCAAAGTATAATTATATACGCCATTAAACATAACCAAAATATTACAGTTATCTCTGATCACCTTAGGTATCTGAGTATATCTTTGAGTAACATAAATCACGTCAGTATTTTTATGTCTACCTCGAGAAAATATTCTAGCTGGATTGGAGTGTTTGTCCAGCATCACATCATCGTACACAACGAGGTTATTGATGAATCCATCCAAGTCATCTACGGATGGAGCTTCATCAATATCGGTAATAAAATCAATTATATCATTTTTGTCAAGTAATTTCGCATTTTGATTAAAATCTTTAAGTACTTCGTAGCATCGTTGATCATCTACAGATGGCGCTACTAAATACAACTTATTCCACTTGAGCCATCGCATTATCAGATTAAGCAATAATTGCGTCTTACCAGATCCAGAAGGACCTATTATAATCATTCTGATAGAATTTGGTAACGCTGGATGGTGCCTTACTGGCTCTTGTTTTCGTGTCGCAGAAAAGTCAATTATATCCATATAATAATTATATGAGTTTATATTGTGTTCGATGTAGAGCGACAACACCCACAGATGGATAGACAACGATAACAACAAAAATAAGAGACGTGCACTCACATGCAAGTGTGCAAAATGTGGTACAAAAAATATATATTTGATTCCGCGTCGAAAATAGTGCGTGGTGGTGATATAGCCGCTTCATTAGGGAAATTGCCAGGAACTCCATGGGCAAAATATCCTGGTGAGAAACACTTTCCCGGATATAATTATTGTGGTCCTGAAACTCGTCTCGATATCAGACTCGATAACCAAGATCGACCAAAACCTGGAGAGTATCCAGTAAATAAGATAGTTCAAGCGTGTCACACTCATGATGTATCGTATACAAATCCTGATTTGAAACAACGGTATCTCGCAGATATAAAGTTGATTCACGCATTAAATTCTATATCTAATAAATCTCTCAGAGAATCTCTCGCTAGCTTTCTGATAAAATCCGCCATGAAAGGTAAAATAATGATAGGAGCTGGTAATTAATCAACTGATTGTTAATATGGAATCTATTTATTATTCCCCGAAAGGATATTGGCTAGGTAAGGCAGCGATTAGCAAACTTGCCGCTTCAGCAAGAGTTTCACGTGATGCTGCTGAAACGTGGTTAGCACGACAGGCAATATGGCAAATCTTTCTAAATCCACCTAAAAAAAATTCAATACGCACATTGCGATGTCAACGTTCCTAATGAAGTTCATCAAGCGGATATCTTGTTTTTACCACACGATACCATTAGAGCAGGTAGACGTCAATACACATACAGATACGCTTTAACCGTCGTTGACGTTGCGAGCAGATATAAAGAAGCGGAGCCGCTATCAACAAAGACAGCATCTGAAGTTGCCTCTGCGTTTAAACAAATTTATCAGCGAGGATCATTACAATGGCCAAAACGACTACAGGTTGATCCTGGCAAAGAATTTCTTGGTGCAGTATCTTTGCTGATGAACAAATACAACGTTAAAATCAGACAATGACACACGGAGATTCATCGTGACCAGGCAATCGTTGAACGATTTAATCGAACACTTGCTGAACGGTTATTCGGGTATCAATATGCAAAGGAAATATCTACAGATACAAGATCTCGTGAATGGGTTGCGTGGTTACCGAATGTGATAGTTGCGCTGAATAAGGAAGTTACTCGTGCAACTTCTATGAAACCGTCTGATGCGATCACAAAAAAAATATATACCGATAAAACGTAAATCTGTTTCTCAACCAGTACTAGGCAATGTTACTGTTAGATATTCATACGAACCTGGCGAACTCGAAGGAGGTAGAAAAGGGCAACTGATCCTATTTGGAGTGTGACCACACAAAATATCCAGCGTGGTAAGGTCCACAGGTAGACCTACAATCTACAGATTAGATTCAACTGCTCCTCAACGTGGATTTATACGTGAACAATTACAAATAATTCCTGAGGATACGCAATTACCACCGAGTACACTTTTATAAACTTGTAGATCCTCGACGTCGATTACACTTCAAACAGGTTAGCATTACATTTTCGCGCGTGTGACCAAGACTACTATTAATTCTATCAACGGTAAATTGTCTTGGGTTATTGCTCGAATACGGCCACAACATTATTGCATTGAAATTTACGCAATGATTATTTTGTTGTTGTTTTAACATCATAAAAATATCCACATCTATATCAAACTCGCGATTATTTTTTTTATCACACTGCTTATACCTGCATAATTTTTTTATTGATATCGACATTATTAGTGATTTCTTCGGCTATTACGCAATCCATGATAACCCGTTTTAGTTGTGATATTCTTCTAACTCGAGATACTGCGAGATAAACTAAATTTGACCACTCAATACGATCATCGACTATCCAAACTTTAGTTACAGTGATAGTTAATCCCTGCGACGAATGAATCATTATAGCGTACCCTAACGTCCATGGCGATTTATCCATGTTTAACGCGCTCTCGACAACATCAACAGCGACAGTGACAACATCATTTAACACAAGATTTTGTATTCGGACAGTATCTACACTAGGAATCATTTGTTGCCTAGTATCTGCAGGGCGATAACACAACGGTACAGGTAACTTTGGGAATTTTTCCTTGTGTAATGCATATAATTTCTTTTGTAGTTCGTCACGAACTATTTTTCTACTGGCAAATATCAAATCAGAAGGTTTCCATAGGGTCCAAAAATCATTCATGGATGTTTCTGGAATTATCTCACGCATTACTTCACATTGTATTTTATCTGGTTGTAGTCGTATTAATCTTTTAAATTCTTTCAGCGACTCATCAACGGTTCTATGATCATCAGATATTTCTTCATAATAATCTACATTGTTCTTTAGCCACTTATGTGGAGACTGCCCAACAAAGGGTGGTGGTTGACCATGATCGCCACACATAATCACAGCAGTATTCTTTAGTAACAACCAATCAAGAAATATTTGTAATAATTCCAGAGGGAGGCACCGTGCATATCTCGTCCCATATGATAATTTTAGGTATATATTTTTCACCCATTCGTGATGGGGTCCATGTATCTCTGCACCATCTAAAGAAACTATGATATGTACACGACTTTACATTTCGTTGCTTTATTTCCCTGGCGAGTTTGTGCGTTGGTGTTAAGACAATCATATCTAAACTCATGAATAAGTTAATCGCGAGTGTTGTTTTACCTGAACCTCCACATCCATTAAGATAAACAGTCTTATGTCTAGATACAGGATCATAGACGGATGGCGCAGATGATTTTGATACTTGATTATTTCTGTAATATGTTTCCTCAATTTCAACATCGGCAGATTCACAATAACTAAGTATACTTTCTTGTTTTATCCTCCACGTTCCCCATTCACCATTACCGAGATTTAATTAATCTTTATATTTTTTGTGTACTTAAAATGAATCTGTCGCGACTCTAACAGCGTAACGATGAAATCTGTTTATCATCGATAATAGATTTATCGAAACATAAGCTAGCATCGAAGATCTTAGATAAGTAAACTGCGGTGACTCGCTATCAGTATAGCTCACAATGGTACCTAGTTTTGTTTTGTCTGATAAATAAGCATTACATCGACTTGAAAATGTGTCTTTCTCCATCGTATCAGCGATTATGAAATCGAGTTCAGCATCGTCCATGATCAATCTTGTACAAGTTCGTTTATGATCATGTGATCCTCCTTGTGTAAACTTACCGATTATTTTTCTACCGAAATCTTTTGCAAGTTTCTCATCATGTTTAGCAGGTTCTAGCAACCAAACTTGCTTTTGCGCGCGATATGATATAATAGCTTCAGATACTTTCAACGATAATAAAATTCCAACATCTATCATATATCTTAGCAGAGCTATTGGAGCCGAACATTTTTCTGAAAAGTGTTTTCCGAACCACGCATAAACAATCATATGGAGACCTTCTCTAAGCTCAAATGATTCTTCATGAGCAAATCCTGTTAAATCAAAATCTGGTAAGGGTCCATTTATCGCAACTCTGGTCATGTCATGTGTAGGATGTCCAAATCTATTAAAGTATTTAGAACACTCTCCATATCCAAGAAAACTTCCAGGATAACACGCTACCATATCAACTGAGATAACGTCTTTGTAATTATATATAGTATTCTACAATCCACCGTGTCAGTATTCTATACAACTTTTCACGACATCTTCAAGAAATTCTAATCGTGTCGGTTTCCACGAGTTTTTCTCCTGAGCGAAATGAGCAGCAACCGATGGTATGGTAAAACAATTACTTAGTAATTGTCTAACTTTGACATCGTCAGAAGTATATTTCAGGGCAAGGTTTTCCATTTCTTTATAAAGAGATTCTGTACGATAAATATCACCGTTAGACCGTACAAACTGATCATAATGATCACATTTAGAACTCTGAAACAACCACACAGAAATGGGGTCACGTATGCTAATATCACCTATGGCATCGAATACATCATCTTGGTAAAATTTAACCATTCTTTCTCGTGGAAATACAGTTAAAGCATTAGTCCATGCATACGCGTTATGATCAATAATATTTATAGGAGCTCCTCTAGATTTATATTTTGTTTTGTGTAAAATCTCTCCTGTCAACGTCTTCACTGCTATTGGAAATCTTAATAACTTTTCTAGCTCAGTAACGTCGCTGATAGACGCTCCAGTGTCTTTAACTTTTTCAGCCCACATATTTATTTTTTACGCCTTAAATCTGTTAAACCGTTTCCCCGTATCGCGTTTGTGAAGTGTTCTATAACTCGCTGAGCCACACAATTTATTCTAGTCAAGGATGACAGTTTCATTTTCTTGAGATCCTTAACGTCAGGTTTATAATGTAATGGATAGAGCGCGTAGACAACAGCAGTTACTGGATAAGATCGCTCATAATACGGCTTGTCTATTCCAGTCAGTATTCCTGGTTTGGAATTTGCACCGAGGATAATATTATTTCCTGATTTCTGGATTGATTCGCGTTCATCTCTGATGATCCAAATATCATCCTCTATATTTACAATAAATTTTACTAAAATAATATATTTCCGAACATCGAGATAGTCAATGATCTCTCTACCTCGTTTGTCATTCATAAGATATATATTATTTCCAATCCTGAATGTGGACCACACATGAACTGCACCATCGTGGCGGAACTCCTTCTTGGCTTCACTAATGCGTTTAGTTATATCCGCATTCGTTAAAGCTAGATCTTGCATTGAGAAACTAAATTTGTGTAGTCTGTCAAGATCAAATCTAGCTGCGGCAGGCTCAATTGCGGATAATTTCTGCATATTATAATTAAGGCAAATATGTATCTAAATTGAAGTATTAATCATTTATATATGATTCAACCAAATCACAATTGCCGCTGGCTTAAGATTGGTTATACATCTCCGTGTAACAAAAATTGCGTAAACGAGTTCTGTAGTTATCACATGCAATGCGTTAGAAATGGGAGTCTAGGACCTAAACCGTGTATGCTGTGTGTTGCTGGTGTGCGTGGAAAGACGCATCTTTGCGTGCAATGCGGTGGAAAAAGATACAGAGAGTTAAAAAGATATTACGATAAAAATATAACTCTCAATCTATCATAAAACGCGAAGAAGATTATCTAGCTAGATTTTCAAAACAATGATTTAAACAAATAGTATATGCTATATAAATGGAGCAAAATGAGTTTGTGCCTCATCCAATCATAACCAATTATGAAGCGAATCGTGATGGTATTATTAGAAATTGCAGATTGAAAAAACCAGTAGGTAGTGTTACCAATGCTGGTTATCTTGCGTTTAACACAAAAGGAAATAAAAATTATTTATCACACAGATTTGTCATCGAATGTTTTTTGGGACCGATCAAAGACGCGTATGTGGTGGACCACATAAACAACAGTAAAGTTGACAACTCACTTACAAATTTACGTGTTATCACGCAAAGTGAAAAACTGTAGGTTTTGGAAAAACTGGGGAGGGGGGCACTATTTGCAAAAGCTATTAAATTCGTAAATAAAGAATCTGGAGAAGAAATTATGTTCAAGTCAATTTATTCCGCTAGTAAATACTTTAACATTGTACCACCCTCAATTAAATCAGTTGCCGAAGGGGTTACAAAGTCTGCTTATTCCTTTAAATTTGAGCAAAATATCATGTTCAGGTTCTTAGATAATTAAGCGAGACTGGGACAAGCATAAAACTTTTCAATTATTGTAGTTGTTGTTATTATTTAGTTTATTCAGAAATATAAGATTGTACTCCACATAGGTATATAAACTATATTCTATATCATGAAACACTCTCTACTTAATTAGATTTAATTATTTTTATAAAGTTTTTATTTTGTTCGATTTTTATCAAAATTTATTGTTTTTTTTTACACTATTTTCAGACATTTTAGGCGATTTTATCATTGTTTTTCGTTGAATTTACTATTTTTTGTTGGGTACAATCCCCAGGGGTGTTAACGGGAATTAAAATTAGGTTTTAAATTTGTTGACCAAATACTAGCTTTTTCCGTTTTTTTTATCGTAATTCGCTCATAAAATTTCACACAATACGAGCAAAAGAACTGGAAAGAACCTGTATTTGACAAACAAATTTAAAACCTAATGCTAATTCCCGTTAACACCCCATGGGATTATACCCAACAAAAAATAGTAAATTCAACGAAAATCTTTGTTCGGACACGTATAATCAGATATATCATAATTCTTTGATGGAGAATCACTATATACTAATGATTGATAACATAGTAACGTTTTACAAACGTACCAGTGGTCTTTTCAATGCTAATTGGGCAACTCATTCCCTACTGATAAAATTATACTTTACCTATTGTTTATATAAATTCCGCGTACTGCATGCTTTGTTTTTACATAAATTTCACAAACACAATTCACCAGTGCATAGTCAATTGTGATTGGCTGCTCTAAAATCGCTGTATATAATTAGATCCGTTATATCGATTTTATCGTAGTACGCTATTTATACTGCTGGCTTCCACTGTTAAATTAATGAATTTTGAAAACAAAACGAACAGAGAGAAATATCTCCCTGTTTGTGTATTTATTATTCATACACTAAATAATACAGAGAGAGAGAGAGAGAGAGAGAGAGAGAGAGAGAGAGAGAGAGAGAGAGAGAGAGAGAGAGAGAGAGAGAGAGAGAGAATACAAGCAATATAAAGCATTGAGTTAATGCAGAAAATCCATCACACAATGATTGTCTCTGTATGTGTCTGTCTGTTTGCAGTCCTATACTACGTAGACTTAGATAAGTGACAGCAAAAAATGTATTATTATTAAGCGGTAGCAGGTCTGTACTAAGTAAACCTTGTGGCCAATTGCGCATGTGTAAAGCTATTCTTACATCCGCTTGACTAAATTAAACGGCTATATATATAGATATATATATATATATATATATATATATATATATATATATATATATATATATATATATATATATATATACTGGGGAATTTAATTTTATTCGTGTTATTATACAGAATCATATATATTTTCTGGAAACTGTTACAATAAAATGCCAGAAACTGTGGTTGTTGTTAATTTTAGGACTACTATGGTATAGGTAAGTATATATTAACTAATTTTTCTTAAACGCTTAAGTGTGCAATAGCTCGAACAGTTTCGTGCGGAATCTATGATCTAGACGATCAGGGATCGAATTTGTTAATGACAATGTCTACAGAAAGGCGATATTATGTCAAAAATATAATTTATTGGGGCTCTGTCCCCTATCTTTATGTGCGCATACCTATCCACTTCGTCAGTTCGTGGTGGATTGACTTTTCGTCGATCACCCTTGGATTGATATTGGGGGTGGGTATGCAAATGTGAAGATAGCATTTGTTTATATTACATCATCTTCATCATCATCATCATCATCATCATCATCATCATCATCATTATATATTATGTGTTTGTGCCGTCTTGTGCCGTCCAAAAATATGTAGCGGGAACTGATTCGAGATCGTAACCTTGTGACCTACTATAGGGTACCCACACAAGGTATCGTTCCTAAAGACACAATCGTAAAACCAAAACCTTATTTGGTTCGGTCATAAAGACCAAAAGCCTTTGAATTCCTGAAATTCGGTTTCGGATATTTAGGAACTCTTGCAAGGCATATATAATTGGTTGCTAAGACCTATACGTGCGCAAACAAAATCCTCTGAGCCTCTAAAGTTTTGGTTTCGGATATTTAGGGTCTCTGTGGGGATACAACTGTGCAAGAACCTCATTAGGTTAATATGATCAACTAGGAACGGTAGATCGAGTGTCAGTTCGCGCTACATATTTTGCTAATTTTTATATTAAATACACATATATATATATATATATATATATATATATATATATATATATATATATATATATATTATAATGAACACTGAAAATATAAATGCTATTGTTTCTGCTATTAAAAAATTACAACACAAGGATATTAATGTTGACATTTTGAATACTGAAAAGATTCTATGTGACTTTGACTCGTTACAACAACTGAAAATCCAAAACAGATTTACTCTTTCGTCAGATTACAAATTTTTAAAGGATATGCAAAGTGGAATGTTAAAGTCACTGGCAAAAGTCACGTATAATCAGGTAAAATTGTTTGTACCTCTTTCAAACGCTATTGACAAAATCAAGTTAGAATTATCTCATGAATACGAACAGAAAAAATTGATAAACTTTCGCATAAGGCAGTTAAGGGAACATTGTGAAAATGAAAGTGAAAATGAAAGTAACGAGGGGGTGGCCTATTACTGTTATAATGGCAAAATAAAACCCTTGGGAAAACTAATGCATATTCTGCCTTAGTAAAATATATATATATATATATATATATATATATATATATATATATATATATATATATATATATATATATATATATATATATATATATATATATATATATATACACATATCTATTTAGTAACCTACAAACAAAACAAGTATACTTACGGACCAACCTTTCATTTGTGGATACTTTAATATCAAAGAATACGGACCAACCATTATGTATCAGGTACCATAGCAAAGAACCAAAGATATTTTTTTTTTGTTTCGTATTTGACGCATTACGATCTCACATACAGATTTATATTTATAATTGCATTTCTTGTGTCCAAGATGTAATTATTTTGGTCTGTAAGTTTGAAGTGTATTCTTGATAATAACAGATTATGAAAACGCAAGAATACGGGGTTTATAGGTTCTGATACAATCAGATACCCTGGGGGTCCCTAGGGGAAAACGTGTATAATATATACCATTGTTGGGCCTGACTTTGAAAGATCTATCTGACAACTACCATCCACAACATCACAAACGAGATTGACAGCGATTGTTGTTGTTATGTTTACGATGCCCGGACTTCTGTGTCTCCTTGCACCGAACGGGTTATTGTTATGTTTTAGTATAGACGGTTTGGGGCTAATTTTCTCCATGAATCGCATATTCTTTTACAGTGTTCATTAATAAGATCTTTAACTGATTTCTTTAACTCAGACGAGTCAAATCTGGGAATGATAAATGTTGGTAATTGTTCTTGCGTAATTCCAAAATGTTTAAGAAAAACTGTTGTAAATACGCGATCTAGTGTAATTCTCTGAACTGGATCGTCTTCATTAACTACGTAACTTGTAACATAACTTACTCTAGATGGTTGTGATAATCTTTTCTCTCTGTTAACAAAAACATTATTCATGAACTCTAGGTCTGAGGCAACTTGATTTAAATGTTGTATTGCCTCAATTATTTGATTTTTTAAATCATCGTTGTAAGAAATATTAATACTTGAAAGTAAATTTTGTAGATTTCTAAATACACGTTCATGCTCCAACTTAATTGTATTAGCATATGAATTTATTTCATCAATATCTAGTGTTGCTATTTTACCTTTCTTGCCATCAATTGATAGTGTTGGTTCGTAAACAGTTATAGCTATTTTGGCTTCTTTACCTGTGATTGATTTTATTCTGCGTTGGAACTCGTCATTAATCTCCTCTATTTGATAACTGCCCGTTGAAATTCCAACAACTTGCCAATCAGGTGTTCTTATTAGCAAATACCAGTGAATTATTTGCTGGTAATCCACCGAATGGTTTCGACCTGATATTTGGCCAGCTATTATATACGCGGAGTTGGGCCAATGCAATTTCACTTGCTGAAATTGCAGTTGGAAAGTTAACGCTAAATTCAGGATTGGTTGAACTTACCGATATCATAGTAGTTTTAGATGGTGTAGTATTAGTGACGATCTGTTGCAATAACTCCCTTGACGATATCAAGGACTCTGACATTATTGTTATTATTATTATTTAATTCTCCATCTTTCCGCTAATGTCCCTAGAGAATGCGTTGTTTTCTATCACGAATGCTTCATCGTAGGTTTTCATTATCGTTACGAACTCCTCATCAGATATTTTGCCATCACTCAGATACAAGGAAAGATGCGAGCATAATTTAGTATAGGCGGCTGTTGCTGTGTGTAATTTCATGATGTACTCGCGTAATTTATCGCTCGCGCATGTAGATATTTTCTTAGCGATAATACTAAGAATACCTGCACATGTTGTTATTGTAGAAACGATAATCGTTAAAACCGCAGGAGCAGTCATAGTTAACGTTGATAACAAGAATCCGGTTCCAGCAACAACAGCAGAAACCGAGTAAACGACTATATCAATAACAACTATGCGTCTGCGATATTTTTTTACTTTCAACGTCTAATCGTTTATGATATTTTTTAGTTCAGTCTGACACTTACACGCCTGATTATATATGTGATGTTGAACGTCAATGAGTGACTCTGTCATTGGATTCATTATACCTAATGACGTTGTCATTTAATTAAGTAATTAATTAAGGAGCTTTAGTTACAAATTCCAGACACCACCAGTAATTAGCGGATGCCAAATTTCTATCCGATGATTCCAACGTGAACTTTTCTTCAGAATCTTTTTCTAACATTACAGATACGGTTCTAGTCAATTTATTAGCTAATGGATCAATTTATTAGCTAATGGAGATGTGGTAAGTATGTTAAATTCTACACCGCTAAACACAGACAACCTATACATACCAGCGACCTCTGCGGTGTGTTTGATGGTTTTATTTTGTTGTGTCCATGTAGCTGAGCCTGATGTTGATGATCCATTTGTGAGGAATATTAATCAGGCTTGTTTTCTGAATAATATCTGGAATTCCACTAATAATATCAGTTAGTTTCGTATTAGTGTCAACAAGTTTTATGTCGACGGTTGGTGGACTTCCAAAAAATTCATTAATGGATCTGTTTATGTTTCTACGAAAACTTAGAAACGTATATACGTGACCCGTAAAATCAGTTCTTATTGTGGCTATTTCATTGTTGATCGTTGTTATTGCTGTCACTTGATCGTTATTGCTATCGTCGACGTATATTTTTGTTGTTGCGTCGTTATCCGAGGTTGGGTTTCCGAGATAAGTATTTTTTTCCCTGACATTATTATGTCACCAGATAATACGTCGCCGGTTTTCTTAACATAGTCGTTAACCGACTTACCGGAATCCTGTATTTTACCTTGATCAGCAAAAGTAACGATATTATTAGTAACCGCGGTAGGAATTCGTATAAGTACATCGGGTAGTTGTATGTTGCTCGTTTTTAATCGTCCTTGTTTATCTTGAAAAATGACGACTTCATTTTGATCCACACTCGTGATATTTAATAAATCATCGAGTTCATTTCTAAGTTGATAAAGAGTTGCGTATTTAGATAAGTCTTATCTTTTTTGTCCGAGATCTTCTATAAATATCAACCATTATGTCATTAGTGTCTGTTCAAATGCGACATCGTGGTATACTCATGCACGACTTTATGAGGTGGTTTTGTTGATTTTGATATAGCATCAAGTACATTAAGTACTTCTCGACCACATATTGGAGGATCAGTTATTGTTTGTGTTTGTATCGTTGAATACCAGATGGGAGTAATTTTATTGCTGACATAATGAAGAAACTCCTTTGGTGGCGCTAATCCATATGAATCAAATTAAACAATTCCACGTGGATCAATAGCATACGATACCCAATGCGTGCCAGGTCCAGAGTTTTTATCAAGATTAATAATAACAGTTTCAGTATTGTTAGGTTGTTTTGGTAATTGATCGCGCATAAAAACTCCTCTAAAGTTTTTTATATTTAGTCGCTTGGCTGCATTAAGTAAATCAAAATTTGATAGTGGAATTATCATCGAACTGTTCCTAGTCTTAAACTTTTTCCGTACCACGAGGGCGGTGTTCCCGGAAGTCTTAGATCTTTTCTCTTTTTTATTCCTTGTCCTGTTACTTTCTTTAACGACATTCCAGCAGCTGTTCCAACAGCGCATAACGCAGCAGCTTTTGCAACAGCTGGGGCTGCAGCGGCTATTAATGCGGGTATAGCTGCGAGAAGTGGAAATATACCACCCGATTTAGCGATGTCTTTAATAACCGCTGCATAAAGATTATGTCGTAACCCAGTCTTTAATCGCTTGGCTTTATTAAAGTGGTTATACTGACGTTTGGTTGATATCTTATTCGGACCACCTGTGATTTGTTCTTTTATTAATGATATTTTTAACGAACGATTATTTTTTGATGATGATTGTAGTTTTTTAATCTGACCAGGAGTCAGACTCACACTAACGTGATGATATGACATATTAATATTACGAGCGATCTAATTACATGTTCTCTACTGGAGCATCAGCGACTCTCATTCGTCCAGTAATATTAATTTATCGCCGAGTATAACTGCGATTGCTCTGTAATTAGGAATTAATGGTGCTTTTGCTACTGGCAGTGTTACACGCGCTCTGAAGTGTATATCAACTACTGATTATCTGGTTAAATCTAGATGTTCTAGTGAAAAGTAGTAAATCGGATACAGCGTTGTAAAATCTAGCTGCGATATTTGTAAACCAGTATCAACGTTTAGATCTCGTCCCATAAACGACATAAGACGATGATACGCACGTGCTACATGATTTTGATCGAAATCTAACAAAATATCCTTGGATGGTTCTTGATGTCCATTAATCCTTAATGAAACTTCAGAAACACCGAGTTTATCAAATATCATTATACTTTGTAACTGCGAGTTTACTCGTGCAGTATCTTGAAGTGCAATAAATATGTGTCTTGGTGCAGAAACACCTTGCTGAGAAGCTATTTGCCATGTGAATAAACCGTTAATTGTACTTTGAACACTATCTGTGGTTGTTGTGAACCATGATAACGCTGATTTACCACCTTGACTCATGAAAGATAGCAACCTGTCTTATTCAGATATCGACGGAGTCATTACTGATATCCACAGAAACAGTTTTTTAAGAATTACTATACCAGCATCACCAACAGGTCGCCATATTGCATCATCATCGGTACCTTTTCGTACGAGTACAACTGTATGTTTCACTCCGAAAATCACTTTCCTAACACTCCTACAGAATCCAAAGATATGTGATAGTGGAATCGCACATGAAAATCTTCTACTTCCACCCTGCAACATTGCTTGACGTGATCTAAATCCTAAGTTGAAATCTGTATCTACATTAATAATCATTCTCTCTACGTCTGCTGCGGCATTTCTGGCAAAGTTCTGTGGTCGTCCTATTATATATTGTTGGTATTCTGGAGAATTAGAAGTATCTTTTACAAACATCATTGATGGACCAGCTGATCTTGAGTAATCGTCGCTGTATCTTGCAAGACCAATTATCGTCGTGGCAACGTCGACGTCTTTCTGAATTGATTCAATATTTTTTCCGTCGATCATGTATGTAGCGCTATCAAACAATGCCATAATACCATTATTAACAAACCAACAATATCATCGGCGTTATATGCAGTATTATCATCTTTCAATATTTCACCTTCGACTTCAATAAAAGCTTCAGCGGGTAAGAAATATCTACTTGTATCTTGAACCTGTAGTTCGATTCGTCCACGCTGATTTGGTATTCGTGCGTCATACGAATAATACTGATAATCGCGCACAGACTCATCTTTGAGAACTGGTGCGTCCATGTCAAACGCGGGGTCAGAAATACGCTTGAACATCTTTATTATTATCATCTTCGTCTAACACGAAGACCACTTCCGGAAGTGAGACCACTTCCTGCTATCAGACTAGCGGTTATATTTTTTTCCTTTTCCGACATTGGGACATCAACTAACTCCGCTAGTTTTTTATTAGCGGCTTGATTTATTATTTTACTTACACTTGCGGGCATCACTTCAGTGCTAGGTAATTTCACTGGTTGAGATAGGGTTGTTTGTGGTCTGCGTATTAATCTTGATAGTCTATCTTTGATCGCTGAGAATGCTTTGCTAGCAAGGTTACCAGCAGCGTCTATACCTTTTTCACGAGCAACATCAATAGCTTTCATTCCTAGCTGCTTTGCAATAGGTATTGCTTTTGGGGCTATTCTTCTAAACAGACCCTGAACAACATTGCCTAGTCCATCTCCGTAGGTTGCTCTGTATACTGGTAATCGAGAGATTATTACCCTGACCATGGTAGGTCCACGTTGAGTACCATGCACGATCACTGTTATTATTAATTGACTTTATCACTATTTGTATCTAATCACTGTGACTTAGTCACTATAATAATCATCAGCGATTTCATTAATGAGGGAACGATATACATCAATATCCACAATGCCGCCACTAAATAATCGTTTGCAAATATCAGCTGCTTCATTAATAATTTCTGAAGAATTACCAGCTCGTTTTCCTCCGATGAGGATTTCTAGTCGATCGACATCAGCAAGGACATTATTGGGACAAGTAATTAGACCACTACCTAGACCACTTCCAGTTGCACCTGGAGGGTCTTGAAATGCTTCGTCTTCCTCTTCTCGTGGTTGTTGTGATGCTTCTTCTTGTTGTCGTTGTGGCTCTTGTTGCTGCAGTCGTGGTACTGGTTTATTTGGTGATGGTAATCTGATTTGTGGTGATGGTATTAATTCTGAATATTCACGAAATGATTGCTCAGATGCTCTCTGTGCTCTTTTTGTTTTTAGATATTTTCTCTCCTCTCTTCTTGATTTGATTAAATTATCAATTGCCTTATCATAATTCTGATATGATGGATCATCAGCTCTATCTCGTTTAACATTCATGTATATGCGATATAATACATTTTGCCACTGTTTACGGGTTTTAATATCTTTTTCGTGTCCAGGTTTCATTAATTCACCTCTTCGAACAAAATTATCCACAGCAAATTTAGCTAATTGATCTAGTCTTATAAAGTTCTTAATTGACTTAATAATATTTTCATCAATTTTATCTGTCAATTCAACTGCTGGTTTTGATTCAAAGGCTTCATCACCTTCTTCTGCTTGGTCTGCATCCTCAGGTATTTCCAGGACTGGCATCGCAGCAGCTATTTCAGCTGGAAGTTCTTCAACAATCTTTTTTGTTTTCTTGGTTCTTCTTGCTATTTTTTCAGTTGCTTCAGCGGTTTTCTCTAACACAGGTTGAATACCTTTAGTGGTCTCAGTGATAGGTTTAAATAATTGTTTTGTATCCTCCTCAAATTCAAATCGAGATTCCTGACGCGATTGTAGTTGTTGATTAACAGAATCACGAACAGGTAGATATTTTTTAATTGCCTATAGTCACTCTCGAGCTAATTTAGCTGAGTGTGGTTCTCCAATACTCATTATTGATAATATTTATACTGGCTGTTTAATTCATAGCAGCAGAGAGCCTGAAGGACATACTTGTAGTGACCACATCGTGAATAAATCGAGCAAAAAATCTGGTCAATTAAAGAAAGTTTTACTATTAAGGCAAAAATGTTTTTTTCTCAGCCTTTGTAGGAACCCTTAATTTTCAAAAAAAAAAGGTCTCAGGCAAATTTGTCTGTTCACCCTCTCTGCTGCTACATCATAACCCGGTTGATCGTCGCGAATGTTGCCATCTCGTATAACCGGTCTTGTGATGACCAGCATATAATTAGATTCACGTCCGTTCAGGCCAAGGATTAGCGCCAACCAAGTTCGATAACACGTCGCTGTGCTTGGGCTACCAATATTTCACAGACGCAGACAACTCGTAAAACTTTTGTGACGATAACGTTTTGCATGTAATTTTTTGTAGACTTATGATTACGCCTTCAAATTGTATACGATGCCGTAAGTAAATACGAACTACATTTTTTTTTTTGAGAATCTCGTTCTAGCGGCTAGATGACATGTTGTCTAGCAGACGTTAAACTACGTGTGGGACGACTTGCAAAATTGGAAACATGGATTAAAATGCAAAATTGTTTTAAGGTATACATTTCCGTCTTTTATATAATGTATTTATTTTGTGATTTTTAAAAGATACATAAAATAGAATTTTCTGGGTTATAAGTTCAAGACGGTCATAGATTGGTCTTGATGTTGACATTTAAAAATCACATTTTGATATGCAATTAGGATAGAAATGTGGGATATTTCTTTTACATTTTATGAATATCACTTCTTTCAGAAAAGGACGATCGATTTATACAACTTTCTAATAAAAAATTACATTTATTACTGTTCCTATCTCAATCTGGTTATCGCAAACTTGCCATCTCAGTCATGGTGTTACGCTCTATGAACTGCTGTTAAACAGAAATTCGTCATGTCTTCTCATGTGCCTGACGGAGTTGTAATAAAATCGAGTAACAAGAGATATATAAGAAAAAGAAATTCATTCTTAAAACGATTTGAGGTCTCTTCAATTTTGATAACACCATACAAAACTTTTCACACACACACACACACACACACACACACACACACACACACACACACACACACACACACACACACGTCGAGCTATTTGATAGAGCTACAGACACAGAGACAATATAAATCACCGGCACACAAAAACCAAAGACTCACAAGTTCTACTGCAAAGCCGGCAAAACCCAGAAATGTGTTATGTCAAACTGGTGTCTTCTAACTTTGAACAGCCACAATTCGCCCATGTTAACTCGAATAAAGATTCCTGCACTTATCAACCAGAGTGGTTAATTTATCAGTCCACACTCTATTCCATAAACAGATTTCAATGTAGCATATCATTGCACTAGTGATAGCAACGCTTTCCATATTTTCAGGACAGAAAATATAAATTTCCAAGAAAGTCATACATTAGACATGTATTAATGTCCCTACCGTTGCCTAACAAAAAAGGTTTTCCAAATTAGAACTGTTGAAAGTTAAAACTTCACTGTTTGAAAGATATTAATTATTTATTGTCAATTTCATATGACATCCTTTGATTAAATGTGATAATACAGTAATAATATCAAAATGATATTATGTTTCTATTTTCTCATATGTAGAACTTGTGTACTTAGGGTCGACAGGCCACTCCATTGTCCTCATTAACATATTCGTCTTAATACGAAGAATAAGTAAGACCACGTGGCTCGTGACGCTCATTTCGCAATGCTTCCAACACGTAATAATTATAACTTTTTTCTTGATGTTTTTTCATTTTATAAGAGCGGTGTAGTAGGGACATTTGACATGATTCAAATGTTTCCCTATTTTCTGGTCTTGTACACAGCCACGTTACATAGAATTCCCTTTTTAAGAAATGTTTTGCTTCTGCAGACTAAAAACAATCAAAGTAGAATCTTTACAGCAAGCTCACCCCATGGTCTGAGGAACATTAATCACTTGGTCTAGCTCCATTCTAGATGCAGTGAGACGACAGGCACTTGTGTTTGTGCAAATTAATTAAATGATTATTTTACAAGACTTATTAATTAGTTTTGGATTTTGTAAATGTTGATGGTATTAGAGACAAGATATTAGATTAAGTTTTTCTAACTAGCAAGAATAATTTATATATTGTTTTGAAATAAAAAGATATTTTATACATGAATTCTGACAATCTTTGCCAACCTTTACCTGTAGACTTCATTTATTTAAAATTTATATTTTGAAGGAGAGGTCGAGGGTGGGTGCGGGTCTGGTCGGATGTGTTGTCATCATTTATACGTTTTAAATCAACTTCTAGACAATGCATTAGTGAGATATCAAATGTTTAGTTTAATGTAGGAAACACAGATGCTGTGTGCCAGAAACAATCAAGCCAGTTATATAAATATGCTATCAGTAGTCCCTTGTGAAGTCAGCTAGGACTAGATATATATTGAGTTTTAAATTTGAACCAGAGGTCATCGGAACCAACAGCACCAATGAGGGCAGTCGGCTCGGCATGTCACCATTGGTTGGGACCAGAAAAAACAAGGAGAGTGGCTGGATGATGCGCTGGGTGTTGTCCCAGGGCCTTCCCGGGTCGCTTGGTGTTGCCCCTTTCTGACCCCTGCCGCTTTTCCGCGTCCAGACATAACCACATTTTCACAGTAAAGAATTGTAGGGAATCAAAATGGTCAAAGGTCAACAAACTTTGGAGCGCCACCTAGGGGCCTCCTGTCCAGCCTAGGACCCGAACCAGTCGCGAAGCACTCTGTGCATATGCGGCTATAAACTTCTCATTGTATTGCATTGAAACACGCACAAACAAACACCTGTGCTGAGGACATCAAGCATGTGCTGAGGAAAACGTGCCAGCAATACCTGGGTGAGATCCCGGAATACAGGTGTGGTATCGATCAAAGGCAAGGAACAGTCCAGGACATACACCTTCCCCCCTGCTGTTCCGTAACACCCTTCCTCCGGATATGGGCAAGCTCAACAGCGACGGACAGCTGATTCGGCGCGGCCTACCTACTGCCGCACTTAATGTAACTCTGTCTTCAGTTTGGCCCTTGAAGACCATCATACAAACATGATCCTCTCAGATGGCAGTCAAAAACAGCAAACCAACTACAGCTAAATGGATGGCCTACTTCAAGATGACTGGAAATAATTCAGGCCCATATAGGTACGCTAAGTACACACAATTTCAACATGATTCCAAATGCACAACTCTGGAACATTTGGTCAATTGATTAGGTGTCTTACACAAAATTAGAATAGGGACATCCGTAGGCACTACTGGTATAGATTTGATCGTAGTCTGCGCTGCTGATATAAAGCAGGTTGGACTTTTTCTTTGGAAAAGGGGGTGGCTTGTGGAGCGGGCGGTGTTGCGTGAGTTTTTTTTTGGTGGTTTCTTTTCGCTGTCTCTTAGGAAATTGTCAAACGTCAAAGGTCGAACGATTAGAGTGATCTACAAGGACCTCTAGTCCAGCTCAGGATCCGAACCAGTCGCGAAGCACTCCGTACATAGGCGACTATAACACTACCTGTTACCAGTTGAAACAGAGGTGGCAATTTGGAGACAGTGAAAATAAACCATTAAAAGAAATATGTAGCCTGGACATTTGTTCCATTACTTACGTGTCCCATACTTATGTGTTCCATACTTATGTGTTCCATTATTTAGGTGTTCCATACTTATGTGTTCCATACTTATGTGTTCCATACGTATGTGCTCTATTACTTATGTGTTCCATTACTTACGTGTCCCATACTTACGTGTCCCATACTTATGTGTTCCATACTTATGTGTTCCATACTTATGTGTTCCATACTTATGTGTTCCATACGTATGTGCTCTATTACTTATGTGTTCCATTACTTACGTGTCCCATACTTATGTGTTCCATACTTATGTGTTCCATTACTTATGTGTTCCATACTTATGTGTTCCATTACTTATGTGTTCCATTACTTATGTGTTCCATTGCTGTACATTAGGACGAATCCCATTTGCTTAAAAAAAAAACAAATGGTGCAAACTACCTGGAATTTTAAGTATGTGAGGTTAATTTATGCAAATATAATATAATCACATACATTTAGTAAAAAGGATAATATAATGGCATACATTTAGTGCGCATGGACGTATAATGTATATTAGAACATTTATATAGAAGAACTATATGTGTCTGTACTGTCAAAATGAATGCATTATTTAGAGAAAATTTGTAAAATGATTACAGAAGAATTATAAAATAAATGTCTTAATTATGGCAGACTTATTAATGATGTCAGGTACATTACTTTAGAAGCAGAATTTTTATAGAAGGAATATAATGTTAAAATCGATATAATATTTACAGAAAATATAACAACTCTACAACATTAGAAAACAATATTAATGTATTATGTACAAAAATGTAATAATAATACATATGAGAAAATTTGTGCAGAAGGAGATTATAGGTATGTGAGAATATTTTGCACAAAAGTTTACTAAAATTAGGTAATCAGACAGACAAGAAAAAACACCAATGTATTGGTAGTAAATGTACAATAAAAAAATAACCTACTTGTGTGGCTTTAGTTTCACTCACAGCCGTTTGAAACAAACAAGAGACCCTGCTCCTTTTGTTCGGCAATGAGTGATTGTCGTTTTAGACTCTTATAGAATAAAGAGAATGAGTAATTTGAAAAATCACTGTGAGGTATACCTTTTGATTCATTCAATACGAGGAGCAAATATGACCTCATCAAAAGCCAGACCAACAAATGTGTCAGCTAAAGGAATAATTTCCTGCACAGAATCATTCTCAAAAGCTTTTTTTTGCCATAGCTCTAGTAATTGCACAAGGTGGATCTAAACCAGATGTTATTTTTCAATAGGATCGACTTTCTGATCCAAACAAGGCTTGTTATTTACTGGATTATCCACAACCTTGTCTCCAGCTTCGTTATTGACTAGTAAAAAATGATTGCCCTTGATGGGGTACAAGGACTTCATTATTCCGACAGTAAAACCAAATATCAGATAAAAATATTTCTGAATTCTAGCTCTAAAAGATCATATTGTCTGACAAGCTGGAGTAATTCGCCACTTTTGAAAGACTCTAACCTTTCTGGTTTGGATTTGAAATAAAGTTCTCCACAGCAGATGTCATTATAAAAGCTGGTTGTTTTAATTATAGATTTTTCAAATATGTGATATAATACTCAAGACTTCGAAAATTATTAAAACACATAGATAATTTAAATTCTAGAAACAAAGTTTTCTAAAGTATTTTAGAAATCTTCCAATCCCGGACGAGCCTCCAATTTTCTGCTGCGACTACATGGTCTCAAAATAAGTAACAAAATAGAACAAAAACCAACAAGTTTTGTAATATTCAATAAAAACAATTTTCCCGAGAATACAATATGGGTATTTAAAAAGAACATACGGCATTGTGAATTAAATCCCATAATCCCATATAGTCTTGCAAGTCGCATCACAAGTCCAAATGATTGAAATTCCAATTGAATTGAACTGGAATTCCAAATAAACTTCGATACTGAATCTGTTGAGGTTGTTGTAATCTTGAATATGATAACATGTCAATGGCTTTGAATAATGCTGATGTTTTAACAGTCATTTGATGTTTCATAATAATATAATAAAATGTTCTTGACTGTATTTACTATAATTCCAAATTAATGTTATAGTCCAATAATATTGTAATTTTGTAATTCCAGTGAATAATAATTTGAATAAAGAAATCCAGTACAATAAAAAACTGAACACAACAAGAATGTTTTCCGTTTCAAATATATAGGCACGACTGAATAATCTTAATGTAAACATAATAATATTACATTCTCCTTGACCTAGATGATACTTATCATTTTCCGAAATATTCTTGTCAATTTAATGAAAAATTTCCTTTCTGGAGATTATAATTAAGACTGTCTTTAACTCCAATTGAAGCAAACACGTTAACCATTACTAATAGTCTGGATATTTCATCAACCATCATAGAGAAATATTAGCTATGCAATATATTGTTTACAATATAAATGTCGCTGGTCAGGTGCATCATTCATCATTACCTTGGTTTTGGACAAAGCTCAAATACAGAAAACATTTACATACATACATACATACATACATACATACATACATACATACATACATACATACATACATACATACATGCATGCATGCACACACACACACACACTCACACACACACATACATACATACATACATACATACATACATACATACATACATACATACATACATACATACATACATACATACATACATACATACATACATACATACATACATACTTGGTGAGACACCCGATGTCGATCTATGATACTTGAGGACCGCTGAGTACACATAATGAAGAGAACAAGACCTAGAACAGAAACTTGTGGAACGCCAAAACAGATGAACTGGGCTAGAATGTTTTCCAATTAGGAACACAATTTGTGTCCATTTGACTAAGTAGGATTTTGAACATGATAAGGTTGTGTCGTTGATACCAAATACATGCTGGAGACAGTGAAAACAATTATCATTGGTTATTGTATGAAAATGCCGTCGACTAGTCAAAGTGTGTGATGGTTGTTATCTTTCTATAATCCAAATCACAGAGAATGTCGTTAACGTCTATGAAAAAGGAAGTTACAGAGCCCTGGCGATGGTGATATACGGAGTTTATATTGCTTACAAAACTCTTTGAATTCAGATGAAATACAAGTAGGGGTAGAACAACTTTTTCTAAGATTTTTTGACACTACAGGGCTGTACTTTAAATCGTTATTGTCATGCGTAGGTTTCGTCAACAAAGGCTTAACAATAGCAATTTTGAAAAGGATTGAAATTTTCTTGATGAGAGATAAAGTATTGATAACATCTGTTAGTGAAAGTAATATTGAATCTGAGTACTCTAGTAGTAGTGATATTGGACTTTGGGGCGCTCTTCATCACAAATGTATGCACCAAAAAAATAGAGACAGGTTCAAGTACTGTTAAAGGTTGCCGTTGATCTTTCTGTATAACAACTGCATGGTGATGATGAGTTAATTGAACTTGTGTTGTCAAGCGTATATCTATCTAATATATTGCATTTTAACACGGAAGAAATTTTCAAACCAGCATGGTGTTTGTTTGTTTGTGTGTATGTATGTGTATGTGTGTGATTTGGATTTTTAACGTAGCCTTAACAATTTTCTAGTCTTATAACTGCGATGTATGCAGTATGGCAATTTATAGTGATGTCTAGCACAAGGGCATCATGCCGCAGACGTGTCACATCATGTTCCACCCAGTCACATGATCCTGACACCAAGCCGATCAGTCCTAACACTTACCTCTTAATGCTGAATGCAGAGCAAGGCAGCTGTTAGCACCATTTATGTCTTTGGTATGACTCGGTCAGTGTTCAAACCAGCGACCCCCCTCATTCAAGGCGGACGCTCTAACCACTAGGCCAATGAAGTGGTCCAAATTAATCTGGACAGTCGTCCGGAGAGAAGGTCGTTGGAGGTGGTGTGCATTTATTCCTTGATATTTACTTGTTCATAATCTTAAGATCTTTTCAACTGAACTTTCAGTGATCTTAGTTATGTAGTATGCTGGTTTTGCTATATTAACTATGTAATATTCCTCTTTGCAGCTTCATATATCTGCTTATGATTAGTGAGGTTAGTGGAAAGCCAAATCGTCTCAGCCTTGGAGCGTTCTCTTTTAGCAGCGTGAAGCTGGTCTCGGCCACTTTTATATCATGGAGAACGTGTTTGAATTGATACTCTACACTGGGTTGCTGGGGCACGTTTGTCAAGCAGTAAGCAATGTTTTTTTTTTTTCTTTTTTCTTTCAAGTTGCACTGCTTTAGGATGTAACGATGTTGTTATGTTTGCTTGGATGTCATGCATTAGTTATGTTCTATTTATCATACGAACGTTTCTTTAAGTAGCAAACAGAGATGGAGGCTTAGAGACTAATGTGTTGAGATGGCATATGACGCGGAGGTTCGAAGCTCTGGTTCGAGTTCGTATAACACCAGGAGAAGAGTGGTAGAGGCAGGGAAAAAATGGACTAACCTTTCTTCCATTTTAAGTATGGTTTTAAACGATGTGTGCAAAAAAGTTGTAATGTGGTTCAGGCGTTGGATTATTGAATTTAAAAGATGCCAGCAATTCTATCTCCACGCAATGGCTTGGGTCGGGAACGACTTGATGGAGTGACCGGTGGGTGTTCAGGTGTTTCTAGGCACCGATTTCCTGCGAATTTTCATAAGTATTAATATTGTGTACCGCAGATTGAATTATTTCTCCACCACCATGTCTGTCAGTATATGAATTTATTTCATCACCATACAAATTTAGCTAATTTATAAAAATAGTTCCTTTACGAATTATACATACTTGTACCCAGTAAATTGGGATGCTCTGAAGAAATAGCGGAGGTATTTCTCAACAACAACGACGATATGGCAGCGCCCATGAGCATGGAAAAGAGGACAATAGAAAAAACGCAGAATCAGTTACTTTACAAAAGCGATAACAAATACCAAAAGGCCAATATTAATTTAATCGAAGGCTTCAATGTATGGATATTAATATTATCTTTTTACTTTACAATGTTGGTGTTTATTATGCTTCGAATGAACTCGTTTCCAAGGCCTCAAAATCAACTTGGTGACTCCAGAAGGGATCATTTTTATGAAGGCAACGCAGAAAAACATTTGCATCAACTAGTTGTTCATGGACCCCGCGTTGTTGGAAGTGAAGCAAATGAAAAATATGCTAGAGATTACATTTTAAATGAGCTACGTACCATACAGAAAAGCGCCTATTCAAAATCAATAGAGATTAGTGAGCAAAATGTCAGTGGATCGTTTGACCTGGCATTTCTTTCAGACTTTACCAGTGTTTATAAAAACATAAAAAATATCGTCGCTAAACTCATTCCGGAAGGAGGAGCAAAAGACAGTTTACTGATTAATTGCCACTATGATAGTTCTGTGGAGAGCCCTGGTAATAATTGTTGTCAGGAGTTGGAAAATTTCTCACTACTAGCAAACTATCATTTAGTCTAGTTGTAGGGATTGAACATTTAGAAAAGTAAGGAAAAGCAGAAAAAGACTTTTAGATGGTAGTCCTGTGTTTTTTTCCCCCCTGAAACAAAGTTCATTTGAACTTGAAGCACATAAAAATTTATGAAAGTTTAAGTAAATAATATTTTTATACTCCCATCAAAATTATTAATATAAATGCTATGATTGTTTTTGCTAGACATTTATTATTTTCCTTACTGTAGTCATGGTGTAGTGGACTGAGAAAATTTTCAACCTGTGTTTGTGTTTTATAAAGAAAGAGCAAACCATATTGTTGATTATGATTGGTGTTGTAATTACACTTAAGGTTAAAAATCCAGGTGATTTTGCGATAATTTTATTAGAAACATTTCAAAGTAAAAAAAATACAGCTATATACATTGCATTTCAAATTATCTAAAATTAAGCTGTAAGTGAAAGGCAACTAATCAGTAGAAAGGAAGCTGCAATAGCAAATGAATAGACTACAGATCTGTAAAAATTGGTTTGATTTTGCTTGGTTTTTCATTGCATGTACTTTATTCTTTTCATCTCTCACTTGCTTTCTTACCCTCTTTCATTCTTGGACCATGTGATGGTAAATGAAACCTAGTGTTGTAGTTGTACATTATGTATATACAGAGCTGTCTGTAATGTGAATTCTGCTTTCAGAAATATGAAATCTGATCTCCCAGGCTTGACATTCATAAAACCTTGCAGGTTTTTAATTATTGAACCATCAGGCATTGAAAAAAGTATCCCAAAAACTTACATTTTCAAAATGTTACTGAGACTTACAGGATGCATGAAGGTTATAGAATCATTTGAACTAGTGGATTATAAGATTGAAACATTAGTTACCATTGGCATGATTGACTGCTTTATAAACCTGAGGATTTACTATGTTTTTCTTAAGTATTTACAATGAGTGATTGTAATAGGATATTGATCAGTGAAACCATTTATGTGTGGTTTCAAGCATTATTTGGGACATACTTAATAAGATTAAGTAGATGACATTGTGTTGTACATTTTCCAACCATAGTGCATGCAAATATTGGTTCAGTCTTAGTTTTGGAGTGACACTTGTGACTCGTATTCCTTACTCTTTTCAACTTTGAATTAAATTATGTTTTTCTCAGGTGCTGGGGATAATGGCATTAGCTGTGCTGTGATGTTGGAATTGTTAAGGGCTGTTTCACAGTCTGATGTAAAACTTGCACATAATATACTGTTTTTATTTAATGGGGCAGAAGAAAATATATTGCAGGTAAGAAACCAGTATTTCTTTACTAAATGATGTTTGAGTGCTTTTATTATTGCTCATTATTCATGAACAAATCTTTATGTAACATGACAACTGTGGTAGGTTATCAGTGGCCCCAGAAAGGCAGCTTAAATATGCATGCACTAAAATATAAACTTTTTTCTTCCAGTATGCATATCAGATATGCAAGCATTTTATCTTTTATTGAAAACATCAACATTTCTGCATGTATTTGTGTGAACAAATGGCTGAACTAAACTTCCTGCATAATTTTATTGTCTGGTGCCACTTATATTATAGATGAAACAAAGTATTTTAAAAAACCTGCATTTTTAGGATCTAAACAGGTATGTTAAACCAGTCTAACTTTTATTGCTGCAATTGACAGGATGCATGCTTGCTCATTTATTGCATAAAACTGCATTGAGAAACTATCAGCAGGAGTCAAGCTAAAAATGAATTTTAGGAAGAAGCAACTCCTTATTCTGGGCAGAATAGGGAGAAGTGAGAGCTGAACAGGGAGAAATGGAAGCAAATTGAGAAATGCAGTATCTACAATGTGACCCCGCTATAATGTGCTCCGTTATAACGCGAATTAGGATATAATGCAGTCGTGGCATGGCTCCTGAAATTTCGTTCACCTTATTACCAATATTATTCTTGAAACAAATTTTTTTAAAAAGTAAATAAAGTAAATTGTGTAAATATTTATTATCATGTTGGAAAAGAGATTGCTTATAAATTTGAATATAACACATTTGTTTGTGGCGTATATACATGTACATGTGTTATTCTCATACATAAAAACATTTCTTCTTAAAAGTGCAAAAAATAATGTGTAGAAAGTTTATTTTTATTTTGGGGAGGGAATGACGTATTGATTCAAATATAAAATGATCGCGTCATGGCTCCCAACATTTTATTAACCTTATTACCGGAATTACCGGAATTTTTCTCATAGAAAAACATTACGAAAAGTAAATTATATAAAGGTTTGTTTTCATTTTGAAAAAGAGATTTCTTATAAATTTAAATGTAAGATGTTTGTGCATGGTTCCTAAAATATCATATATGTACATCTATTATTCTCATACACAGGAAACATTTTTTTCTTAAAAGTGCAACAAGTGGAAAGTTTATTATTTTGGGGAGGAAATCATGAATGAATTCTAATATGAAATGATCGTGGCATGGCGCGCAAAATTTCAATTACCTTATTACCGGTATATTTAACCGTGAAAAAAAATTAAGTATGAAAAATAAAGTATGTAAAGGTTTGTTATCATTTTGGAAAAAAGATTACTTATAAATTTGAATGTAAGACGTTTGTGCTTGGCTCTCAAAATATCATATACATGTATATTCTCATACACAGACAAATTTCTCTTTAAAAATACAAAAAAATAACATGTAGAAAGTTTATTATCATTTTGGGGAGGAAATAACGTATGGATTCCAATATGAACCTATCGTGGCATGGCTCCTGAAATTTCATTTACCTTATTACCGGTATTTTTCTTGTGAAAAAAAATATTAGGTACTAAAAGTAAATTACGTAATGTTTTATCATTTTGGAAAAGAGATTGTTTATCAATTGGAATATAAGACTTTGTGGCGTGGCTCCTTAAATAAATATCATATACATGTATTATTCTTGTGCACGGAAAACATTTCTTTTTAAAGGTGCAACAAATAACATGTAGAAAGTTTATTATCATTTTGGGAAGGAAATCTCGTGGCATGGATATTTACATTTAGCAAATTTCTTACAGTTTTGTGCCAAAATAAACATTTGAAATATGAGTACCTGAACCCATGGCTGGGCCATTTGAGAACATTTATCTTTATTGTTGAAAGATGACAGCTCATAAGTGTTAATGTTCTTATTACTAGTTCACGAACAATGAAGCCATCAAATCTACTTTGTGTTTGTCTACAATGCATTCCCTATACAATCATTGCTCAAACAATATCCGAATTATGTTCTATAAACTGCATTCACAACTAAGCAACAAACAATGCAGCAGTTGATAAAATATTCTCACCTGAATTTATAACTCAATTTAATTTAAGTACATTGCTCATCATCAAAGTCAATTGCCGGGTTAAACTTGTTCGAATTATGGATCAACGATTTTAAAAAATCAAACAAATGCAAGCCGCCAACATGTGCACGTGGCTTGGCGGTGTTGTTTTATGCAATCAGATGACCAGTGAATAATGTTCGTCCATTCCCTAAAACTAAAACCCCTTTGTTTATTGCTGTAGTCAGAAAGCAGCTGAAAATTACTGAGTTTTTCAAACAAAGTATTACAAATTATGGATGAGAAAATCTAGCAGTGTGAAATTTATACAGACACTGCTATTTAACATTTGGATGTAGTTTCATCATTCATTATGTACTATTTGCTACTTATTTTTTCCCATTGTATTCAATCGATTCTGATCTGTGACAAAAATTACTGAATATTTTAAATATGCGTGCAGATATTTTTGATGGAAGTATTTGTATTGTGGATTCGATGTATATGATGAGATTCACGGGTGAGTACATGGTGTTGATACTCTATTCATGGTATAGATTAGATATGTATATATAAACTATACACATGAATGCATGAATGCATGTTTCTCTGAATAAAGTAATATATTATACATGCAATCTGTTATCACTGTAAGTGTTTTTCTCATTTAATATACATTGATCTATAATGGTAAATGTGCCAATGAAACACACATTTTTGCACCCGTTTTTATTACAACCCCCATAAACCTGCAAATTTGTTGGTAACATACATGGTTGCTTATAACACGATTCGTTTCATAACATTGTTGGGTTATATGGCTCCCATTTACTGCGTTATGCAGGATCACACTGTATTTCATATGCAGATTATTCATACTTGAAAGTGTGTTATGTTTGGATAGGGAGATAGTAAGCAATATATTTTGGACACATGACTTAAAAAGAGCATAGCAGCAGAAAATATATATTGCAATTAATATTAACTGCAAAGAATACCAGTATCACAGTACTTAATCTATTTATTATTTAATTTTTTGTTTTGCTTTTTAAAACTTCACCAGAAAATGCACTTGAAAACCTTGTTTAATCAGTTGGAAACAAGCTCTATAAATGTACATGAGAGCACATGTACAAAAAATTCACACTAGAGTCTTATCCATTCAAACAATGATGGATACTGACATGTAACCTGTACTTTACACAAGTGCATGTGTTTGGGGGTAATTAAAAATTATATGTGAATCTTTTGGACTGTAAATGGTTGGAGAAGTTTTGAAAAAATGTAAAAATTAAATTGCTTGTTTTATAGCACTTAATTAGCTATTTATATGTGTGAGTGTGTGATTTATATTTTTAACATAGCTTAAACAATTTTTCAGTCATATTGCTACAATGTCTCCATTGTAACAGTTTATAGTAATGTCTAGCACAGGGGCATCATGCCACAGACATGTATCATGATGCCCCATCCAGTCATATTATCCTGACACCAGGCCGACCATTCCTAACACTAACCTCTTAATGCTGAGCATCAAGTGAGGCAGCTGTTAGTACCATTTTCAAAAGTCTTTGGTATGACTTGGCTGGGGTTAGAACTCATGACCTCCCGAATCCGAGGTGGAAGCTCTAACCACTAGGCCACCAGAGTGCTCTACTATTTATGCATATTTATGCATATTTTAATAATAGTGATGTATTCATAGTAATCACATCATTTTCAGTTAATTGCAATCAACTTCTGTTGCGATCACACAGTGGCACATGGCCAAAAATACATGGTGTAGTGACCAAGGGCACATAAATCTCAAGGGATCAACTGGGGCAGTAACATCTATATAATAATAATGATCTAGATCCTTCTTTCATATTGAATCAGAACACAGTAAAGAACAAAACATGGATCTATGAAAAGTAATGCATTCCATGTTTATTTTTAAAAACAGATTTTCTTCATAGTACCACTCACATATTGTATTTTTTGTGCAACAATCCAAAGATAGGTTTGCAGATTTATGCTTTGACTATTTGTCTACTTACTTTTAATAATGTTGTGCATTGGTTCATTGCTGCTATTTTGTATATTTTGACAAAAATAAGTCCTGTAAGAAAATAACCATGACCTTAATGCACTTATTCAATTCCACAACATAACATTGTCCCATATGTACATAATCTTAAAAAATATTTTAGTTAAATCTTCTATCACATAACAATATTTTGAATTTGCTTTCTATGAATTGTGTATTTTCATTAATTTGTGTGCTCAGTGAATTAGGAAAACACAGTTTAATGAAGAGGTGCTTCCTTGACAAACAATGTTTGCCGTGATTTCTTAACATGTTCACATATGGTTTCAGACTGATTTTTAGAAAGAAAATAATGCAACACAGCAAATTAAAATGTACTTTACCAGTTATGTTCTTAAATATAAATTTTTGTTTAGATGTTACTTTTGTGAGTTTTGAAACAAGTTGGTATGTTGTCATCATCAAATGGTAACTTGTTGGGGAAAAGGATTTATGGTCAATCAGCTATTAAAACACATGCTTGCAAATGTGCACAAATTTATTTTCTGGGCCTAAATGATGTCAACATGCATAAAATACATTTCACCTATGGCTGGGGCCCCAAGTGGCCAAGGAGTCTAACACCCTCACAAGTCTCAGGCTTGGCTAATGTGAGTACATGAGATAGCTGCCAGTAGCTATTCATGGGTTAGTGGTTTTTCCTGATCATTTCCAGGGTTCTTTTTCCACCAGTTAGACTGGCCATCATGTAAAGCCTATCTTGTGCTGAAAAATGGTTGCTTATAGATGTTTATATAATAAAACTGATTATGTATTATGATTGTGGTTGAAAATGACGAATGGTCCTTCTTAGCATAGGTCAGTCAAAATAAGTTTATTGTATTTCTGTTCTCTATATTTCATTGATTACCTATAATTTGTGCTAACTTGTCCTGCATTAGTATAATTAGAATTACCTTGCTCATGTTGTCTTGGTAATCCATCATGGGTTACAAATATCAAGCACTACCTATACAGTTGTTTCAGAGCTTAGCTAGGGAAAGGGGATTAGTGGCTTAGAAAATCTCCAGTACAATTTTTTGAACCCTAAACAGCTGAGATACATGTATTTATGCTGTATTTTAATCCATTTAGTTCAAAGACATCATAGTCATGATTCTGTTGTACATAAAAAGTGTATTTGTGTAATTGTGACATATACATGATAGGATAATGACACAAGCAAATACTAAAACTTGAAGCTTCTGTTTTTGCTGATTGAAGATATGTACTAACAAAAGTTAATGTATCCAACTTTCATTTCTGTTTTTAACTGCTCAAGAAACAGGGAGATTTTTTTAAAACTACTCCAGGTTTTGAAATTGTTTGACATCATTTAAGTTGTGAGCATGTGCTGTAGAGCAGAATGTGAATGAGGGTTTCAGTCACATGAGCAATATCATAAAGGACTTACCATTTAATGGGGGGGGGACAGGGTTGTGGTGAGATTGAGATTTCCTTTAAAGCCAGGGTATTTTTAAATTTGATCTAAACATAATTTTTTCCATTTGTGTGGATAGAATTAATTCTTTTTACATCTGTGTGGATAGAATTAATTCTTTTTCCATCTGTGTGGATAGAATTAATCCATCCATTTTTCATTTGGAGGCTTAGTGCAGTGTGAATAAATGTGTTGACCTTTATTAATGATTAGCATATAAACCTCAAAAGAATACTAATTTAGTATTGGTTTGGCTACTAATACATGGAATGTTATTCAATTCAACAAGCTTAATGTGAGAATTTTAGCAGAAATCTTGTAGATTGAAAGTAATTACAGATAAAAGGGATCATTAAAATGGTAAATTAGATGACAAAAAACCAAAACAATGTAATTACAGATAAAAGTAATGATAAAAATGGCATATAAAAATGATACAAAATACTAAATTTTATCTGTGGTTGATTACTTGAAAGTGCCTTCCTAGAGTCCCAAGTATGTTTTACTGGAATGACTTTGACATAGAATTTATGTTCTTTTGAATTTTGATTTTGATTTTTGGAAATTGGCAAGGATCATCATGACCAAAATGCTTCTTTGTATCAAATTAACAAATTTGTATAAAAAAACATGTACATGAATATATTTGGACAGAGTTTAATATAGCTTTAATCAGAGTTTAATTATCCAAAATGCATCTTTGTATCAAATTAAAGTCCTAGAAAAACATGTACATGAATATATTTGGACAGAGTTTAATATAACTTTAATCAGAGTTTAATTATCATGAAAAGTATAGTAATGTGAGAATGCTTTTTCAGCATGTCTGGTGTTCTTCCAGTTCTGGAATGAAGACATGGCAGAAAACAGAAAGTCCCATCAATATTAAATAAATTTCTGTTCAGCTGATTGGTACTTTTTGCCAAGCGTAATTTGCATACAGCAACAGTAGAAATATGTAACTATCAATAACTTTGTCCCATGTCATTATTACATTATTTATGCAAAGAAGACCCTTATGTAAATGTTACTTAATGTAACTAATATTATGTAATGGAAGGACATCCCATGTCTGTAAAAATGGGATTATAGATAAAAAATTAGTAAATATTTTGAGGGTGACCACATTTTGTGCAAAATATTCCTTCCTTTTATCACTGATTTATTTTATTAATAAAATCATATTTTTAGAAAGTAAATTGGGAACATTGGTAGAAATAGTACCACTTATTGCCATTGTATTTTGTCTCCGTTTATCAGTCAGCATTTATCATTTAAATGATCAGAGACAATCTAAAACAATAACTTAGTGTATATACTTACATAAATTGAATCCAACTCCAAACAACATAGACATTGATCTGCCATTGTACATTGTACCAGCAGGTCAGGGTCTGTTTTATTTGTTCAGCTGATTCCTCCAACAAACTGCATAAACCCAATCTGCCAGTGTATAATGCTGTTTGACTCGGCTTATAAGCATGTACCTATAGTAGTGAGTTAGAAAATTAAGAAGCATGCATTTAAACCATGTAATTTTGATGAAACCAAACAGTCCCATTTGTTGATTATCATATTTTTATTTATGATAGTTCTCTACATTTTGATCAGCCTGCATTTTCAAAACTTTGTTCTTCTTATATACAGACTGTTGAAATAAATGTATTGTTATTTATATTGGATTTTTTGTTCAAAATCTGTTCAAACATGATATGAATAGTTTCTACAGGTATTAGATGGTTTGGAAAGGAATGATCTATTTTGATTTTATTTGTTTGACAGGGAAGTCATGGCTTCATTACCAAACATCCATGGGCAGGATCTGTAAAAGCATTTGTCAACTTGGACTCAGCTGGTGCAGGGGGATGGGAAGTTGTCTTCCAGACAGGTAGATGAGCTGTTACTTGTATATATATGTGTGCCAGTCTGAGAATTTTAATACTGCACAAGCAGACTGCAAACTCTCATGTTATTTTAAAAGTTAGGAAATTGGTTTAAATATATTTGATTGCCTTTAAAAGCATAGAGATCAGACAGAAGCATAGATACCCTTCAGTATAAATGAAACCTAAAATTAATGAATTTTAAGCAAGAAAGATTACACAGAGATGAGTTACAGTAAGTGCCCAAAATTTTCAGTGCTTGCCTTCAAACAATCATTTATTGATATGAAAAAATATCGATAAAAAGTTAAATTTAAATTTTAATTAAAATTAAATTTAATGTTTTAATACCAGCACCTTAAAAAGACCTGTCATAAAGGTAGACATAGTAAGGAACTAGTATTAATTATTGATAGTGTCTGAAGCTAATTGCATTTATCATCTGTACTTCTTGCAGTTATTAAATCATAAATAAATTATACTTCATTCGGCACAACATCACAAATGATATCCATGTCTGTAGCTCTTTGATTTTTCAGATTAGCATCAATAAATGGAGTTAAAAGAAGCTTATTCATTTCATTGACAAAGTATTTCAACACCATTTGAGTTGACATTATGTATAACACATCTGATTTAATACATGCTAAAACAGGGTGGTTTGTTTACATAAAAAAATTATGAAGCTGCCATGACCAAAAAGACCCATCTGTTCATTAAGAAGTGAGCAGCTTTCTTATTTGGTCATAATGTAGTCGCCTCCCTTTGATTTCCTTGAAGTATCGAACATAAACTCTTGCAACATTCAGGATGAAAATGGCAGATTACATGTACACAGACCAGTCTTTTTTCAGTGTGTCTCAAATGGTTTTGCACTGTGTGAACCATGTTTAAATCTTTCTCAAAACAAATTTGGTACATTGAGCTATATTTCAAGATGCTAATGTGAAAATTCAATGAGAAAGAGAAGCTGTCATTATGTTGTGCTATATTGTCTCTGATAGATGAGGAAGTGGAGTTCTGAGATGAAATGTTATTTATATGTTTTTGATAAAGTTTAAAAAGACCTTATGATTGATCAATTTTATATTTTTTTTATTTCCATTAAAACATTCAAATCATAATATTAGGGCACTCAAACACTTAAGATAGAAATTGCACAAGTTACCAATTATTTTCCATACATTTTGCCAGTCCTGTGGTATTTTATTGATTTGCTCTTGAAATGTACTGGTTGTGCACAAATGCAATCAATGGGATGTACAGGATATTTATATTTTAGGTCCATTCCATCCCTGGCTGGTGAGGGCCTATGCACAGTCAGCTCCCTATCCCTTTGGATCCATCATGGGCCAGGATCTCTTCCAGAGTGGTCTTGTTCCATCGGACACAGACTTCCGAATTTTCAGGGACTTTGGCAAGCTGCCTGGTATAACTAGTAGTTCTAGAATTTGTTAATGACCAAGTATGGGATAACACAGTCAGTAGAAATGTTAATGACCAACTAAGGGATAATACAGATTCAGTAGAAATGTTAATGACCAAAAATGGGATAAACAGTGGCAGTAGAAATGTTAATGACCAAGTATGGGATAACACAGTCAGTAGAAATGTTTATGACCAAGTATGGGATAATACAGTCAGCAGTAACTTTTTAGTTGCGGCACTTGTACTAAGACCAGGTATATTTTGTACTGATTTGGTGTACTTCCATATTTTATTGCCAACATACCATATAATAAAGTTATAATAAAGTCACTCCATCAATAACCTTGACAATCCCTAATCACATGAACATCTTGCTGGTAAATGGCAAGATATAAATGTCACCTTTTGCTGGTGGTGGTTATAGTATGACAATCATCATCATCAGTGTCAAAGTGGTCTGTTAAAGTAACACACCTTCGACATCATTTACTTCATTCAATTGAAGCTTTGGTAGAAAAATCTTATATGTGTACAGAATGTTTTCAGGAATAATTTTACTTTCATTACCAACATTTACAGAAATTCAGTCAGTAAAAGAGGATCTTATGTGGATTTTATATAGATTATTTGCCTTGAATTGATTTATTGCTTATCACAATTTAGAATTCTTCATTTTATTTAATATCCATATATTAATATAATGTGTAGAAATTTCATAAAAAGAAAAATGATGAAATCTAAAGGAAGTAGACTCAAATAAAAGTATGTACTTCCCAAGCAGTACCAGTAGAAATGTTACCAGAAGAGGAAAGATGTTAATTCAGTTCTTACTTTAGTATCTGGAACATTGAATATCCCTGTGATTATTCATTTTCATCCTGTATCTTAATTATTTGAATAAATTGGTGCAAAACTTAGAATTGACTGATGATTTATGTCTTGATAACACATTATAACTGCTTTTTCATCCCGAATTCCAGATACATCTGTGAGAAATTCATTTTTAAAAACAAAACAACAAACATGATATAGTCACGTTGCAGTTTAAGATTGAAAATTGGATACATTTAGTGATATTGAGGCCAGATTCTCTTGTGATGGACTTTGTACGTAAACGTCAGAAACTTTGATACATGAATGGTTTTTGTCTATTTAGTCAATCAACATCATTTTTAGAAGTTCATTTGAACAAATGTACTCTTTTAATGTGTAGGTTCACTTTTAAAATATGTCTTCCCTGCAGTCATAGAATTTGATATGTACACTGGGTTGGCGCTGGCTTTAAAAAAGTTGTTGCCAAAAGATCGTCAAACTCAATAATTTGTTGCCAAATTTTAAAAAATGCTGCCATTTTCATAAGATAGTACTATCTGTTCATCTCAGCACACTTGGGACCAAGGTAATATTGTCAACATAAGCAGATGTTTAGATAACTTAGGGGTGGGGGCTGAAAATAAATTGAAATTTCACATACAAATGAAATTTTGAAGTGACCTGTCTTCAGTGACTATGATTTACACAGAAAAACAAAAATTAAAAAAAAAAACAATGGAAATTTTGATTAAATGAAGACAACTAGTCAGAAAGGACATGTATATGGACAACTGTAGTACATTCTACAATGTGTTAAAAAAAGTACATGTTTATGAAAAATCCATAAATTTGAGTATTAGATCATATGTTTGAAAAATCATTTGCAAGTCAAATCCTTTTAGAAAATAGAACTAACAAGTATATATAAAAAATGGTAGACCTTGTTTAATTTATATCCCATTGTCAACAAGCACATTTAACAAAACAATTTACTCTTCTGTTTCTTATCCTAGCAGCATGTGGCTGTATAGTTGTTTATATGCTCATGTACATGTACTTAAATTGGCCTAGATTTTGGTGAGCCAGAGACATCAACCAACATGCAGAGGCTACCAAAGGGGGTGAGGCTATTCATAGGGAAATGAAAATGTGAACAACTATAAAAGTTTAGCAAACATTCTTGTAAGATGTCCCACCTTCATTGAACTTGATGGCCAAAAATCGTTTCAAAATATTGAAACTTTAATTTGGGTTTTACACCACTGTGGGTAACGATAGAAGGCATAAACATTTTTGTTGCAAACAGGAAACTTTCATGGCACAATAAATATGTTCCAATCACTTTGAAAAATGAAACAATACTTTTATTTAAGTTTTTTGCTGATTTTGTTTGATTAAAAATCTTCAGCTTGCTTTGATACAGGTTCATGTGCTATTGAAGGCACAGTAAAGGTCGTCTTTAAAGAATAAAACAAATGCCCATTTCTTATTGCTACTGCAATATCAAATAAATGTAAAACATTGAGATATAATTTTGTTTTTGTTTACTTAGTATATATACAGAACAAAGGTAATCACTTGACTATTTTTTCTGGTACATTTTTCAAAAAGAAAACAATAAAGCCATCATCTGATTGATTGTAGTTGTTCCCCTTCAGAGGTGGTCTATTGTAGCTAGTCAGGTAGCATGACTAATTTGGTTATACTATGGCATACAGTAATAAGGCCTGACATTTAGAAAAAGTGGATTATGATATAACAGTGGGATGTTAGTATATTTTGTTGCCAATAAGGAAATAAAATCGTAATTTGTGATGTTGGTGAAGTCCATCGCGATCCCTGTAAGTTTTAGAGGACTATATTTTTTAGAAACAAATTAGGTTTTAATGAATTACATTGGAATGAACATTTTGGATTTTCTGTAACAACATGAGAATTTTGTTTCATGGTTTATATTTTAAAACCTCTTTTACTTGTGCATGAACCGCACTTCCCTTAAATAAGTGTTTTTTCCATGATCCATGATTGTGCAAATCCCTGATTAATTGAATGAGTTCTGCCTATCCTATTTGAGCTTCTGCAGTTTTAAATATTCATTGGTAATGGCTGTGCTATTACATGTACTTACAATGCATATAACATAATGTCATGATCTTGATACCTAACCACAATAAGTGTCAGTAATTAATATGAACAACTATAACTATATATTTTATCTGTTTTTATTAAAAGTTATTTAGTACACATGTTTGTTGAAACATTCTGTCAGTGGTCTGTTTATAGACACTGTACTTGACTAAAAACTGCCGGTATTAAAAATCATCCATTTGAAAATTACCCAAGGGAAATTTCTCCTTGCGTGAAAAGCATGCTTGCCTTGTTGTTGTGCACTTTCTTTAGATGACTGAATTTGATTACATGATGTTAAGTCTTCTTATCAGTAAATTTTAGTCATGCAGGAGCATTTTTTTTACTTCTGTTTAGCATTCTTATATCTGACTCTTAGTCATACAGAAGCATTCTTTTTTCCTCTGTTTTCTCCAGTACTGTTGCTTTTCATTTTTTAAACTGTGTTCATTTGGTATTAAGCATATTTCTTTGCCACTGTTTAGTATACAGAAGTAGGGAAAAGCATCAATCTTTAGTTAGGTCATACTAACATGGCTACATGTTACAAAATTTAGTTTCCATGTTTTTATTTAGTCATTTAAACTGCATTTTATTTTTTTTGTAATAAACATGAATTTTATGTACAGATAGGATCTTTCCAGCATTTTTTGTGGATTATGTTCATAGCAAGTGAGACTAAAAATATTATTGTGACTTCACTACATTTCATAGGATAACAGTTTTCATGTATTTCTTAGTTGCTTCAAACAATTTACATTCTGTAGAAACAATATGACTCTACCAATGCATAAATGTATGATCTAAGCAAAATACCATTTTCAACACAACCTCAAAAGTCAATACCCCTGAAAATAGATGAATTTCACAGTATCCTGGTTGATGCCTTATTTATGCAGTCAGAGTATAATGTAAAGATAGTGCAGTGATTTGCAAGTTATGAGTTACTTTCAGTTGTAGCAAGAGTTATTTTCCTTACTACCACACAAAATATTTACTACCTTGTGTCAAATTATACACCTTAAAAGACAGTTTACAGTAAAACATATAATAACATTCAGATGGATTTTAACAAATGATTGATCCTTTCTAAAAATGTGTACCATTATATTTGCTCTTTCAAAGAACAAATTTATCATTAATGCACTAAGAGAGGTAACTCTTTTGAAAAGTTTGCTGCACACATTAGTTAAATAGTAAAGTAGTTATTATTGTTGTGAAAGATATTTTTATTATCATGTGACAATTTTTTTTAATAGCTTTTTAATTTTTTTTTTAAATTTAAGGTTTGGATATTGCTTACATTTCCAATGGTTATGTCTATCACACAGAGAATGATAAGCCAGTCTACATCAATCCAGGCTGCATTCAAAGAGCAGGTATGTATATGCTTTTATTAAACAAAAAACAATACAAGTGTTAAATATGATATTGGGATGGCATTATTATCTCCAATTTGAAGAGAGCTTATGCTATCACCCTGGTATTGTAATTGTCTAATGGTATTTGCATTAATAAATGTACACATTTTGTGTAGGTCAGTTACTTAAACATTTTTGCATGGACAATAATGAAAGCTTTACATTGGCAAATAACCTGCAGTGTACTACACCACTGTAACAAAAATAGGTAACTGTAACATGCTTTTCATGTTCCAGTTACCATGTACACATGTACAGTTTTTTCTTTTTTTTTGATCAGTTTTGTTTAAAATACTTTTGCTTCTACTATGATGAAATTAGATCTGTTCCTACATCTAGGGGAGTATGACACTATAATACCAAAACAGGCCAGTAAGACACTATAATACCAAAACAGGCCATTTTGACCTGCTTATATTCTAGAGATCATGTACACATTTTATATTTAGGTCAGCTTCAGGAACAAAATTGCTTGAATAGCCATATAGATATGTGCATGCATCATGAAGAGTACTATACCACCATTCCAAAATCAGATTTACTGACTTTCCCTTGTGAGGGATCATTCATACTTTTCATGTTTAGGTGAATCTCTCAGACTCTGTTGTTTGTATGCTCATAGTACATCCTATGTTCATATATCCTGAGAAGTACCAAACTGATATCAAATGTAGGTCACTATGTCATACTTTTTATACTTAAGTGATTATGTACACTGTTGATTCTTTGGTATCTTTTTGCATACAGTTGCTTATGCAGTCATTTAATTGGATATGAGCATTAAATATGAGAAGTACTGCACCACCATATTTAATAAAAAGTTGCTGTGACCTACATCAGTCTCATGAGTTCATGTCATCATCACTCATTGATTATCTTGAGTACTGACAAATACAGAACTCATCTTTTGACTAAATAGTTGTAGATGAGCTTTTGCTGTCTTCTGTAGCTAATAAAGGACAAATTTTATAAGCTAATTTTCTTGCATTACAAAAAATATAAAAGACACAGTTTTGTGGTTCTGTGGTAGTCATTTTTACACACATTTCATTGTATATTTTAAGCCTAATGCAACAATATGTAACAAATAACTTGTATTTTGATGAAATTATTGCTGAAAATTATGTTTACTTTAACTGTGCTTGGGAATACAAAAGCTAACAATCTTTATTTACATTTTAGAGCTAGGTAATTGCTATCAACATTGGTGTCAGTTTTAAATCAAGTTGTAATCATTTTTCGGTGGGTCCAACCTCCAAACAGTGTGAAAGTAATTGGCAGGAATATACAGTCGTAAGCAACATCCTATATTGCATCACATGATCATTTTATAATAGCTTGTCTTCAAACAGATATAATACTTTTCCACAAAACTCTTTATGATACATTTTTTTCTTTTCATGATGTGTTATTAATTGGTAAGAAAAAGCAGTCACTATGATCTTTATCGGTCTGCATTTGTATAAAATGGTCAGTTCTCAACCACATAACATATTCCCTCATATTTGGATCCAACCATTGCGCTTCATACTGACATTTTATTGAATGCTTTAAACAATTTGTTAAATTTTTCTGTACATATCCTCCTCGACTGGCACACCAAATGTGAAAGAGACAGTGTAATGGAAGTTTAGCTCCAGGTCAGAACTGAATCGAATTGCATATATGTGAACCATTATGCTTTTACCATAATCATTACACTTTTTCACATAATTGTGTCCTACACTTGCATTATGCAGTTTTGCAACATCAAAAATTAAGCAATGAAAAGACATGTTTTGGCATTGTTATGATCATCTCTTTAGTATTACACAATATAAATTTGAGAATACATTTGTCTATCAATGACCTACATGTGCTTTTCAAATTTTTTATTTATAGCAGTTTTATATGACACATTTCCAAGAAAACACCGGTTTCTTCATTTGAAAACTGGTCTCACACATTCATTGTATTTTGGTAACATATTTAGGTGGCTAACCAGTCTATGCCTTTAGAGAAAATTGCACCAGATGCCAAGGGAAACAGGGTTTATTCATGTGCCTTATGGCTGTTTATGTCTGAAAAATATTTGAGAGGAGGGATCTTTTTAAACTTAATAACATATCAGATCAGAAAAAGTACAAATCAACAGCACTTTACAAGTTGAAAAGAAGAACATAAGAGTGATGTAAGATATCACTCAGATTGAGCACATCATGCTCATTGCAGGATTTGTGTACTTGACTTTATGATCATTAAGTCAAAGTTCAACACATAGACTAGTTAAATTTAGTGTTTAACATAAATAATTTTTTCAGTATGTTTTGTGTTTGTATTCTGGTTCTAATCCATTTAGACCATTTGTGACAGGTTAGCAGCAAAACAAAATGTACATTTTTCATAGTTTTCTTTTATTATGTCATGTAATATATAAATTACAGATTTTATGCTCAGATTATGCTTTTATGCCGCATATATTAGTAATAATCACACTTACACCTTACTAGAAGTTGGCATGTATGGAATTACCTGGCATGCTTACTTTGGTTGGGACCATACACTGCTATTAAATGTTTTTGTCATGTGGGCACCCATGGTTGAGGTTAAGCAGACTGTTGTTTTAAGTGTAAAATATTAAATCTCATGGTGGAAAAATGTTAATATACATATATATAATTTATTTTATTGTTTTATTTATATCACTGTTTCATACTTTCAGGTGAGAATTTGATGTCTCTTCTTAAGGCCCTTGCTTCTGACCCTAAGCTAGCCAACCCTGGCCTGGATAAACATGGGACCATGGTTTTCTTTGATGTGGTTGGCATTTTCCTTGTCCATTATCCTATAAGGATAGCGACCATTATAAACAGCATTCTAGTGGCTGCAGTATTTTTTAAGTTAGGAAGAAAAGCAGTTGCAGGTAATTTTTAAATATGCATTCATTGTGTATTGCATTTAACAAGTAAACTTAAGACTTTGAAATATGAATAATAATATGAAAATAACGAATGATGGAAAATAAGTAAACACAGAACAACAGGTATAATTGTAGCCCAACTATATTTTTTATGAAGAAAACCAGAGCCTAACATACAGAATTTGCTTTTCTGATGATTTTTTTTAAAGAATTGATTAACAATATTTATTATCTATTTACCTTAATGTTATTCTGGATTTTTGTTTTAGCTGTCTATCGTCTTTTTAACTGTAATCTGGTTGATGTAAATTTGAAAATTAGTTTTATCATGATGCATTTAAATTTGGCAAAGTGAATGTCTACTATGAGCATATTTAAATTTCACTAACTTGAAAACTAGACGTATATGCTTAATATCCAAATATTACACTGTCATTATTGACCTGTGCACAAGTAATTAATGTTTGCTGACCAATTTTTTGCTGCTTGAAGGATATTTCTGGGTAGGTAAGCAATATATATATATATATATATATATATATATATATATATATATATATATATATATATATATATATGAAATGAACATCTAGTAGTTCATTGGATTGGAAAAGTTGTTATTGGAGAGGGGAATGATGCATAGTATCTTAGGTTGCATTTTGTACTGTTGTCTACATTATCGTTATAAGAGGAGTTGACTAAGGTTTGAAAAGACTATATCTATTGAAAGCAGGCACCTGAGAGCAGAGCCTGTGGCCTTACTGGCCAGTGAAGGTAAGCAAAATGTTGTGTTCAAGGCATTTTCTTTGTGATTTAAGCTTTTTATTCACATAAGAGATCCCATTTACTGGCTGCAGTATGCTCTAACATATGTCAGCAATCATTATGTGTCAGAAGTTGTCTTCTTTTGTATAGACATTGTAAATCTATAAACTTTAGTGTCATGGAATTTTTAAAAAAAATAAGATAATCATTATTTTTACAAGTTATATTGATAAATTTCTAATGCTCATTTTCAAATTACAGGTTATTGTGTAATAGATATTTTTGCAAGAGACATGAGAAAAAATTGTGTACTCACAAACATTGTTATGTCAAGGCATTGCAATCTGATGCCTAAAAAACAATACAACTTTCGGCCAATGTTTTGTAGTAGACCTATTAGGTAAACTAAGAAGCACCTGCTAAAGTGATCATCTGCAGTAAAGATTACCATTGTATAAAGGCTATTTTAAAAGGCCCCACTTACACATAAATGTGTACAAATATTACCAAGCCTTTGTAACAAGCATTTAGATTGGTTAAAATCATATTATGATGCAGAAAGCTAGAAGCTATTAGTTCATAACATCAGAAAAGGGACTTTTAATGTACTCATGTACTGTTCATGTTTGCTTTGCCATTTTTTGAAACATTAGAATATTTTTCTCTTATTTAATTTTTGGGATTGTTTTTTTCTAATAAATTTTTATAGCTATACAAACTGAGTATCACCTGTTAAAGATTTTGAAGTCACGAAGAGCATAAAGATCAATTACACACATTTTTTTAAAATAAACAACCTTTTTTTTTACTGCTGAAGTCATTCTTGCACATGGAGTAATAATTTTTCAACAGCTTTCTCTTGTTGGCAAAGGTCATTCTTGCACATGGAGTAATCATTTTTTTAACAGCCTTCTCTTTACTGATGAAGGTCATCATTTTCAAGTTTCATGACTCCTGGAAAATAATCAAAGTTCTGAGATCAATACCTTCATACCAAGATCATCTATTGTCTGCATGGATTTTAAACACAAGTATGGCTGTAGCTATATAAGGTGTCATGTCTTGCTTTGACAGCTTAGATTTTTGTTGTGATAAGAGACAAGCCGGCAGATCAGAAATCATAATCATAAAATTTTTTATTTTAATTCATTCAATGGCCTGCCAAGAAAAATGAGCAATGTGTCTATTGTAAACACAAGATAGTGTGATCCAACATTAGGGAGAGTACATATTACTTTAGTCTTAGTAAAAAGTAAGTCATAAATTACTAATTTTTTTACTTCAAGAAAAAGAAACTTTACTGATCCATTTTTATCACTACCCCACAGTGAAAATTGTTTTCAGTTATTAACTAAAATTTATTCCTTTGGTTTGTTTGTAATCAGCATGTTCCAGGTTAATGTCTTAGACAGACCTGACTTGTTGTGTTTGTCGATGTAGATTTATTTCCCATTAGTTATTTTTTAGTTATACTATAGTTTTAGCCAATACGTTAATGTGGAGTATAAGTCAAATTTGCTAACTTTGTAACTTTTCTAACCATTCTCCATCAGTGAGTGTATATGGAGCATAAGTCAGATCAACGTCTTCATCTTTTTCACTTGTAACTTCTGGTTTCATGAATATTACTTGTGACCCCGCTATAGCATGCTCCATTATAACACGAATTCATATATAACATGGTCGTGGTGTGGCTTCCGAAATTTCATGTACATATATTTTTCTCATACATGAAAAAAAAATTCTTTCTTAAAAGAATGAAATAAACTGTAAAAGGTTTATTATCATTTATGGAAGATATTGCATATGAATAATACAAGATGATCATAGTGATTCTCCTGAAAGCTTATATGTATTTTTCTTGTACATTAGAAAATAATTTTTTCTTATTAAATGTACAAAAGATAATGTGTAAAAAGTTTATGCATGAATTGCACAGGGCTTCATCAATGTCACAAATTGTGATTTGTTTTTTCCTTATTGGTTTACAAAATGTACCATCAGGTTTTTTTTTATTGGCAACATTGTTGGTTGTTTAAACTTTTATACAACCATAGGTTTGGAGTGGAGAAATTCAGAGGCCCCATAAAAAGAAGCTGCAAATTTGATATAAAATGCACTGAAATTTATCTGTTGTTAAATAAACAAATTCTTTGTCCACATTGACAAACCATCTTAAAACTGCATTGTTATTATTATAATCTGCTTATGTTGTCATCTAGTGTGAGTACATTATGTTATGAGATATCTGCTTTTTTTGACATTTCTGGTAGTAGAGATCAATCGGAGGAGGCATTTTCTCATAATCTATCTTTCCTTGGATTTTCAGCCACTTGCTGGTAATTATTAAGTTTATAATGACTGATATTTGTATGGTAAGCAAAACTCTTCCTCTTCACACAGAATTGAATCCTTCAGAACACACATTTTCTGTAGTAATCCCAGTCATCAAACCAGAACACCTGCATCTTTATCATCAGTTGACCCCTTTTCAAATTTATGATTCATGCATGGAAGGCAGCATCAGTCCACTCTCACAGAGGTAAAACAAACTACCCCAAAAAACTACAAAAAAAAACCCCAAACAAGATCTTACTTGTTGGTCTATTCAGTAGGCAGGGAGAAACAATAACTACAGTCAACCAAACAACGGACATTTCCTTTTCTAAAAATGTACCCAGATAAAATAGTTTGCTGAAATTGCAAAGCAAACAGATTACCTTTGAAACACTGATTTTTATGAAAATGTACTAAACATATTGTTTTTAAAAATCAGTCTATATCATACAATACAATTATTTGATGTTGCCACCACAATAAGAAACAGGTATTTGTTTGATTCTCCAAAGCTGTCCTTTAGTAGTGACTTCAGTAAAACAAAGAACCTTTCTTCAAAAGAAATCAGTACCAAACAAGCAAGCGAATCTGATTGATTGTTTCATTTTGCAACATGACTCAAACATGTTTAATGTACCATGAAAATTTTCCTTTTTGCAAGAAAAAAGTTCATGCTTATAGATGCTGCCAACAGTGGTTTAAAATGCAAACTAACTTTGACAATCTTGGGATGTACTGAAAAGTAAATGTACTTTATCATTCATTACATGATTGTTTTATTCAGACCTAGATGACCTGTGATAAAATTGTTGAATTGTTGAATATATTTAATCTCTGTGTGTGTATGTGTGTGTGCATGTGCTTGTGTATTTTCAATAGAATTACTTGTATTGTGTATTCATTGTATTTGATGAGATTCATGGATGAGTACATTGTGTTGATACTTTATTCATTGCTACACATTAGACATGTATATATAAACATTATACACATATATATACCAATGAATAAAGTAAAATATTACATATGCCTTCTATTTTCACCATAGGTGTACTTCTCATTTAACATACATCGATTTAAGACATCGATTTAAGATGGTAACTGTTCCAATGATACATGTATTTTTGAGCCCACATTTATCTTATTTCTCCACCCCACCCCACAAATTTTTTGGGGTACGTGCATCATTTTCTTCAGCAAACTAACCAGGTTGCTTCTAATATGGTTCGGTCTATAACACAGTGATTTTCTACGACTCCCAACTACCGTGCTATAGTGGGATTACACTGTACCACTTTACTATTCCAGGTTAATTGGGAAATCGTAGTCACTGATGCTAACATGCTTTTTCACCAGTTTTGTTTTGGAGAGAGGGAGGTAAGAAGATTCAGGGCAATTATAATCTGTATTGTCCATTTATCTGAAGATTGTGGTCTTCCTCATGTATCATATTCCATTATCAGTTGACACCATAATAAACAGTTCTTGTTTTAATAATGATATACTCTGTCACAAGAACTTCATGGCAGAACAGTGTTATTTACTTGCTAATTAAATATGTCTGGAGATTTTGCTATTTCATTCTAGTTTACACATGTTGGAGGGTAAGATTTGACAGACAAGATCAAATTATTGAGGCTTACAATAAAGAAATGAGGCTATCTATAGGGCAATGAAAAATATAAAGACAGTTAATAATGGAGACACAAAAAAAAACAGAATAGTGACATAAAAAGAATATATAAAATACTTTTAGTGCAATGAAATGTGCCCATGACTATTGTTCAGAGAAGATAGGGTGCATTATTTCTTGTAGATCTTAAACCTCTTGAGATCATACAATCTGGTCATTGATGTGCAATAATGATAGAGAACTGAAGGGTACCAGTGTTGCCTATTACCAAAAGCAAATGTCAGAGTTTAAGCTGTTCACAAACCAATCTTGGGAGAATGGACTCCTTCCTACAGAACTATTCGTAGGGAGGAGGTTGTCATTGCAAGAATCAGAATCGGTCATACATACATTACCCACTCACACATACTAAAAGGTGAAGATCCACCAGAGTGCTTTCCTTGCAATGTACCATTTACTGTTAAACACTTTATGACCACGTGTTCCGATCTGCAACCTACGCGTGATAAATACTATAATGTACACGACATGCAGGAACTTTTTGATACTATTCAAATCACTAGTATTTTAGATTTCCTAAAGGAAGTAAATCTTTATTTTAAACTGTAACTTGTATGATCTTACCCAAGCTAATTTTTAACTAATGCAAATACCAACTATTATTTACATCGTTCATCAAGATACATCATTTACATTTCCCGTTGATCGGGAACCAATATCTTTAACTGTTACCAACATTTACCATTTTATATTCATCTACTATGGATTTTTTTATTATATCACTGGTCGATATTGAACCTTTCTTTTTACAAATATGACCTACTATATGGCGCTAAATAGCCTAAAAGTGCTGGTGCACCGTTAAAATTAAATCAATCAATCAATAAATCAATCAAAGCTGTTCACTGGCTTGGATGATTCTGAGAAACCAAGGACCAATCCATCAATTATAATCAAAATGAGATGCTGTTGTTGTTGTTGCTGTTATAGGGCTTAACACTATTTTTCAGCACAAGATAGACTATACATGGCAGCCAGTATTAATGGTGGAAGAAGAACCCAGGAAAACCCCGGGAAGAACCACCGACCCACGAGAAGCTACTGGCAGGCTTTCTCACTTACACACATTAGCCGAGTCTGGACTCGAAGTCACGCAGACAGAGACAGAGGTGAGATGGCAGTGATCCATAATGGTCAGTGCTTTAGACCACTCGGCCACTCGGGGCCCCTCAAAAAGATATGCCAAAACAGCAGCTTGTTAAGGGTAAATATGTGTAATTTGTTGATTTCATTTTGTTTTAAGCTGAAATGCAAACTAAAAATGGATCATTCATGGTCTACAAGTAATCTGTCTCTTTTCAGAATTTTAGTCTGTATTATGGGCATTCTTTATTGAAAATATGGTGGTATTAAAAATATATGATGGTTATATACTTAATCTTAAAGATGCAGATCTGCTGTCAAACATGTCCACCATTACGACAGAAAATTAAAACTATAAATGACTTTTTAGAAACTGCTGAACAGAATTTGTCCATATTTCACAAGTATACTTGCATGATGGCTTTTCAGATTTGTTCAAATGATGTTTATCTACCACTATTCAGAAATATAGAACAACACTTAAATAACTTCTCTTGAAACTGGTAAAATAAATTTGACCAAACTTGACAAAGCATCCTGGCATAGAAAGTTTTCAGGTTTATACAGCTGATCTGCTGTTAGATATAGTTGCCATTGCTGAAAGTAGAAAAACCTGATCAAATTTGACAGAAAGCTTCTGGATATTAGAAGACTTTTAATTTCATATGTATGATAATGATCCGCCATCTAATATGGCCACTGTTGCTAATAATAAACATTTAAGTGACTTTTGAAAAACTCAGAAAAACAGTATTTGACCAAACTGTAAAGAAAGCAGTCTTCCATCAGATATGATTACTAAACATAGCAAAATTTTTAATAAAGTCTTCCAAAAAGAGCACTTAACAAATTTGAATCAAATTTGACAGAAAATTTCTGGACTGAACACATTTTTATTGGTACTTTTCCACCATCAAATATGGCTGCAATTAGTAAAGTAGAAAAACAATTGCACAACTTTTCTCAAAATAACTGTTGGACAGAATTTGGCCATCTTTGGCACAGAACACCATGGTATATAAGCCTTTCTTTATTGGACAAATGATTTTGATGTGCCATCAAATATGGATGAAGATAGAAACACTACAAAAACCTTGAAATAACTATTTTCATAACATATGCGATCAACAGCATTGAAGGAAATTTCAACTGAAAGCATCGTACAGAGCTAGTTAGGTTGACTGTAGCTTGGTGTCATCAAGTGAGTATCGTGAGCTAAATATCTTTACGTTGGTGTTAATTTTACTAATATTACTTTCCTGTAGGATCACACAGAAATGGTTACATCAGAGATATGGGAACTGTCATGCTTGTTTTTCTCATGACGTGGATTGCCATTTTTGCTGCATGCCTGTCCATGGCCATGTTCATGATGCTGATTAGGCGTCCAATGACCTGGTTTACGCACAAAATCAATATGCTACCAGTATACATATTCCCAGGATTTATAGTCGCCCTGTATTTCCAGGAATTTTTGAGAACAAGAATAAAACTGTTTCATGTAAGTACAGAGAGAGAGAGAGAGAGAGAGAGAGAGAGAGAGAGAGAGAGAGAGAGAGAGAGAGAGAGAGAGAGAGAGAGAGAGAGAGAGAGAGAGAGAGAGAGAGAGAGAGAGAGAGAGAGAGAGAGAGAGAGAGAGAGAGAGAGAGAGAGAGAGAGAGAGAGAGAGAGAGAGAGAGAGAGAGAGAGAGAGAGAGAGAGAGAGAGAGAGAGAGAGAGAGAGAGAGAGAGAGAGAGAGAGAGAGAAAAAGAGAGATTGGTAATTGAATGCTGGCTTTTATTTTGCAAGCACTAAAAGAGGAATCTGTCAGAAGTTATTTAGGTCTACTGGACTATAAAATATAGTGAATTTATGGTATGTACCCTGCATTCAATTGTGTTGTGAGTCATCCATCCATCCATTAACAATATTTGCTTTTTGCAGCTTTATTTCCAAAACTCTGCTGGCCACATGTCCAGGGTACATGCACCTGATCATAACTTAGAAACTGTTCATAACCCCACTTGTAAAGTAAATTGTTGCAAGTGAATTGGATTATGGGTCTTGGGTCTGTCCATACCTCCTTGGGCCCAGCCTCAATATCTGACCTTGAAAACCATTAAGATCTCAACCATGTACGCACATATATACTTTTTCAAAATAAGTGAAATAATATGAATATATAGGATAGAAAACTGGCAGATGTCTTCCAAAATCAGGCATCAGCTATGAACAGTTTCTTCATCTCATGTGTATTGTGGAACCCCATGCAATGCAGTGGTGGTGGAGGGAGAATGGAGAGGATTAAGAAGAAAACTGTCCATGCATATTAATGGAATTGCTGCAGTGGCTCATGCAGACTTACTCTGCAAACCATGATTTCTTGAGGAGTTGATGATGACCACCGCAAAGTGGACATGGTCTCCATCAAGTGGTCATGGCTTACTGTGTATAACCCCATCAAGCATGCTCTTTATTATGTTGAGAGAGAGAGAGAGAGAGAGAGAGAGAGAGAGAGAGAGAGAGAGAGAGAGAGAGAGAGAGAGAGAGAGAGAGAGAGAGAGAGAGAGAGAGAGAGAGAGAGAGAGAGAGAGAGAGAGAGAGAGAGAGAGAGAGAGAGAGAGAGAGAGAGAGAGAGAGAGAGAGAGAGAGAGAGAGAGAGAGAGAGAGAGAGAGAGAGAGAGAGAGAGAATTTTAAATAATATTAACATAGTTGCAATGCCTCAAAAACAGCAATAAGTTTGTGTACCTTTACTTTATTTTAAGAAATCTTAGCAAACTTATGCACAGACTTTACAAGACCATCTTTGTTTGAACAATGCAAAGTTATGCTACTGTTTAAACATGAAAAGTAATCCTCTGAGGTATGGATATTTAAATTCCCAATGTCAGCCACTTCTTTAAAATAAAACATCCCCCTTAAAAAAGCAACATAAAAACTGAATTTAAACTTAAATGTGAAGAATGTGTTTAGTTTTTGAAAAGTAATGACCTAGTCATGAGGCTGAATATACAAATTAACAGCTACAAGCTTTAGTAGTTAATGACCATTTTAAACACTTATAAAACTAGCTTTAGAAGATGATGTCAGTTTCAGCTTTGGAAAGGCGCATTTCTAACATGAAGCCATCTGACTTGTCACATTGTAGTTTGCAGTTCAAATTAGGGCTCCATCATTAGCAGCAGAAGTTTGATAATTGGTTCTAATCTGATCACAGCATATTGCTGAAATGAATAATAATGTGTAAAATTGTCAGATCTTAAATATTTAACAAATTTAAGGCATTCTGCATGGTTGTATCCATGTGTTCTATTATTTGATTGTTTTTATATTAAAAAAAAATATAAAAACAAAATTTTATTGTAAAAGAAAAAAACTAATCAGATTTATGGAAATAATGCACCAGTAACTTACTCATAATATAAATATAGGACATTTAATTATTTCAATGCAGTTTTATAAGAATGTACAAATGCATTCATTTTCATATTTCTTTTGCAGTTCATGAAATATGCTTTGTTAAGTATTATATTAAATTCAGTATTGTTGCATATTGCAGTTAAAAGAACAATAACAAATAATAGATGTCAAAAATGTACAACAAACTTGCATTCATATTTGACTGATGTGAAACAATATTGCCCAAGTTCTGATAGTTACCCCATGTACTAGCACAGCTAGATTAGGTCAAGTGTTGGGCAGGGGGAGGGAGTTTCCAAAATTTCAAAAAGGCCCCAACTTTTTTCAAAATGGCACCAAAGTGAATGTGTCTGTTTACTCTTAGTGTGCATAATACCCAGTAAATACGTGCAAGTGACTGTGTATTTGTGTGTGTGTATGTTTTGTTTTCAACAAGGGGGATAAATGCCCTGATCTGACCCTGATGAGTTTTCAGTAATATCTTGTACTATTTCTTCCTAAATCCAATCAGAGGATTATAGAGGTGTGATTTAAACTTGAGATTTGTATTATAAAAACCATGCCATTGCTTTTTTTGAAATGATTTTATCTTGTGATGAACGTAATAACAAAAATATATCCTGGTTGGAAAGAACAATCTAGCCCCACAAAAATTAAATGGCCAAACCCTACAGTATTTGTGTAGTTAAAATTAATCAAGTATGTATATTCAGCCTCATGACTGGATCATTAAAAAAAAATTTTAAACTCAGAATTTGCTTCTTTTTGTTTTTCTTTTTTCTTAAACAGAATTGGCTTTCAACTGGAATTTAATCATCTAAATCTTTGGGTGCTTACGTTTGTTCAGATTTCTTTGAATAAAGTAAAGTATAAACATATATAAAGTGTAAACATATTGCAAAATAAGTTTATCTACCTTCTCTTAATGTACAGAATAAACGGTATTTTTTGTAATTAAGATCACTTGATTCTTGAAATAGTTATCTGATTGTAAATCATACATAATGTTTCAGTCTTTCTTTGGATGGTCATCATCCATTGACTATTCAAATTTCAATCAATAAAAGTTGTGTAAAATTGACTGGAGCATAGTTTGAACTAGGTATATTCTGTGCAAAGTGCCAAGTCATTCATGCGTGACAAACTCACCTTTCCCAAACTGAAATTGACATCTTCTGGTAGTTAACATTCTATAGCAGTGTTTACAATGCCTTGATTTTTGATGAACATCTGCTGAAGCTGTCTTTATTAGGGAGAGACCCCCATTTAAGATTCTATGGGTGGGGGCTAAATGCTTGAAAGCAATTGTGACCTATTTTGATTTGTGTTAAAAAGAACACTATGCCATCTCTTTAAACAAAATACACACAGGCAGAAATAATAATTAATAACCTTGGAGACTACCTGAATGGCAGCTACTGACATACATTCGAGGTATGATCTGTAGGATTGGCCTCACAGTTGTGATCATATATATGGCTTCATTAATTTCTTTTCATTACAGAGACATGACCCATGGTTGGTGGAGACCCTGTTCTTTGAAGGCAACTTACTCATATGGAGCTTCTTAACATTACTGCTTACCATTAAAGGGCTAGGATCGGCCTACATGCCTCTATTACACATTCTGGGTCCTTTGATTCTCAGAGATCAAACTGCCAAGTTTTTAAAAGTAAACTGGAAAGGTACGGTCAGAGCCAAAAATGTATATAAATGTTAAGGAAGATTTATTTAAATTTGCTTCGATTTTGGTTGATATTTGTTCATGTTTTAACATTTATTGACATATGAAATTGATCAGCTGTCCTTGTTGCCAAAATGAATTTCAGATATCACCATCTTGCAGGCAGGTGGTTTATTTTAATATCCAGAAATAGCATTGAAAGACCCAACTCATATATGATTGATAGAAACTTTCATGTGCATCCATGTAGAAAAAAGAAAGTTCTTGGGCCTGAGGGTGGACTTTTTCTTTTCAACATTGATGCATAATGACTTATTTTCCACAAAAACAGAATTTGAAGTCAAGATGGTGTATTGTGAATTCTGATGGACCTTTAAAACAAGCAACTGATATACCTTTGAAACAAGCAAAATTTGTTCCAATTTTTTCACCAGAAGGAAGTGCAAAAAACTTGTCTTTTCAGTCAGTCATGTCATCACTTGGAGGTGTTATAACCTTTATTGCCTTTTCTCCTAATTTTCATTTCATTTTCACAGATTAAGTTTACCATGGATTGATGGATATTAGCTTTATTTGGCAGGCAGTTTAAATTGATCAGGCTATGATTGAGTTTAATTTCCATTTTTCCGGGATGTGGAAATGTTGTCTTCAGATTGTCCATCCTCCTGACTTTGGTCTCCAAAGTTTAACTTTATCAAGGATTGTTGGAATTCAACCATGATTTAGTGTGGAGATCAAACCCTTAACGAGCTTGATTTAGTGTGCAGATAAAACCCTTAATGAGCTTGATTTAGTGTGCAGATAAAACCCTTAATGAGCTTGATTTAGTGTGCAGATAAAACCCTTAATGAGCTTGATTTAGTGTGCAGATCAAACCCTTAATGAGCTTGATCTCTGGCTTAATGCCCTTCACAGGAGATATGGTTCCTGATTGACAATCCTCAGAATATATATAAGGTATCTGCAGCAAAAGTTTACAAATTTTACCTGGAATTCAACCAAATTTGTTATGCTTCATTATTATGGTGACACCTTGAATGAGTTCTGCTTCCAGTGCAACATCCTCTACAGGAGCTATACCCCTGATTGTCTGTCCTCCTTGCCTTGGTTTCTGTATTGCTTTACCAAGGATTGTTGGATTTCAACCAAAATGCTGTATGCAGTATTATGGTGATTAAGTTTTGAATGTTGCAGAGCCTCATTTACAGTAGCTATTGTCTCTGATTTACCATTTTCCTAACATCAGTATTTGCAGAATTATTTCAGAAATTATTTTTAATTTTAATCAAATTTGTCATGCACTTTTATATTTGTAAAACTCTTGTATGATTCTTGTTTCAAGCATATCACATAATTTCATGAGTAATGGCCCCTGTTTTGCCCTTCCTCTTGAATTTGGTTTTTACAACAGTCCTTTACCAAGAGCTGTTGGATTTCAATCAAGTCTGGCCTGAAGCTTTATTTTCATTAAATTTAGAAGGAGTTTAAGTGTTCCACATTGTAATTTGGAAGAGTTTTGACCCTTAATTGTTTGTCCTTATGACTTTGGTTTCTGCAGCACATTACCAAGGACTGTTGGATTTCTAAATATTTGATATGTTGCTTTACATAGATGAGATCTTGAATGAGTTTGATTAACAGCATTCCACATTATCATTTAGAAGAGGTGTAACCCTTGATTACCCATCCTGCTAACTTTGGTTTTCACAGTATGACATTACAAAAGTGTATTGGATTTCAACCAAATTTATTATGTGCCTTAACTTGAAAGAGTTGGGTTTACAGCATTCCACATCATTTATCAGAGTTTTGTTCCCTGAAGGTTCATCTTCTCCTAACTTTAGTTTTCTAACACAACCTCCTAATTTTTTTTAAGGTAAATATAGTGGGTGGGACCTTTGCAATGCAGTCATCACTAATAGCTAGTTGTACAGTTGTTTACTGCACCAGGCTGGCAAAATGATGCAAATTTATGAACAGGTAAAAATGTTTATTACACACATATCCCTAAGATAAGACAAAGAGCCAAAATAATTGTATAATACTGGTAGCCTTTGTATGATGGTGTAGATAGCTAAGTGTTCTTGAAACAAGCAATTGAACATATTATATGTGGATTCCAACTTGTTGGACTGTCAATTACAGTTAGGTTTGTGGGCAAGTTTACTTGTTTTTGTCTGGCAGTGTGCTCATTGAAGCCCAGGAATTACCATCAAAAATGTGCAAGGAGATGTTTTGCTGCTGCAGTGGTACTAGCTAAAGCAGGAATGGTATTAAATGCATTATGGAAGGGTAACTGAAGCTTGTGACCGAAAACATCTAACATGGTGGTGGGGTATTTCAGGGTCTCAGCACAGACTATCATATTTGAGGCATTGTCACTTACCAGTGTACTGTCTTGATCATGTTTTATTCCAAATTATGCTCAAAGCTTTTTAATATCAGTTGTGATATTATTACTAGTGTGGCTCTGGTCATGCTCTTGTGTTGCATCCAGAATTTGTGTATATAGTGCACTATCAGCATTAAGAAACCTTACATTGCATGACTAGTTCACATATCAGTCATGCATTCTATGTCACATTGATTTTGAAGGTCTTGTATTAGAGTATCGTTTTTCTCATTCATAGAAAGAAGAAAGATATTTCATAATGGTAATGTTACTTGGTACTTCATAAGCTGGATTTAATTCATGACAAACTTTTGAAACCATCCCCATAGCTGTTTTAAATCTAGGGCATACATTGAAGCCAATTTCTTTATTTCATCCATTTATCAAGAAACATGACATGATCATTAAGTTGTTATTAGTGTGTGTTTAGATGTAGGTGTGTTTCATGTTCTTTGAGATGTTTTGGCATGTGATGCATCTATAAACTTTAGATGATTTACTGTACTGCCAGTACTTTTGAAGGCTCTGTTGCTCTAAGGGGTTAGAGTGTCCACCTCAGATGCAGGAGGTTGCAGGTTATGAACCCCTGCTGAAAACTACCAAAGACTTAAAAAATGGTACTAGCAAATTCCTTAAGGTTTGTCAGGATAATGAGATGAGGTGGGTTATGATGCTAAATGTATGCGGCATGATGCCCCAGTGCTAGACATTAATCTAAACTGCAACACTACAGACATCATAGTAGCATGGCTAGAATTATTAAAGCTACTTTAAAAATCTAAATTACACACATTGACACACACACACAGACATACACACACACACAAACACAGACACACACATACACAAGTACATTCCCCACTGTTCGAGATCAAGTTTGCACATATTTCATTCAATACCTACACGTACATGTACAATAAACGCATACTATATATGAATAAAAAATGAATACTTTTTTCATTTTGAATCTATACATCTATAAAACACACAAGTACATAAACATATCATAATGTGCACTACATTATTTTTGTAGAAAATATGAAGTAATATCAGTCTGCTTTTGTTTACTCCGGTGCTGATTTGTAACGAATGATTCAAAAGCACTTACGTTTTCATACATATGCTCAGCACCATCGACACTCGCCACAAACAATTTCATTTTTTTAATGCATTCAGCCATTTCACTGTAGCTTGGGATAGTGATAGGCTCATCATCATCATCATCATCATCATCATCATCTTGCTTGCATGATCATATCTGCTTCATTGTCACCGATTGAATTATTTCCTCATCAGTAAGTTCACCATAGGCATTGGCATCATCATCCACATGAACATAATTAGAAAATTCATCACGTGCAATGCCTATGGAGTCCGCAATCTCATCAGCCATCGCTTTAAGACTTATTTCTGATTGAGGCTCTTTAATTTCTTGTGCAATTAAACACTGCTGGTGAAATTCTTCATCAGAAATTTCCGGAAGAATACAATGGAACCAGCAGTTTTGAATGGTTTTCAGCGATACACTGTTCCAAGCTGCACGGGCATACATAATGGCATCTAGCAGAGTTGGTTTATAGGATCGCTTTTCCTCAACTGCAAGCAAATAATGGCAAACCCGGATATCTCGGATATCTCGAGACCCAGTTATGTCAATGATTTTTTTACACCCCCGACATAATTGAGATAACCGGGTTTGACTGCATAAGGATACAGTGGCATGTGATGATGCAGTGGTATTGGATGATGGATTGTTATATAATGATACAGTGGCATATGATACAGCAGTATATGGTGATACAGTAGTATATGATACAGTGGCATATAGTGGTGTGGGATGATGGATTGTTATAATGATACAGTGGCATATGATGATACAGTGGAATGGGATGATGGATTGTTATAATGATACAGTGGCATAATTATTATGATACATTGGTATATGATGATACATTGATATGGAATGATGCCTTGGTATATAATGATACAGTGGCATATGATGATACAGTAGTATATGATGTCACAGTGGTATGGAATGATGCATTGGTAGATAATAATACATTAGTATATGATGATAGTGGTATTGAATGATACAGTGGTATATAATGATACAATGGTATATGATGATACACCCTATTGTAAATGATCAATAAAATGGATATAATTCTGTATTTCAGAGAACCACTATTTCTTCCTTCTACTGCATCTTACTTCTGTGTCCTTGCCAATGTTGATGATCCTGTACTCCATACACTGTATGCTTCTGCTGTTTATACCCATCATGGGAAGGTCTGGGACTGAGGTCAACCCAGATATATTTATTGCTGGAGTTTCAGCATTTACTGTAATAATTATCACTAGCTATATGGTGAGTGAATTGTGTGGTACTTAACAAGCAAAACATTTCTTATATAAAATCTGTGAACACTCCTGTCACTTTTTAAGTAATTCTAAAAGCTCTTGCTTGTTTAAATTGCTTTGTAAACCAAGATGTTAATTATAAGGCATGAATTTAACTTATTTAACTCCTTGCATTTTTTCATTTCTGGGGAAAATATAAACTTCCATAGTCCAATTTTTACAGACATTTGTTTTTTTTATTTCTTCACCACTTACATTTGTTGCTCTATACTGTAACCAAGAGTTTATGGAGTAAAAAGGAACTAAAATATATTTCATTCACAGGTCAGTTTTAATTGTGAATTTTTTTCATTTAAAAAAAAAGTTCAAAACACATGTAGCTGAATTGTATTCTTTTGCGATTGTAACTGAAGTGTGAATTTTATGGGCACCAATTTTGGTCTATACAGTTCCAACACAAAACATTAAATATAATGCACAGGTCAAAAATTAATTAGCATCTCATATTTCTTGTAAGAACTTGTTTAGAAAATCTATAAAAAAAATATTTAGACATGACAGTTATTAATGATCTGAAATGGAAATGTTACATTTAAAAACAAATAGCCAAAACAAATTGTTCTTTGAGTCTATTAAAACTTATTTATCATCCTGAACACAAAATGTGAAAGAATTAACTTTTAGATTGACCTATTTTATAATATCCTTGTACAGTTTTGGACCCAGGTAATCATCCAATGATTATTACACACAAGGAAGTATGATATTAGTATTGCGTCTCAAACTTGGTAAATTTGAAAATAAATTAGTAAGATTTTTTTTACCAAGGTTTAAAAGATACTGCAAAAATCACTGTGATTATTTGATAAAAAACTGGCAGAAAATCAGCAAATACAAGGTAACCATTACTTAAATGGATAATCACAATTTTTATTTCTTTCCTCAGGACCTGTGAAAGATTGGAATTTAATCTACAACTATTAATCACAACTGCAAAATCTTAAAAAGATGCGATAGACCCATATGTACAGGGTCAATTTTTTCTGAAACTTTTTTGTTGTCGTTTCATGTTGCATTAATGTCATTATGGTTTAGCACTGAACTAACAAAAATCACACATGTCCAGTTATATATTTTGGACTAATTAAGGTTTATAAACATTCATCCTAAACAGATTGTGAACTCATGAAGGACAACCATTTTGTTTTAAGGTTAATAGTCAGAATGACACATGACATATCTGTGATCTGAAAACCTACCAAAAGTACTTGCATAGCAAATCATCAGAGGATACATCATAAATATTTGACCTAAATGAAGTTAATTTCAAAGAAATATTTTGATATTTGTTAATAAAATGGTTGGATGTGAAAGAAATAGCCATCTTTCCCATGAAAATGTATGGGTTGTACGCTAGTATACTGTGTTATCATAACTAACATCTAGATTTGCTTATGAGTCCAACTGCAATCTGTACAAACCCAGATCTGCCATCACATAATGTGCTGGCAGATCTAGGTCTGTGCAGTTTCTTAAGAGTAATCAGTTGAACAAACAACATAGACTCTGATCTGCAGGGTCATTATGCAATGGTAGATCTTGATCTCTTGTTTGCAGTATGACTTGACTTTTAATCAAGTATATATGGTACCTGTATGCCCAGTGTTAATTGTATGGCCATTGAATTAAGCTTCCTGTAAACATTATACCATCATTGCTTCATTTTACTTTTCTGTATTGTGCATGCACATTTTACTAAATTTATGTACTTTAATGCATTTTATGAATCCTTTGCAGTACAGTGCTAGAAAATTTAGCATTCTCAAAAAGCTGCAAGAGCTTTAAATATTAGCTTGCACTTTCCACAGTTATCTCCCATATTCGCAGTATACAAACATTAACTTTGAACCCAGAATTAAAAAAACAATGAACAATCTTAATATTCATATACATAATTAAGTTGTAAAAGTTTAATATGCTTCTTTAGTTCAGAATTATTTTTCATGCTTTTGTTTTCTTGTTTGTATTTTTACCTATTGCAGATTGGATTAGTGTATATCTCAAAGAATATTGGCAGATTTATCAAGTGGTTGATATTTGTGATGGTCATTTGGAATGCTGTGATTATTTTTACCTCACAAGGTTTTCCATTCAGTGGAAATCGAGATTCTCCATCACCTCAACGTGTTCTATCATTGGTATGATTGCCACTATTTTACCTTACAGTTGACTTAGTTATCTTATTGACTATATTTCACTTTCTCATTGGCATTTCAGAATTTTGTAAAATAAAATAATTTCTATAAAATTTCTGTAACAGTGCTGAGTACCTGCTAAATTTTCTGCTAACTTGAACAAACAAAAAGAAATGTATGGCGAATCAGATTTTATACATTTTATATAAGCGATGACTGCCAGGTATCGGAGTTCAGTCATTAGAGACACAAACAGACTTGCAGTACAATTTGTTAGGGTTAATCATTTCACTAATTGATTTAGAGGGTGTGTATAGTAGGGGTGGTTCAGTCATACACATTTAAGTCAAAATGGGTGCACATTTTCATTAAAGAATTGGATGTTGGCCATTTTAGGAAAACTGAAATGCAAACTTCTCTAAATTGAACCTTTCAAGAAATAATTAAGGATCCACCCATGTGCCACAATTACTGATAATTTGTAATAAACAATAGTAACAGTTGTTGCCAAGTCAATTAATGAAGAATTTAATACGGTTGCAAACTTGATATACCCATTTTATGAAAGAGTGCAGTGTTTATGGATATTTGTTTACCAAGCTACACCATTATGGTTCTTAAATATCCATGACCAAAACATTTAATGTTTAAAATTATCCTGCATATTTGATTTTCAGTCACTTTAAATTCTGTAATTGCATCCATATTTATTACTGTTCATTGGTCTTGTTTGTGAAAGATGCATCACTGGATTGGCTAGAGACCAGTAACCTGCTCTAAATTAGTGCATGGTTACCATATTTTTCCCCATATAGAAGTTATGGTCTTGTATGTAGATCAATGTAATGCTTTGCTCTAAATATATGTATGGATTCATCTTCAGAACTACACTTATACTTTAGTGGTCATGTGCCATTTTTATTGTGTTCAGAATTCAGGAAGAATTTGATGAGACATCATAATTCAATGTTTCAGCATATACATAGAAAATTCTATAATAAAGACAAGACCATTATCAGGGAAGACTCAGGAATTTGGATGCCATCTTTTGACTACACTCAGTACCATGACATCACAGCCTCCAACCCCACTCTGCAGGCAGCAGGTTATGTGACCTGTGACCAGGGACCATACTGTGGGGTGCCTTTCCTTATTCCAGTTCTTAAGTTGTTGCATGCTAAGTAAGTGGTAAGATGAAAGGGAGAAAAAAGAGCTATAGTCAGGATTGTAGTGTAGCTCTGGGTATGACCTTCTTATGAGATGTGCAGATTTCTCCCGTCATTTATTAAAACTTGTTCTGCAGGATTGTGTGTGTGTGGCTTTTACAGCTGAAATGTAGTTATTACTGCAAAATACATATTAATACAGTACGTTTATTGTAGAATACTTTTAAATTCATTGTTACCTATATATAAGTATTTTTAGACTCTACTTTTTCATTTGTATTATATATATGATAATATTGAAAACCATAGTTAGTAGGTATTAATGACAATGCAGTGTATATTACCCAGACTTGCAGATAATGGAGATAAGTTTTTTAAAAAAATGTTTTCTATGTTGTTTGATTACTTTTTTCCCATTCGTCTATGTTATGAAGTCACCCAGTTGCAATGCAAATTATGTCTGTTACCTTCATCTCCTTGCACACATCATCATATTCTTTCACATGTAATAGAACTGAAGTGTATACAGAATTGAAGATTTCACAATTAAGTCTATTGTTCTTAAAATATAGCCACAACATGTGGCAATTTTAGAAATGGTTGTGATGCACTGTTGTTATGGGATTTGTCATAGGGATTTTGTGTATATTTACATTTAATTTGAGTACAAACAATATAGATGCTAATCTACCATCAGATAATGCACCAACAAATTAGGGTCTATGTTATTTGTTCAACTAATTACCTCTAATAAACTGCACAGCCCCAGATCTGCCAGTGTTGCATTTAGATATGGGTCTCTGCAGTTTACCCCAGGATTCCACTTACTGGCAAGAAGATACGGTATTTAAATATCACTTCTATGCATATAATTTCCATTATTGCCCCTCCAAATTATGAAAGGAAGAATAATATATCAATAGAATAATCAATTTATTCTTTTGCTGTTCTCTCTATCAGTAATTTTCTTCAGTATAAGATTTGTCCAGTAAGTATTAATCAGACTTTGTATAATCAGTATTAGGCATCATTTGTATAAGCCTGTCAGTATTAGGCAGCCTGTGTATAAACCAATTAGTATTAGGCTGCCTGTGTATAAACCAATCAGTAATAGGCAGCCTGTGAATACACTAATCAGTATTAGGCTTTCTTTGTATAAGCCTGTCAGTATTAGGCAGCCTGTGTATAAACCAATCAGTATTAGGCAGCTTATACATAAACCAATCAGTATTAGACAGCCTGTAAATAAACCAATCAGTAATAGGCAGCCTGTGAATAAACTTAATCAGTTTTAGGCATTATTTGTATAAACCTGTCAGTATTAGGCAGCCTGTGTATAAACCAATTAGTATTAGGCTGCCTGTGTATAACCAATCAGTAATAGGCAGCCTGCATATAAACCAATCACTATTAGGCAGCCTTTGAATAAACCAATCAGTATTAGGAAGTCCATGTATAAACCAATCAGTATTAGGCTGCCTGTGTATAAACAAATCAGTATTAGGCAGCCTGTAAATAAACCAATCAGTATTAGGCAGCCTGTGTATAAACTAATCAGTATTAGGCAGCCTGTGTATAAACTAATAAGTATTAGGCAGCCTGTAAATAAACCAATCAGTATTATGCAGCCTGTGTATAAGCCAATTAGTATCAGGCAGCCAGCATATAAACCAATCAGTATTAGGCAGCCTGTGAATAAACCAATCAGTAATAGGCAGACTGTGAATAAACTAATCAGTATTAGGCATTATTTGTATAAGCCTGTCAGTGTTAGGCAGCATGTGTATAAACAAATCAGCATTAGACAGCCTGTGTATGAACCAATCAGTATTAGACAGCCAGTGTATAGGCCAATCAGTATTATGCAGCCTGTTAATAAACCAATCAGTATTAGGCAGCCTGTGAATAAACCAATCAGTATTAGGCAGTGAGTATATAAGCCAATCAGTATTAGGTTGCCTGTGTATAAACCAATCACTATTAGGCAGCCTGCATAAAAGCCAATCAGTATTAGGCAGCCTGTTTATAAACCAATAAGTATTAGGCAGCCTGTAAATAAACCAATCAGTATTATGCAGCTTGTGTATAAGCCAATTAGTATCAGGCAGCCAGCATATAAACCAATCAGTATTAGGCAGCCTGTGAATAAACCAATCAGTATTAGGCAGTGAGTATATAAGCCAATCAGTATTAGATTGCCTGTGTATAAACCAATCACTATTAGGCAGCCTGCATAAAAGCCAATCAGTATTAGGCAGCCTGTGAATAAACCAATCAGTATTAGGCAGCCTGTGAATAAACCAATCAGTATTAGGCAGCCTGTGTATAAGCCAATCAGTATCAGGTAGCCTGTGCATAAACCAATCAGTATTAGGCAGCCTGGTATAAACCAATCAGTAATAGACAGCCTGTGAATACACCAATCATTATTAGGCAGCCAGTATATAAACCAATCAGTATTGGGCAGCCTGTGTATAAACCAATTAGTATCAGGCAGCCTGTGAATAAACCAATCCATATTAGGCAGCCTGTGAATAAACCAATCAGTATTAGGCAGTTGCTGTATAAACCAATCAATATTATGCAGCCTTTAAATAAAACAATCAGTATTATGCAGCCTGTGAATAAAACAATATTAGGCAGCCTATGTATAAGCCAATCAGTATTATGCAGCCTGTATATAAACCAATCAGTATTAGGCAGCCTGTAATAAACCAATCAGTATTAGGCAGCCTGTGTATAAACCAATTGGTATCAGGCAGCCTGTGAATAAACCAATCCATATTAGGCAGCCTGTGAATAAACCAATCAGTATTAGGCAGTCACTTTATAAACCAATCAATATTATGCAGCCTTTGAATAAAACAATCAGTATTATGCAGCCTGTGAATAAAACAATATTAGGCAGCCTATGTAAAAGCCAATCAGTATTAGGCAGCCTGTATATATACCAATCATTATTAGACAGCCTGTAATAAGCCAATCAGTATTAGGCAGCCTGTTAATAAACTAGTCATGATCAGGCAGCCATTGTATAAGCTAAAAAGGTATTAGACAACCTTTGAAGAAACTAATCATGATTAGGCAGCCTGTGTGTAAGTCAATGCAGCCTGTGAATAAAGCAGTCAATATTAAGCAGCCTGTGAATAAACCAATCAGTATTAGGCAGCCTGCAGATAGAGCAGTAGGAAATATGTTAGATTTGGATTTGGCTTTTTCTCTATTTCTGAAAATGTTGGCAATATTAAACTTTTAAAAGATGATCTTTCTCTAAGGGTTAAAGGTTAACAAAATCTGTATAATTTGAATCAATTTTAAGTCATAGATATTAAATTTTTGTAGTTTGGTTAAAAAAGGAAACTTAACTACTTGTGCATTCTTAATTTCATGTATTTGTCAATTGGAAACAATGCAGTATTGAGTTATTTTATATATATATATATATATATATATATATATATATATATATATATATATATATATATACATATACATATACATATATATATATATATATATATATATATATATATATATATATATATATATATATATATATATATACAGATTACACCAATGTTCACTTCTATACACTTTTTAACAAAATGGCCTAACTGTTACTGAAGTAATAAGTTTGAAATGGTACCTTATATATTGCTAACACTTTACATAAATGTGTAGGCATGAATCATAGAAGATTTTAACAATTTTGGCATACAAAGCTTAATTCCACTGCTATAATTTAGATTGCATTTAGGTTATTTATTATTCTTAAAGACTGTTATCACAAACATAAAGTTCTGAACAGCTTTAGATTAGGTGCTGACACAAAAACAGCATACCTATTTTTAAAAAAAGTTTGTTAAACAGTTCTGTAATTTTCTCACCTAACACAGTTTTGCTGATACAGCAGTCAAAAGGCAAACTTGAACTCAAATATCCTGCATTTGTATAAGCCTGTCAGTATTAGGCAGCCTGTCTATAAACCAATCAGTATTAGGCAGCCTGTGTATAAACCAATCAGTATTAGGCAGCCTGTGTATAAACCAATCAGTATTAGACAGCCTGTGTATAAACCAATCAGTATTAGACAGCCTGTGTATAAACCAATCCTGCTGTTGTGAGCTTGTTTATTCTTAAAGTTGTTTGTAGACAATATGCTAATACCATGTGAGAACAGTGTACATGTCTCTGCCCTTTAGCACAATCAGAATGCAGTAGCACTCTCTGATGTTTTCCAAGCACATCACAGTTTAGTTTCAACACCTAAATGGATTAATCATGGGCCTAGTAATGTATCAATTCAGTGAACATTAGGATATTGATACACTCTCAGACAATGTCTTGAGCAGCCAGAAAATAGCAACCCTTAACCCAATTCAGGCAGATGCTTTATCTCCACACAAAAGTGCAGACAGATAGGATTTAAAATGGTCATTAAGAAAGTGAGACTGATCTGTTGAATGATTTTTTTTAGCAGTTACTTGTATGAAACATGGTCAGTATTAAATTAACAACCACTCTTGTGTTCTCTCGTCTCACTGTATTCATAAATTATACTTGGGATTAACAGAATCAAAAAATGCACCAAATTCTTTTTCATTTCTGTAATGAGTAATGTTTGAATTGAATCGGACAGCAATTTCTTTCACATTAATATATTTATTCATATACAACTGTATAACAGTAGATAATACTGTTTTTGGACCAATCATAAATTGATATTTACATATAAAATAGTTACTAACATTATTTGAGTATATGTGCACTTCAGAAAGGTGCAAACTGATTGATATTTTTGTTTTCTTGAACTTTATTGCTGTTATGTTTCCAGCACATTTCAGACTTTCAGTGCATTACTAATTACTATAAATGTATATAGTATCTACTGTGGCAAGTAAAGAATACAGATCAGGAGTGATCTTGCCTTTTTTACTTTAGCATCAGTCTTTACATTAATACATGGCTTTCAGGTTCAAAATATTCAGCATGCTAATTAGTCATTTTCCATTCACTTTTCCTCATTTTTCAAAAAGGAATCATTTCATATATTTCTCATCAGTATAAATACCACCAATATTAAGCCAAGCAAACGTTTGATGCTTTATCATCACCTACAGGGATGTGGGTGCTTTGCCTATCAGCTTGGCTTTCTTTTATTCATATTTCATTCTGCCTTTACATTAAATGTCTACATTATGCATGGACCCCATGAACAATAAGTACACAATATTATAAGGAATATGAGTTGTTACTAAACATTAAAATGTATCTATGCGTAGAATTACCTTTTTGCATTTGTTAGGACTTTTGAGTATTTAGATGTTCAAGCAAGTATATAGTTTGATATAAAGGTGTCATTGCTTCATAGCACTTTTTAAAAACAATTTAATATCATGCAACTTTTGTTTGAAAAAATTTCCAAGATATATGAGACAAAATATTTATATAGTAATCCATATTTATAAAAATTGTTGGACAAGAAACTGCATTTAATGTACGCTGGTTAGTGTGCCAGATTAGTGACTATGACAGTGCAGATTCAAATCATACCATTGGGTCTACTGGTTGGCTGCTGGTAATGTGTTAAGTGCTTGGGAAAGCCACTGTACCCCAATTACCTTAGTGTTAAATGACATTCATGCACTGCTGTACCACAAAACACCAAACCAGACCTCAACCTTTATAGATACTGGGGAATATAGGAATCCTTGTATCCATCCATCCAATGTTCCAACCAGTACACAATCTTGAGAGTGACATCCATGCATATTAATGAGGTGATCTTGATTTGGTTGAGGAGATTGTGGACACTCCAAAAGCAATATTTCTGATTAGATTTTAATGAGATTTGGCTTGTAAGCTTATATCATCGTGCTCTAACATGAAGTCAGTTGTAAGCAACATTCATGCATCCCATTGAGGTAGGCTTGTATCAAATAGCAGAGCATGTGATTACTCCAGAGATTATATTGCTAAAAAAGTTTGAAAATATTATAAGTAAGATATCAGAGGAGATTGATTATGAATGACATCCAGTCATACTGATGAGTTGGTCTTGCATCAGATTGCCTGTCCCTGAGAATGCTCCAGACGCCATATTTCTAAACAAATTTTGATTTTACGTGTTATATACGCTTAAATAATCAAGAACTCAGATGATTTATATTGTGAGCAAAATCTCCGCATATTAAAGAGATGTTACATCTGATTGGCTGACATTGTTGTCACTCTTAATTCAAATTAGATTTATATCATATTTTAATTTTGTTTTATTGCACTTATTGAATTTCATGAGATTAAATTCTGCTTATTTATTGTTCTAACTGTGTTTACTCCAGTGTATACAGTTACTTGCCAGTTTATATTAGAAAATTAAAGAAGTCAAGTAGGATAATGATAAGGTTTGGTTAGGCAGAGTTCTTTCCCCTGCAGTTAAAATGTATAAGCAGATAAAAAAAAATTATGAATGCAAGATGCTTAAATTTCAGAAGAACAAGATGTAAAAAATAATATGATTTATGGATTATAGCAAATGATGTGTAATTTGAGCTGAATACAAAAATAACTATAACAACACTTAAGTTGATAATAATTTGGTAATATAATTATATGTGTAATATTTGTTAGTAAAATACAAATGACTTACTACAGTCTTGTGGATAAAGATGTTTGCACATTTTGTTTGCTAGAAAATTTTTTATTAGTGCAATGTGGTCTGAATTCTGAACAACTTAAAGCATCTCATATTAAACAAGACTAATATGAGATTTTCTTTATATATTTGATTATGTTCAAGAAAAAGATTTTGCTTTAAGGAAAATATATTTCTTATAAAAACCATTATCAAGTTCATAAATTATTTTACAGAGAATTATTGCCAAACAAATATGTTTTATTAGAGTTTGATGGTTGCTATTGCTATATCCCCAAAATGTTTATTGTTTATGCATTACCCTCATGTCTTTTGAATTATTTTAATACATGCCAAACATTCAGTGCCATATATATATATATATATATATATATATATATATATATATATATATATATATATATATATATATATATATATATATATATATATATATATATATTTGTTTTTTTGGATATTGATTACTCAATTCAATAACCTGATATTCTTTTCTTCCTTCTCAGATTAACTTTCAAAAAAAAGCCCAACATGACTAAAAATCTTTAGAAATTTCAGTAGTTTTTTGAGACTGATCATGTGTTAATTTAACCTTGAGTATTTTGTTTTCATGTAAACCCACAATCTTCATGTCAGGAGTACACTGCCTTAATCTGTGAAGCACTGTAGCCTCCTTGAAAGGAATCTCAAATTTTGACTAATGGGGTGGGGCTCCAGAAGGGTAAGAATGGACTGGGAAAACCATGCTAATAGCATTTAACATTCCATGTAATGCCAGGTCAATGTGTACACTTTAACAGTAGGACTATGAACAGTTTCAAAATTATGATCCAGGGCCTAGTCTTTAGTGAGCTGGGAGTGATCCAGGGCCTAGTACTTAGTGGGGAGGGAGTGATGCAGATGACAATACTGGTTGTATAAATGACTTGTGCTTTTTGTGCTGTGGAAGTGATTCTTTATGTATGGTCTAGGTAAGAAGATAAATAACATCAACAGTATTCAACACAGTATTCAAGTATACTTTCCATCAACAATACCAATACACTTATGAATTTGCATTCACAAGCTGTCTCAGCTACTCAGCTGAGTAATATCAGGCCCACTTAGACCTCTTGTTGACAGAATACATGAGAGTTGATAAATATAATGGTCACCACCTGAAGATATGCACATCAAGAAATTAATATTCTCATACAGTTTTTATTATAATTCTTACTCTTTTTGATGAGGGGCCTCGAGTGGCCAAGTAGTCTAACTCGATGGCCTTTACAGATCACTGCCATCTCACCTCTGTCTGCATGAGTTCGAGTCCAGACTTGGCTAACGTGGGTAAGTGAGAAAGCCTGCCAGTAGCTTCTCGTGGGTCGGTGGTTCTTCCCATGGTTTTCCAGGGTTCTTCTTCCTCCACCATTAGTACTGGCCACCATGTATAGCCTATCTTGTGCTGAAAAATGGCATTAAACCCTACAACAACTACAATAAACTCTTTTTGGCCTGCAGTTGTATGCAGTGTATGACAGTATCTTGTGAACACAACTTGAGTTTTTCATCGGGGTCACAATAAAACTTGGTGACTATTATGGTCATCTTCTGATGAATTTTGTTACAGTAATTGCCTTTTTTTCACTTGTTGCATAACACAGTGAATGACAGAATCTTGTGAACACAACCAGTTCCAGAACTTTTTATTGACTGCTATGAAACTTGGAACATATTATGGTCATCATCTGAAGATGATCATGTCAATAAAGTTCATTCATAGAATTACCATCCCTCTAGTTTGTATACATTATTGTATCATGTGGATTATACTTAATTACTGAAATAAATAATTTTAAATCATGAACCATTAAATATTCACTTATAAGGAGATATATATCTTGACATTGCAACCACATTTTCAGTTGTTCAGCAGAGTGACTTTCTATCAGGCTGAATGGTAATTTAACCTTAAGTACTTTGTTTTCTTTAATGCTATGACCATTGGCCTTTCAGAGTGGGCTGTTTTTAGGTATAAGGTAATTACTCATGAGAGGCCATCTTATCCTGGACCAAGTAAATGGTCTTATAAGAATCAGCAGTGGAGGGGAGAGTGAAAAAACCAATGCTTAACCACCATTTAACTTTTGCTCTATTCCTCTAAGAAATTTATTCTCCTGTTTCAGGAAGAGTCGATATGTTAAAGCAGGGACACTTGAATTACCCAGGGTGACTGCAGAACTAGTGAAAACAGAAAAATTATCTGATGATACAGCAAGGTTTTTCTTTCAGGTTGAAGGTATGATAATTCAGAGAATGCAATCAAACATACATGCACACAATACACATACACACACACGCACACACAGAACATTGATATATATTCTTCAAAATGATGTAGAATAGAAAAAAATAATGGTTGGTTTATACAATTTTAAATTATGTTAAGTTTAAGAGGTATTTTTAAGTGTAGGTAGCTGCTGTTATTGAGATTGATATATAGTGTAATGCTGATGCTAATCCTCTCAGTTCAGTATTATGGAGGTGGGCAAGATAGACTATGAATTTAAAATAACAACAAAATATATGAACCAAGCTTATGTTGTAAGCACCACACACCCCATTGCCATAGTTAAAAGCATTTTTCATTTGATCGAATACATACAGTGTTTATAGTGTTGAAATTCTTGGTGTGTGTGGGGGGACAGCACTTTTAATGTCACATTATTGGCTTATTATGCAAAGGAAAAGGGAGATAAGTGCCTTTTTCAGGGATACACAGAGGTAGTTGACCCTTGAATTATGAGTCCAACACTATCAACTTTGCAACAGCAGCTCCTTTGATGAGCAATATATGTTATATTCATGAAAGACACATTACAAAGGAAATTTATTGATTATAATTTAATTTGCATTCAACATTTTGTTAACTTGAAAGTTGTGCAATAATGTAATCACTCTGTCTAACGCTGTAGTAATAAATGTAAAATTAGGGCCTGTCTCCATTACATCACAAAGCACAAATTATATCCATTGATAATAATGAATACTCATTTAAACTATGCAATCCAATTACATTTGTAAACATAAGAAATGTAAAAGAATTGAAGTTCAAGAAAATAAAATGTCAGTCACATTTTTGTACCTTTTTGAAGAAACTTGTCCATGAATAGTATTTATCTAAAAAATATTGAACATAATATATGGGTCACTAACACAATTTATTATCTATGGCTGGATAATGTTTAATAGATTCATGTGAAAGCAGTTGTGTCTGATTAAAACGAGTTGTTTAATGAAAAAAAATAAGTTTTTGCTACAGTTTTAATAAGTGAGCTTATGACATGCAATCTTCTGGCCATCAGCATTTGTTGGTTACCAATCTAGAACCCTTGTTTTTAATTCAGTTTTAAGCAACAATGTAATTCAGGTATATACAGCCAATGTATTTGACATGTTTGAGTATGAGAGAGAACCTATGCATATTAATGAGGTCAGATTGTGTCTGCTTTGTGGAGTTTGTTAAAACTCTGGAAGCCATATTTCTGATCTGATTTTGATCAAACTTGAAATATATACTTGTTTGGTGAAGAGATCTGACAGGACTGATAATGGGCAATATTGATGCCTGATAATGGGCAATATCCATGCCTCATAATGGGCAATATAGAAGCCTGATAATGGGCAATATTGATGCCTGATAATGGGCAATATCGATGCCTCATATGGGCAATATCGATGCCTCATAATGGGCAATATCGATGTCTGATAATGGGCAATATTGATGCCTGATAATAGGCAATATTGATACCTCATAATGGGCAATATCGATGCCTCATAATGGGCGATATCAATGTCTGATAATGGGCAATATCGATGGCTGATAATGGGCAACATTGATGTCTGATAATGGGCAATATCGATGCCTGATAATGTGCAATATTGATGCCTGATAATGGGCAATATCAATGTCTAATAATAGGCAATATCAATGCCTCATAATGGGCAATATCAATGCCTGATAATGGGCAATATCGATGTCTGATAATGGGCAATATCAATGTCTGATAATGGGCAATATCGATGTCTGATAATGGGCAATATCGATGCTTCATAATGGGCAATATCAATGTCTAAAAATAGGCAATATTGATGCCTGATAATGGGCAATATCGATGCCTCATAATGGGCAATATCAATGCCTGATAATGGGCAATATCAATGTCTAATAATAGGCAATATCAATGCCTGATAATGGGCAATATCGATGTCTGATAATGGGCAATATTTATGCCTCATAATGGGCAATATCAATGTCTAATAATGGGCAATATCGATGTCTGATAATGGGCAATATCGATGGCTGATAATGGGCAATATTGATGTCTGATAATGGGCAAAATCGATGCCTCTTAATGGGCAATATCGATGTCTCATAATGGGCAATATTAATGTCTAATAATAGGCAATATCAATGCCTGATAATGGGCAATATCGATGCCTCATAATGGGCAATATCAATGTCTAGTAATGGGCAATATCGATGTCTGATAATGGGCAATATCGATGTCTGATAATGGGCAATATTGATGTCTGATAATGGGCAATATCGATGCCTGATAATGGGCAATATTGATGCCTGATAATAGGCAATATTGATGCCTCATAATGGGCAATATCAATGCCTGATAATGGGCAATATCGATACATACATACTGATGTTGCAGATTTTTGCATCAGATTGACGGAGCATGTTACCACTCTGGAATCATATTTCTGATCTGATTTTGACCAAGCATGGAATATGGTCTTATATTTTCAACATCTTGGACGAGTTCAATAATTATTGAGGTGATCTTGCATCTGATTGGCTGAACGTATTGCCACACAGGAAGTAATATTTTTAATCTGACTTAATCTTTTATGATTGGGATCTCATATTAGTTTGATAATGTACAAGGTCTGTGCATATCATATTAATAAGGTTATCTGCTTGAGCTCACAACTCCAGAGCTTGTATTTCTGATCCAGTTTTGATCATTCTTTTAACATGCTTATGTCAAGCTGTTGGACAAAATAAATAATGAATGGGATCCATTCAAATTATTAAGGTGATTTTGAATTTATTGACTGAGTTTGTTACCACTCTTTAAACCATAATTCAGATATGACTTATATCAAACTTGGAAAATGGATTAATTAATTAATTAATTCAGATCTCAGATAGGTACAGTTGTTAGCTAGATATATCTATAATAATGAGGTCATTTTGTTTTTGGCTGAGTTTGTCTATACATTAGCAACTCTATTTCTGATAATAGTTTTATCAAACTTGGTAAATAAGCTTACATCATCAAAATATATAATTTCTTCTTAAAAGACATTAATCAATACTAATACCTTAGGAGTATGCCCATCTTCTCACACATTCTGTCATCCCAAGTTAAATTTTAGCTATAAAAAAAAATGATAAAAGTTGTCCTCACACTTTGGTGGGAGTAAGACAAGAATGACCTCCCCTTGGATTGAGGAATTGGTGCCAAATCCCATCAATACTTTGCTAACTACTTTTGCTTGTGGTAATAGGGACCTTACAAATCTCTAGTATTGGGCGGTATTTTTCACACTTCTAATTGAATTGGAGGAATTTCCCACATAAGGGAAGTATGCTACTTCTAATTGTTTTTAATTTTTCTGTCTGAGACAAAAGTTCTGTGATGTTTTTAAAATGACAACTTCATCATATGATAAATATAATGGTGCCTTTTTATTATATCTGACATGCTTCCTAGTATTTTCATTTAATAGTGAGTAATTGACCTCCTACAGGTGTGCAGTCACAGACTAGAAAATATTTATCTTGCAGATAATTTCCAAAGACATTTATTTGTTCCCTAGCATCCACTTTACTGTAAATTTATGTGATGCTTTTTGGTCACTGATTGTATAAAATACAGACCAGGAAGGTCATGCAGGTAATTTCTCATGACATTGGTATTGTTCACTAGGCAGTGTCAACTTCACAGTAAGTTTTTTGCAAGGCTTGAATGATTTACTTTGCTCTGGTCACTAGAATATTCATACTCCTATTTTGTATCTGGTCTACCATACTGTGTGATTTCTATCACTCAGTACCTAATATTACCAACCAGAAATGTTGTGCATGTAATTTTCATAGGTATTGATATTGTACACTTGCATCTACTTCACAGTTAGTTTATGTAATGCTTGAAGGATTGCTAGTATATTCATTCACATAATTTGTACTTGACCTAATATATGATTTCTGTCACTCATTGTATGATATTACATACCAGAAAGGTTGTGTGTATAATTTTTATAGGCATTTGCTTTATTCATTAGTATTCGTTTCATGGCAAGTTATACAATGCTTTTACCAGTAGAGGCTGTTGCTTTGCTGTGTTGTTACATATATATAATGGGCAGGATTAGGTGTTGTCAGTACAAGCATTGTAAATGGATGATCATGCTATATGTCTGGAATGTGTGGGGTTTAATTCAGGACATAAATATAACATGCTAATGTTCCACTAAGAGTCCTGGGGCTACAGTTTTGGCCAGCATAGCATACAACAGGGCACCAGTAAAAGAGAGGATAATGCCATTAGTAATGCTGCTGTTGATTCTGCATTGGTATGACAGCCTGTCTATGCTTAGTGTGAAATCCAAGGCAGTGCAACAGTACACTAGTCCCCCTCTTATATAGCCCCCCCCCTTACCAGCTGCCACCCACTCCTTATAGCCAGAATTAGAAGGCACTGACAAATTTGTGTTCAAAATTACCCCTCACAAAAAGCAACCTAGCTAAGGTAACCAGCAGCCAAAATATTTGTGCAAAAAAATATAAAATTTACCCCTCACAAGCAGCAGCATTTTATTTTGTAATATGTATCCAGAACCAATTTTATTCAAAGAATGTGTTAAGTAATCCAAATTCTTTTTAGGATGTCAGATTTTCCTTCTTGAAAGAAGTTTTGACTAAAGTACATGTACCACTAAGGTTAATATTATATAATCTACATCTCACCAGAAGCCACATTTATTCCATAAAGCTAAGAAATACTCAAATTTTAATCCATACTAAAAGGTAAGTTCCTGTAACCTGATTATCCTTACTGCTGTGTTATCATAAGATGTCTGGTATAGCCACTGATAATTGTTAAGAATACACTTATTAATGGTTGTAACAGCTATATAATATAATAAGTGGCAGTATTGATGTACAATACCAAAGTCAGCAGGAAAATGGTTTGATAGCCTTTATGGCTTCCCCAAGGTAAGTTGTTGAGCTTGTTAACTTCCATAATTAGTGGCTATTACAATCAACAATAATTGTCAAGTTTACAAATCTTATGGGCCAAGAGGTGCTATTCAGGTCAAATCTGCATATATATATATATATATATATATATATATATATATATATATATATATATATATATATATATATATATATATATATATATATATATATTTGGCTTCTCTCACATAGTGTCAAGAAATGTAAAAATAATAGGGTACCAGACTGTGACCAAAATGAATTAAGTGACAATCCTTGCCTTTAAAAGCACATGGGTTTTGTTTAAATGCAGAAAAATTGTTTTATGAGTCTCCTAGTTGGCAACATTTATGATTATAACTGGACATAATTGTTAAGATCACAGGGTCAGTATTTGCTAAAAATGGAACAAAACAGGGTACCAGACAAAGACCAAAAATTACCTGACAATACACTTTTCCCTGCCTTTATGAAGAAGGCAGTTCCTTCTCTATACAAATGTTTCATCTGCATAATAAAACCACATACAGTTATCAACATCCAAATAAATCATTACCAAAAAGTAACATGTCATCAGGTAAATGGAGATGATTATTTTAGAAAAAGTCGGTTATTATAGTCTACAACATCAAAAGAGGTAGGGAGGGGGGAAATTGCAGAACAATTTTAGATCCAAAAGACTTGAACAAAATACAGTTTTATGTTAAAAAGACTCGAATAAATATTGTACTGATAAAGAAGTTTTTTATTAGCAGTGGGAAAATAGAGCAAATGGAAAGAGAATTGCGTATGTACCAAGATTTAAATGACATTTTTGACAGGTTTTACATTGTGCATGACAACACCCACTCGCCTATCATGCTTCCACCAAGAATAAGTCAATTATTATAACAACAAGAACCATTCAATAATTAATGTTACATTAAACAAAGATATTAAATGCTTTGAAAAATGTAGCTTTCCTACTATGTACATTTCATATACTTCTCACAAAACATTTAGTCCCCCTCTTGAAAGGCCACCCGCTTTATGAGACCACTTTCCTGGTACAGAAGGGGTGGCCGTATAAGACTACTGTAGTCAATACCAAATCAGACTTGGCCTCATCCAGTGCTGGTAGAAACTAATTACAGGAATCCAATATCATGTATCCCAACCCTGCACTAAAACACTAGCTTCAGTAATGCAGATCATATAGTTTCTATTCAGCATTGGAGATGTATAGCTAATATAGTACCATTGTACCTATGTACCATGACAGAGCTATGGCTAGTGTAGTGTCATAATAACCATGTACTATGGAACCAATGTTATCCATAGTCTCTTTTTAGTTCACCATGTTTACAGATATGTCTTGGTCCTTGCCATCATGAACCATTGTCATATGGCTTTATTGTCAACTTACCAGTAGAGTACTTGCGACAGCAGTGTTATAGTCCCAGATGTCAATATCATACCACTATACAATAAACAAATATGAGTATCAGCAAGAATTGTTGTTGTTGTTGTTGTGGGTATTTTTCAGCACACGATAGGCTATACATGGCTGCCAGTATTAATAATGGTGGGAGAAGAAACTGGGAAATCACGGGAAAGAACCACCGACCCATGAGAAGCTACTGGCAAGCTTTCTCACATATCCACATTTGCCAAATCCTAGACTCTAACCCAGCGGTGAGATGACAGTGATCCATAACAGACATCGCTTTAGACCACTCAGCCACACAGGGTGACTTCAGCAAGAATTATTTACAAAAAACAAATATGATTGCCCTATTGATATATCACCATGGATGATCAACATTTTAGAAATTGAACACAAAAATTTTAATGTACCACAAAGGGAATCAAAGATTGGGTTTAAACAACAAAGAATGTTTAATAATTATTTCCTAGTATTGGACAAATATAAATGATATTTCATCCACAAGTAGAATATATTCAAATATATATATGATTTTCACTCAAATAGTGAGATTGATAAATTCCAGTTGATAAACTCAAATTATCTTCAGTCTCAATGCTGTGTTGGATGATCAGGGAGTCTGCCCTCCCAGTCTGCCAAAGGATCACTCAAGAGCCTTCTTGTTTGCTGCAGACCTGTTGTTTCAAAAGCTTTGGTCTTCCATCACAAGACAACCACTACCTTCCTCTGAGCTAATGTCTCCACTGACAGCAGCACACAGGTTATACAAAACTTTATTGAGCCCTGCAACTCAACATCCAAGATATCAGCTCATCATCAAAAATTCACCTTCAAAATCATGCCTCCAAATTCACATCTTCACACTTCCCTATTCAGGTATCTGAAAATGTAATGACTAAAAGCATTGTAGTACATGAGGCAATGCAATGATATAATTTATGCATTTGTGCACATGAAGTTGCTTGTTACATATTATTTCATTGGAACTACTGAAATTGCTGTTATAATAACCAAGTTCATATATAAATCTGTATCTGACAAGAATAGTCTTGTAGAACTTTAAGAACTCAAACATTTTTTCATTCTTTAAAACGTGCAAAATTTAACTGAGTTCAGTTCACTTGTTTCAGTTATAAATGACTTACTTGAAAGCAGACTATAGTCTAATACCATGGTGTTTTGTGACATATGTCTGACTGTAAAAGTTAGAATGAATAATGAAACATGCAATATTTTGAAAAATTCTATCACATAATACAGAAAGTGAAAAGAATTCAATTTTATATTTTACATACCTCCACAGCTGAAGATAGCTCATGGAAAGTGGACAGCTTCCTGACAAAACTTGTGTTTGTAATGTGATATTGATGTCTGGCTCCATACTATAAGTACCCTGATTGAGGTGAACTCCATTTCTAAAGAACTTAAGGTTATGGTTTTCTCATTGCAGTCACTTTACTTGCGCAGCATCTGCATGGGGTGAACTGAACTCAGTATTTTTAAATAATTTTAGAAGTAATTAAACCACTCTGATGTAATGCCATAAAAATGTGAAATTTGAGCAAATTTTAGTTCAGGTATAATGCATAAACATTAAGCATAGACAATTCCATGACACTAATTTAAAATTGTCTTTAAATGCCATTTTCTAGTAAAGTTTTAGAAACATGAAAAAAAAATTTTTTGTTTAAGCGGTGGCTGATTAGGCATTTTTACCAGTTTGTAATTGCAATACTATAATCTAGATTTTCCTCCCAGTTCAAATTGATTATAATGAATAGTTTCTGCTATACTTTTTGAAAATCATGTGGCAAAAATATATGGTATATATCTTTCCATCCCAACATACACACTTTCAAGTATGAATGCACTGCATATGAACTAGATACATTCATACACTTAGATAATATGTTTAGATATATTACACAAAATTTTCAACTTGAAGATAAAGTATTAACTGAAATCACTTTTAAATGAAAATGTGAATATGAGTAAAAGGGAATGCAGTTCAAATAAATAATAACCAAAGCACACACACATGTATATAATGCTCTGTGTTTGTGTGTGTGTGTGCATATAGATATTGCATTTTTTGCTTTACTCTCACTTCTGAATACACTTTACCTGAGTCACCTGAACCCTGTTTACATACTAGTTTGTGTTTTTTTATAATACTACATAAACCTGCTGAATGAAATCAGAGGTCAGCTGTTGAGTTATGTAAGTTTAGGTGAGTGATAGCAAGCAAGCTCAGATGGGTCTCTTGTTTATTATGTTGATCACAAGTCATCTTTTTTACATGACTGAACAATGGAATACAAATGCATATTGTTTAACTGCTAAACATACAATCGGCACATGAATCTTGCTTTTTGAGAGTTGATTCTAATTACATCTGTCCAAAGCAATACTGTGTATCATTGGCAATACTTTCATCCTTGATAACAATGTATGCACTAATGGCTAGATTTTAACTGGCAGATATTTCTAAACTACCACAGTGGGGATATGTGCATAAGAAATCATTTGCTATACTAACTTGTCAATTGAATCTAAGGAAAAGGGAACCTCATCATCATTTAATCAATGATATTACATCATTTGCAGCAATGAAATGATTAAAATTCGTCAAAGCTTGAAAAGGGAACATCATGGTTTTGTTTCTTCTTTTATGTCATCTATTACAATTAGAGTACTGTTATCTGGAGACTACCATTAGTGGGTGTTCAGTTTTATGATAAAGTTAGAAACAGTCATATTCATATGTGTGGAAACATAAGGTCATGTTTTGATTCTCAAATATTGTTTACCCTACCTGCATATTAGAAGACTGGCAATCTCCATATCTAATGTGTGGAGGCAGTCTTTAATACTTTATGGAAATGAAGAAATGCAATGCAAATTTTTTCATGTCTTATTCTTACATCATTTTGACACCGATATACCATTTGTACTCGCTTATAAGTCAGGTCCATCAGCAATCCACAAAGACCCTGATCTGCTGTCACATAATGTACAATCACTGTTTTTTTTTGTTTGTATTGATTACTTCTCACAATCCACATAGACCCTGAACTTCTGCTGCATTATGTGATGGTTGAACTGGGTCTGTACACTTTGCAGTTGGACTTAACTTAAAAGCAGTTACTGTATATAATGGTAATATGCTGCGAATAGTTTTGTCTATTAATTATTTCAACTAAACACGACTCTTTGCATGGAATAGGTACCAAATGAATCTCTTTAAAAGATCAAACTTAAAAATCGGATTGTTACCTATCATGGCATTGAATCATTACCAATGTCTACATTGAATCATTACTTATGTCTACATTGAATAATTACTTATTTCTACATTGAATAGTTACCTAAGTGTACATTGAATAGTTATTTATGTTTCAATTGAATAGTTACCTATATTTACATTTCTTAATTATCTTTGCCTACATTTAATAATTACCTATCCCTGCATTTAATCAGTACCTCAGTCTACATTAAATAATTAGCTATGTCTACAATGATTAACTACCTCTGTCTACACTTTTAATTATATGTCTACATTGAATAGTTGCCTATCAATACATTAGTGACCAACATCTGTATTTAATCATTACCACTGTCTGCATTTAATCATTGTCTATGTTTACATTTAATCATTATCTTTGTCTACATATAATTATCTGTGTGTACATTTAATCATTATATATGTCTACATTTAATCATTATCTATGTCTACATATAATTATCTGTGTCTACATTTAATCATTATCTATGTCTACATTTAATCATTATCTATGTCTACATATAATTATCTGTGTACATTTAATCATTATCTATGTCTACATTTAATAATTTTCTTTGTCTACATTTAATCATCAGTGTCTACATTTAATCATCAGTGTCTATATTTAATCATTATTTATGTCTTCAAGTAATCATTATCTATGTCTACATTTAATCATTGCCAGTGTCTATATTCAGTCATTATCTATGTCTACAATTAATCATTATCTATGTCTACATTTAATCATTATCTATCTCTACATTTAATCATTATCAGTGTCTACATTTAATCATTATCTATGTCTACATTTTAATCATTATCAGTGTCTACATTTAATCATTATCTATGTCTACATTTAATTTTCTTTGTCTACATTTAATCATCAGTGTCTACATTTAATCATCAGTGTCTATATTTAATCATTTATGTCTTCAAGTAATCATTATCTATGTCTACATTTAATCATTGCCAGTGTCTATATTCAGTCATTATCTATGTCTACAATTAATCATTATCAGTGTCTACATTTAATCATTATCTGTGTCTACATTTAATCATTATCAGTGTCTACATTTTATCATTATCAGTGTCTACATTTAATCATTATCAGTGTCTACATTTAATCATTATCTATGTCTACATTTAATCATTATCTATGTCTACATTTAATCATTATCTATGTCTACATTTAATCATTATCTATGTCTACATTTAATCATTATCAGTGTCTACATTTAATCATTATCAGTGTCTACATTTAATCATTATCTATGTCTACATTTAATCATTATCTATGTCTACATTTAATCATTATCAGTGTCTACATTTAATCATTATCAGTGTCTACATTTAATCATTATCAGTGTCTACATTTAATTATTATCAGTGTCTACATTTGATCATTATCAGTGTCTACATTTAATCATTATCAGTATTAACATTTGAATCATTATCAGTGTCTACATTTAATCATTATCAGTGTCTACATTTTAATCATTATCAGTGTCTACATTTAATCATTATCAGTGTCTACATTTAATCATTATCTATGTCTACATTTAATCATTATCAGTGTCTATATTTAATCATTATCAGTGTCTACATTTAATCATTGTCAGTGTCTACATTTAATCATTATCAGTGTCTACATTTTAATCATTATCAGTGTCTACATTTAATCATTATCTGTGTCTACAATTAATCATTATCTATATCTACAATTAATCATTATCAGTGTCTACATTTAATCATTATCAGTGTCTACATTTAATCATTATCAGTGTCTACATTTAATCATTATCAGTGTCTACATTTAATCATTATCAGTGTCTACATTTAATCATTATCAGTATTAACATTTTAATCATTATCAGTGTCTACATTTAATCATTATCAGTGTCTACATTTTAATCATTATCAGTGTTTACATTTAATCATTATCAGTGTCTACATTTAATCATTATCTATGTCTACATTTAATCATTATCTATGTCTACATTTAATCATTATCAGTCTGCATTTAATCATTATCTATGTCTACATTTAATCATTATCTATGTCTACAATTAATCATTATCAGTGTCAACATTTTAATCATTATCAGTGTCTACATTTAATCATTATCAGTGTCTACATTTAATCATTATCTATGTCTACATTTAATCATTATCAGTGTCTACATTTAATCATTATCTATGTCTACATTTAATCATTATCTATGTCTACATTTAATCATTATCTATGTCTACATTTAATCATTATCTATGTCTACATTTAATCATTATCTATGTCTACATTTAATCATTATCAGTGTCTACATTTAATCATTATCAGTGTCTACATTTAATCATTATCTATGTCTACATTTATTATTTAAGGTTATAAATGTATTCTCTATTATTATAACTTGTCCACATTATCTCAACCTTGCAATGATGATAATTGCCATAACAGATTATTATATCCAAATATACTCTAAAATTAAACGTACCTACCAGAAGAGCTTGCATGATGATGATGATGTGAAAGTGTTTGAAACAATAAATTATGAATATATGATTGATTTCCTGTTAATTTATTATTTTCAAAATCCTGTGTGTTAACAGGGACATAATTATTTTCAAAATCCTGTGTATTAACAGGGACATAACTTATTATTTTCAAAATCCTGTGTATTAACAGGGACTATTTTCAAAATCCTGTGTATTAACAGGGACATAATTTATTATTTTCAAAATCCTGTGTATTAACAGGGACTATTTTCAAAATCCTGTGTATTAACAGGAACATGGACATATTCACTTTTTTCAGATATATTTTCCATGTATTCTTTTTACAAAACTGTGTACAAAATTTCTCTTTTGAAATAAAGATATAGGGATTTTCTCCCTCAGTATTGGCTACTTGTGAAGGGATATATTGCATTAGTAATGTCTTTTCATGTCATATCATGTTAATCATGTATAGTTCTTTAATAAATTTCGTTTCCACTCTGTAAATTTCACAGACTTAATGGATTTAATTAAGATTTGGCTGGAGACTTCACATTAAAAAGTCTCAAGTTTGATTTTCACCATTTTCTGACAGTTATATTGAGTTATGGCTTAAGTTTGACTTAAAACTTTGCACTTAAGTTTACCCTTATTTCTAATAACTTAGAAGGAATATTTTGATGAATATGTAACATGGTATAATGCTTTATATTACAAAAATCTAGGTCAAGTCTGGGTTTTACCATTTTTTAGCAAAAGTTTGTGGAGTTTTGGCCCATGATTGATTTAAAACTTTGCACTTACATTTTCACTCAGTAACTTTTGGCAAATGTGATCATGATGGATTGGAACAGACTTGGTATTAAAAATGACTTAGCTCAGAATGTGATTTAAACTAAATGTAACAGTCATTGTGGTAAAAAGACCTTGGTCATGATGGGCTTAAATGTTTTCCACAAAAAGCAATAGAGTTATGGACCTTGTTTGAACTTGGAGAGTTATGGACCTTGTTTGAACTTGGAACTTAGGCCTTCAATTGCATCATGTTGGCAGGCAGATCCTTGTCATGTGGAAACATTTGTAGTTTGTGATTTTCATAACAAAGACAGACATGAAACATGGCTGTACAGGCATACATAATGAATGTGACAGTCTGGGCAAAATAAGTATTACAAAATCACAAGTACTGCATTTTTTACCCTTTCCGAAATATTTTGAAAATAAACAGTATTGCTCAGATTTTGTTTGTTTTCATAGCCTATGAGATCATGTAACTCAAAAAATAAATATTTTGAGCAGGTCCTGACCATACAACCATGTGTGTGCGAACCTATCCAGATGTCAGGCTACTGAGATGGTCTCTGTCACCAAACCTTCCCTCCCCAGTCAATCTCCCTGATGATCTCAATGAGACAACCTACTTTGTATACTACTCTCATGGTGAGAAACCTTCCTCACCTTGGCAGTTCTCCATAGATCTCATGGTAAGTTAGTGTTTTATTTATACATTTATAATATAATCAATGGTAAAATTAAGAAAATATATTTGGAATATTTCTTATACTTGTCACTTCTGTCTTCAAACCATTTGTCAATGAGAGATACTGGTTGCTTCTCAGGGCATTTCAATGAAGCAATTTTTCATAATTTTGACAGCACCCAATCTAAAGAGTGCATTTTAATGAACTCCAATAATACACTTAGAATGATATTTGCACAGCAAGTGAAAGAGATACATGATGTCAGGTTGATTATACATGTAATATGTTGACAATATGTAAAGGTTACTGAATTTGCATGGGAAAATATAAACAAGTTTTTAGGATGGCTGTACTGCACGACCTTGGGAATGCACTAAATCCATTTGAAAAAGCTAGTTCATATTTTTCATTCAAATGCAATAACCTTTTTATTATATGCTCATATTTATTTCATTACTCAAGACTTAATATTAAAATTCACAACCAAATATATTTAATAATAAAATTTATTATTTTATTATTAAAATGATAAAGTTCACAATCAGAGATACACAATAATAGTATTCATGCACATATAGCTCCTCCCACCTATCTTTTAACGTGATAGCGTGAGGAGTGCAATATGAAGGTGTTTAATATCGGGGAATATTGAATGATTCTGACAATGTAATGTTCACAGAAAAAAATGAGCATATAATAAGTATAATTATCTTGTCCTAAACCATTAGTAGTTTATTAGAGAGCAGGCACCTGGGATGAGTGGGTGCAACCCAAAGTGGGCAGTATGTAGCATCATTCTTAAACAGGCTATGGAAATATATTTTTTTTTCACAGGAAGCAAGTGTTTTTATATGTAAGTATTCGTGGAAATTTATTAAATTAAATTCCTGAAAAAAAACTTGACTATGATGGCATTATTTTTGAGAAAGCACATGTAACTCATTCTTGCTTAATTGCATATAATATGTACTTGCTTGTAAGTTGAATCCAACTGCCAGCAAGATAGACCCTGATCTGCCATTACATAAAGTGCCAACCGACCCGGTACGGTAGTGTTTGTTCTATTGATTATTCCTGTCAAACTGCATAGACCCAGATCTGCCATTGTATAAAGTGCCAACTGACCCGGTACTGTATTGTTTGTTCTATTGATTAATCCTGTCAAACTGCATTGACCCTGATCTGCCATTGTATAAAGTGCCAACTGACCTGGTACTGTAGTGTTTGTTCTATTGATTAATCCTGTCAAACTGATAGACCCAGATCTGTCATTGCATAAAAAGCCAACTGACCTAGTACTGTAGTGTTTGTTCTATTGATTAATCCTGTCAAACTGCATAGACCCAGATCTGCCATTGTATAAAGTGCCAACTGACCCGGTACTGTAGTGTTTGTTCTATTGATTATTCCTATCAAACTGCATAGACCCAGATCTGCCATTGTATAAAGTGCCAACTGACCCATACTGTAGTGTTTGTTCTATTGATTATTCCTGTCAAACTGCATAGACCCTGATCTGCCATTGTATAAAGTGCCAACTGACCCGGTACTGTAGTGTTTGTTGTATTAATTATTCCTGTCAAACTGCATAGACCCTGATCTGCCATTGCATAAAGTGCCAACTGACCTGGTACTGTAGTGTTTGTTCTATTGATTAATCCTGTCAAACTGCATAGACCCTGATCTGCCATTGCATAAAGTGCCAACTGACCCATACTGTAGTGTTTGTTCTATTGATTATTCCTGTCAAACTGCATAGACCCAGATCTGTCATTGCATAAAGGGCCAACTGACCCGGTACTGTATTGTTTGTTGTATTAATTATTCCTGTCAAACTGCATAGACCCTGATCTGCCATTGCATAAAATGCCAACTGACCCATACTGTAGTGTTTGTTGTATTAATTATTCCTGTCAAACTGCATAGACCCAGATCTGCCATTGTATAAAGTGCCAACTGACCCGGTACTGTAGTGTTTGTTGTATTAATTATTCCTGTCAAACTGCATAGACCCAGATTTGCCATTGCATAAAGTGCCAACTGACCTGGTACTGTAGTGTTTGTTCTATTGATTAATCCTGTCAAACTGCATAGACCCAGATCTGTCATTGCATAAAGTGCCAACTGACCTGGTACTGTAGTGTTTGTTCTATTGATTAATCCTGTCAAACTGCATAGACCCAGATCTGCCATTGTATAAAGTGCCAACTGACCCATACTGTAGTGTTTGTTCTATTAATTATTCCTGTCAAACTGCATAGACCCAGATCTGCTGATGCATTATGTGATGGCATTTCTTGCAGTTAGCAGTCAGACTTATAAGTGTGTATATACAGTATTTCCCTTCAGCTGTTTGCAGGAATTGAAAAATGACTTGATGTAATTTAATCATATCCTTTTTTTTGAGGCTACATGTCTGAGTCATTTACAATTTACTGAAAAATATTTTATGGATGAACTGTTTTTGTATCATATTTTCATTAATAATATAGTCTAAGTGGAGGTTCTCCTCACTATCTGTTTCAAGTAACAAATAATTTAAAAACTACTCTTCCAGTCTGTACTGGATCATTTTATGTCAACAAGGATTTAGGCGAACAATAAAAATTGTTTCCAGTTGGCTGACCATCCCTGTTTTACAGTGCTGAAATAGCACTTTTTCCTCCCAGGGTAAAAAAATATTTTAAAAAAAATTCAATATATTTTTAAAAAAAAAAACATTCTACTATTAATTTGAGCTTGTAATTAAGTCAGTTTTGCCTAGTATTTGAATCACTTAGTACATTATAATACTAATAATTGTAATGTATATGTTAAAAAAAAAATTCCCAAAAATTGATTTTTGCATCTAACTGAGCTGGTTTACCCCCCCCCCAGTACTTGAGGTGCTTAGTACATTATATATACTAATTATTACATTGCTTTTAAACAAAATGAACAAAAACCATCTATCTAGACCCAAATTTTCAAACCAGTGCAATAGGAAACACATTTGTTTTAGCCTCCCTAATAACAAGTCAACTTTAGATAGTACAAAATGAACCACAGATACACAATTGTAAATCCAATCAGACTGCAAACTGCAAAGATTTTGATCTACTATAGCATAATGCACCTGCAGATCATGATCTATGCTATTTGTTCTACTTCCTATTTCTAACAAATTGCACAGACCCAGATCTCCCATAGAATTATGCAGTGACATTTCAGATCTGTGCAGTTTGTACATTGACTCAACTTACAATTGAGTATATATGTTATGTTTCACTGTCCTTCCAGGTGGTGATTCCATCAATTATTCTGATTGTTATGTCAGGTCTAATGATATCATAATGATTTTTGCAGGCTTTTCAAGCACAGTTCACTTTTTTGTTTGCAGAGACTGATATTTGATCAGTTCCATTTAGCACAGAAGTTTTCAATGCATAATTTACATTTTGTCACAACAGCTATCTGCATCTAAAAGACATGGTTCATGTTAGAAATATTTACAGTATATTTGCAACTGCTAGGGGAAAAAATCCTAGAATGTACAACTCAGATTTTAAGAGATAAGAATGGTTCACATTCAGACTTCAATCACACTCAGGTTATAATTACTATCAAGCTAGAATCACATTCAAGCTTAATCTCATTCAAGCTATATTCATATTAAAGCTACATTCACTTTCAAGTTATCACATTCAACTATAATCACATTCAAACTATTACCACATCCAGACTATAATCACATTCAGGCTTAATCACATTCAAGCTACATTCACTTTCAAGTTTTCACATTCAATTATAATCACATGCAAACTGTTATCACATTCAGACTATAATCACATTCACGCTATAATCACATTTCAGGCTATAGTCACATTTGAGCTATAATCACATTTAGACTATAATCACATTCAAGCTATAATCACATTCAGGCTTAATCACATTCATGCTACCTTCACTTTCAAGTTTTCACATTCAATTATAATCACATTCAAACTATTATCACATTCAGACTATAATCACATTCAACTATAATCACATTCAAACTATTACCACATTCAGACTATAATCACATTCAACTATAATCACATTCAAACTATTACCACATTCAGACTATAATCACATTCAACTATAATCACATTCAAACTATTACCACATTCAGACTATAATCACATTCAACTATAATCACATTCAAACTATTACCACATTCAGACTATAATCACATTCAACTATAATCACATTCAAACTATTACCACATTCAGACTATAATCACATTCAACTATAATCACATTCAAACTATTACCACATTCAGACTATAATCACATTCAACTATAATCACATTCAAACTATTACCACATTCAGACTATAATCACATTCAGACTATAATCACATTCAAGCTATAATCACATTCAGGCTTAATCACATTCAAGCTTAATCACATTAAAACTATTACCACATTCAGACTATAATCACATTCAAGCTATAATCACTGCTCCAGTAGCCTAGAGGTTAGATCATTTGCCTTGAATGTATGAGGTCAGGGCTTCAAAATCCTGGCAGAGTCATGCTAAAGACTTTTAAAAAAGGTACTAACTGCTGTCTCACTTGGTGCTCAGCATTAAGAGGTTAGTGTTTGGACTGGTCGGTCTGGTGTCAGGATAATGTGACTGGGTGGAGCATGACGCTACATGATTCCCCAGTGATAGACATCACTATAAACTGTCACTCTGTAGACACCATAGTGATATGACTGAAAAATTATTGAAGCTACAAAATGTTGAAGCTGCATTAAAAATCTAAATCACACACAAACACAAATCAAGCTTTAATCACATGAAAGCTATAATCTCATGAAAGATTTAAAAAATTACCAGTGTAAGTTTTTATATTAAAATTATTAATGATGTTTTGTATTGCATCTCAAGGTCAAAAGTCAACTGCATATATTTATATATGCAGTCAATGTTACAAAGATATTGTATCCCTGTGAAAAGTAGCATATTTAATGTTTTAAGCATTAATACATGTTCTGACAGTGCTTTTAAGAATCTGTAATGGAAAGGATTAAGTCTTTAAAAGATATCTTGACAAAGAAAAGGAATTGTACACTGATTATTATCATCAGAGTTAATTAAAAACTCGATTTGTCTTTTCTTCAGAGTAAAAGAAATTTGGAGGGCAAGGAATCAATCATTGACTTGGCTTTTGCTGGGCACTATCTCCATGGCAAAAACAAGATGACCAGTGAGCTACAGGATTTTGTCAACAGTCTTCCTGATTGGTCAACTGCTGTTAGTTGGTCTGCCACATATGACAGCTATAAATTCTAGCAACTTTGCATGTGTAGGATTTAACAGTATGTGGCCATAATTAACTTTTAAATAAGCCCATATATATATATATATATATATATATATATATATATATATATATATATATATATATATATATATATATATATATATATATATATGTATGTATATATATATATATATATATATATATATATATATATACATATATATATATATATATATATATATATATATATATATATATATATATATATGACTTTATGTGGCTGGCCATAACTAACTTCTATAAATCTCATTTAGATCAATTGTGATTAAATTAAACATATTTTTAAAGTATGTGGCCATGATTTTTTTTTTCTAAAAGCCTCATATATATAGATAGTAATTGTATAACACTATTTGGCCATGATTAACATTCCAATATATCCCAGATGTTTTTGGTAATTAAATATGTGAAACCATAATAAACTTTTTTTAAGAAAATCTGTATACATGTCAGTTTTAATTGTGTGTGTAGTACTTCACAGTAGATGGTCATGATTAACTTAAAGAATCCCATTTTTCTTTTTGTAGTAGTTATTTTTATGACAAATAATGAATTTGGTGGGAATATAAAATGGTATTCTTGGCTGTCTGCCCATTCATTAAGGGGGTCACACAACCATTTGAAGAGGGGGACTAACTTGCCCCAATCATGTAAACTTTACCTTCTTCACTTTGGAAATTCAGAATTACTTGATGTTGTTATTGTTTATGATGTTAAGTGACCATATTTTGGGGGGTTTTAGATGCTTCCTTATGCCCAGATGAGTAGTTACCTCATTGTATCCCCAGGCTAAATGTATTTCAGCCTTTACAGGTGTTGATCTGATCTCCATCCTACCAACATAAGAAACACAGGCATATGTTTTGCAAGCTGATTGATCATTAAAACAGTGCTAATTAATGAAATGTGCATGTATCATCATGCGAAAATACATGGTCACCTGTACAAATATGACCATGTTATTAAGGTGGCGCTCTACAGTTTCGTATTTAGCATAGGGTTAAAATTTTAAAGAAAAAGAGTTTCCCTGGGTTGCCTCACTAGTTATACTGGTTATTTAAAAGAGACTTTGTATATCTTAGGTGTTGTTCAAAGAACCTTTAATTCCCTTTATTTTGATGTATGATTGATGGGTGTAATATGGGTTAGAGAATATACAGCTTAGCCTTACTCCAGATGTGCACCTTTCAAAAACGTGCTAGCTCTACTTGCTCATTTTCACTTCTCGAACTTCAGAGGTAAATTGTAAAAAAAAGAGCCGATAACTTTTTTTACATTTTATGTATTTGGTAATTCAGTCATTGCACTTTTAGAAGCTGGTATTATCTAGTTTGGCAAAATTAATTTTCCATATTTTAATAGCTGCCAAGAATAGTGTACTTTAGACAAATTTAGGTTGATTTTTGGAGCACAAGGGAGCAGTCATTTTAGTTAGCAGTGTCCCAAGATCATTTAAAATTTCCAAAAGTACAATATCCAAAGAAATTTCATCCACATTACATGAAAGTAGTATATAGGTATGCCAACATTCTCTGCACTGTGCATGCTTAAAATGCAAACAACTTCACCTTACATACATCACTCTCTCAAAAGTACATAATAACTGGTGAGCGCCACCTAAAGACCTTCTTTGTCTTGGATATTTTACCATATGGATTGATAGCAGTACAGCAGAAACTATAAAAACTATTCATTGTAATTTATTCTGACCTGAGTATTACATTATCTTAGACATGTATACATTGCTAATTAGTTGCCACTAGAATATGCAATTATCCATCCAACAGTTTTGTATTTAAGTCAGTAAATCAGATATATGATTGGCACTTTGGTTCAATGAACACTTTTATCATTGTTAGCTCACCTCAACAAAGTGTGCAATTGTACTAATGTTGGCACATATAAAGGTGCATGAATAAAAACAGCTGCACTTAATCTCAACTTTTCTTTCTTCATAAGTCCTGGCATTCGTTAAATAAGGCAGAGTGTATGATATTGTTTTCCATTCATCTCTCTCTTAAAAATTTCCATGTCAAAAAACTTAACATGTTCACCATTAACAGTTTTCAAATTTTGTGGATGGCTTGCACTTGGAGCAGACTTGGCCCTAGCATGTGCAGGACCCAAGGCAGCATGCAGGGCCCAAAGCAGCAAGCAGTGAACATGTGGCCCCAGGCAAAACATTGCATTGCTTAGAAGAACAAGGCCCAAAATGTTTGCCTCATTTGCCATGCCCTAGAGCCAGGCCTGACTTGGGGGAAAGGAAAAATCCTATGGATTTTAGAGTCAAAGGCTACAAGGTCAAGGTCACTTTGAAAGATGAAAAAAATAAGTTTATGCACAATATCTTGAGTTCTCCACCATCTACAGCTACCAAACCTTTTGATTGTCTTTCAATTTGGTTAAGAAAGAAATTAATTTGATTTGATATCAAAAGGTCAAAAATTAGGGTCATTAGGGGCTGAAAGAAGAAAAACGGTTTCTTTACAATAACATAATCTGTTGGTATCTTCATCTATTATCTGCTTTTGCCAAACTTTGTGAAATGACCTTCACTTGAGTAAGGAAGAAGCCTATCAATTTTTGAAGGCAGAAGGTTAAAGGTTACTGAAACTGAAAGAATAAACATAGCTTTAACACAGTAACATTAGTTCTACAACCCTTTCCTGGACAAAGTTTTTTGTATAGCTTGCAGTTAAGGTAATGAAGGAACATATCAGTTTGAGAGAATAAAAGCCAATGGCCAAGGTCACAGTGGCTGAAAGAAGAAAAATGGTTTTGCACCCAATATAAAACTGGACTACAATTTGTTGATGGCTTACACATGGGGTGAGTAAGAAACCTAACATATTTGAGGTCACAAATTGAAATTCAAAGTCACTGTGACCAAAAGAAGAAGAGTGTTTTCTGCATAAAAAAATTCAGTTATCTCAAAAGAGGACAATGAAACATGGATAACATATAATGTGACATTCACAGAAGTCTTGTTGCATTTAGCTCAGCAGAAAATGGGGCTTTGGCACCCCCAGTATGTGTATGTGTATTTTTTTTGTATATATGTATATTATTGTTGTTGTAGGGTTTAACACCATTTTTCAGCACAAGATAGGCTATACAGGGTGGCCAGTATCAATGGTGGAGGAAGAACTTGGAAAACCCGAGAAAGAACAACTGACCCACAAGAAGCTGTTGGCAAACTTTCTATATATATATATATATATATATATATATATATATATATATATATATATATATATATATATATATATATATATATATATAATGAAACTTGGAGAGGGGATTGCTTTGATCACTGTGACCCATATTTCATGCATCACTGACTTTGGTTCAATTGTGTGCTTTAAGCTTATTTTTTGAGGTCTATGTAATAATCATTAAACTGTGATTGAATGCATCTTACAACAAAAGAAACTGAGCAACATTTCATTATCTTGCTGGTTTATATTAATGTTTTGCATTTAGCCTATAACCAAATAGTTTTTGGTACGCTGTAAACATTGTGTTATACATAGAATTATGAATCTTGGCCAGGGATGCATATTGATGAATATTATACCTAAATCACAAAAGTAGGTCATTGTAGCCCATATATTATGCTTTATTGACTTTAGTTAATTTTTGTCAGAATCATTAACATGCTTGTTTACATTTCTGTTAGTTCCAAAATAAGCGCATTATTACCTACTTTCCATGTTTTACTATATTATGTTAGGTTTCTGTTTTAAATGATAACCAAATAGGTTTCTGCTTCCTAATGTTATCTACAAATCATGAAACTTGGCAAGAGAATGATTTTTGATGAATTACTACACCTTTATCTTAAAAATAGACTGCTGTGACCCACATGTTGTGTTTTTATCTTCAAAACTGTACCTTCAGACTAGTTGAATATCTAAATATCTGTTCTTCCCTCTACATAAAAGGTCAGTGTGTCCTACATTTTGCATTTTGTTTGCTTATATTTTTTTGCACTTTGTTCTTGACCATATAGGTTTTTATGTACATACTATCCTATCTAGAATCGTGAAATTTGGTGAGGGGATGCATCTTGATGAGAGCTACTCTCATATTTTATAAGTAGACCATTGTGGCCTATATTTTATGCATCACTGACTTGGGTTACATTACATGTTTGATATTCATGTCTCAGACATTTCATCTTGCTAGAATCATGACATTGACGATAATATGCATCGATGTTATTGCCGCACCATAAACAAGATCCTCATGACCTATATTTAATCTTTAACTAGCTTTGGTCAGTTTTTTAAGTTTTTGCATTTATATTGTTACTACACAAGTTCTTGGCATGCAGTATGCATACTGTCCTTCATAAAATTATGAAACTTGCAAAAAGAGGTCTCAGTAACCTGTATTTAATGCTTTATTGACTTTAAAGTTCAGGTATTGGAATTATGCAACTTATTAATTGGATGACTGTCTCTTGGTACTATACTCTTACAACTAAAGATGGTCACTATGATATACAATCTATGCTTTCCCCACATGGGTTAAATTTTTGTTCCAATGATCACATAGATTCTTCTAAGGTATATATGTGTATATATATGTGTGTGTATGTGTGTTTACATATATATATATATATATATATATATATATATATATATATATATATATATATATATATATATATATATATATATAATTCAGGAGGCTGTTTCTGAGCAGTACAGTTTAAAGGAGAATAAATGTTTATATATTTTCCATATTATTGACTTTACACTGCATTTTGTAATTGGTTACTGCTCAACAGATTAGCTGGGTAATTGCAATGAGTATAGGAATTAGATGTGTGGACTGCATACTGCATGCTCTTTACATTAAGTATCAGTTTGTAGTAGCTAATCAAGATAATTATTAATTAACAGACTATGTATTGACTACCCACTGTAATTCCACTGTTACTCAGCCAGTAAAGTCTGGATTCAGAGGGTGGACACTAATCATAGCTTCTGAAGCAGACTTAAAAAACAATAATGTAAACAATAGCAATACAAAAACAATTTACATGTCTGAATTTTATCAATTCATTATTGTACATAAAGGTTCTTAAAATAGAAAAGAATGTTTTAATATTTTGGTCTCAAGATCACTATAGTCTAAACTTATTTCTCCATAATAATTAATATATTTACAGTGACTACAGGAAACTGCAGAGGTGAGCTATATTATCACTGATTATATCCTGGTTTTATTATACTCACCATAAGAACATATCAGTTTTTATACCCACCATGAGAGTATATATATATATATATATATATATATATATATATATATATATATATATATATATATATATATGTAATATGGAAATTAATGGCTTCTCAGGTTCAATGTAATCTTAAAATAAAAAATATTCAACAGTATCAATAATGTGTCCTTTGAATGTAGTTTCAATAATTGTTTTAAGATGTGTATGAGAAATGCTGTTGCTGATACAACAGCATAGCTCTTTTATGATTGATGTCTATGGTGGTTTGACTGTTCCAAATTGTAAGGTCCATTATTTTTCAACCCATTCTTCTAATTACCTATTTTATATCCAAAAAATATTCATTCTTAGCTCTCTTGGACAAAGCAGCCATCTTGAAAATCTTGTTATCACTACTCTTTCTAAAAGAATGGTCATCATTACAGGAGTTTTCATTAAAAGTTGTTGTATAGTTTGTTGTAAATGAAAATGGCATTGATAAGAATTTCAGTATGGCTGACATTGTGGACAACTTAAAAAATTATGTTATTGCTATTCATCATGAGCAGGGAGTCAAATTAGTGTGGGGTAATTACTTCTTGGCATGTATATACTTGTCATGTATATACTTCTTGTCATGTATATTAGTGGGGTAATTACGGTCCAGACGACTTCTTGTCATGTATATAGTTGTTCCTAAAGATATGATGTCCAATATGGCTCTGACAGTGGCCATATTAAAAATCATACTGATAATCTTCCTAGAAGGAGTGCAACATTGGGTTTTTACAAGAATATTTCTTACAATGTCCTGTTTGTGCTAAATGAAATTGTTGTGGATAAGACATCCGGTATGGACTTTTTCATTATCAAAGACAGAGGTATAAAAGGATAAAAACAGTCAAATACCTACTCGCTTGAATCTGGTAGATGTGATTGATTTGTTGAATGCCAGTGATAACGTCAGTGTGAAATTATTATTTCTTTTATTATTTTATTTTATGATAGAGGGAGAGAAAGAGATGTCATAATGTACACTTTCAATCAGAAACACTTGAAATGAACACCAGGATTTTATTAAAGAAAAAATTATATGCTTCATCCAGTGCTCTAAAATATTCACATCTTTGAGGTCTACCTAAAGAGCACACCTCGAATGTATGTCGATAACTACTATTCAGACCACTTGGGCTAATGACCGAACAAGAATTGACCGAGAAATTAAGAATGATTGAACTATATTTTCTTTCGTCGTCTCTATATTAAACCAACAATCAAACCAAATATACAGTAACCAAGGTAACCCAAATAGTTGGGGTTTCTTTTTTGCGGAAAAATTTCCGGCAAACAGAATGTATGACTTTATTGTTGTTGTTGTTGTTGTTGTAATACCTGTATGTAAAATACTATCTAATCAAGAGAACACACTAGTGTGCACTCGTGAAGTCGAGAAATAAACCCAGGATACAATATTGCGGTGAAATGAGAAAAAGTCACAATTATAACTATCTAGGCCATTGTATCGCAATTTATGTGACGCACTCCGCGAGAAGCCAATGACAAAAGAAGAAACAACAAAAAAAAAAACAAACAAACAAATAACAAAACCCCTCAAATGTATGTTTATTCTTACAACTACGTTTGAGGTTTTTTAAATATACTATCGAATTTGCCCAGCGATGTTCCGATGTGCATCCTCTACCAAGCTAACTGGCTTCGGCATTCCTCCGCTAAGGTTGCTCTTTTGTCAATATATTTTGAAAAACCTAACCACTTGATTATACCTGAATATACTTCGGTAAGATAAAAGACTTCATAATGAGTATAGTGTGATAATAGCCATTGGAAAATCAAATTCCCTAATCAGTAAGTAAGGTGGACTCGTGTTGTGGAGTCATAAGAAAACTTGGAAACTTAAATGGGGCTTTGCCTGATCAAACCAGGTGTTTACTATGCGTCTGTAAAGACAAACGCGGGCCCATTTTGTTTTTAATATGAAATTGGGATCGCACATGCTTTTTTCGACCTAAAGACAATTTGGCAACTAAGTGATAAAAAAATTATATCCTTTTTGTGCATGAACCTGTAATGTCGGCCATCGTTGTGTCTTTCGGCTTTTCTGCCAATCAGGAAGCAAGTCCTCAGGATTTAGATAACTCTGAGCTTCTGACATGGATCTTATCTTTTCAACATGTTTCACTGACAGCTTAACTTTAAGCAGTACGCAGGCTACGGCTATAAGTGTTATGACGTCGCTGGCGACCAAAATTTAAAAAAAATGAACCACAATACGCCACCGCAAAAGGCCGTTCAAAAAGCAGACACACTGATAGGACACAAATATGTCTATGCACTTAAGGAGCTTGCAGAAACATTCCATTTTTTAAAAAAAAAGTATAGGAATTCGCATGACGCAAGTCCTCAATGATCTTTAATCTCGACGTGCCCCTAATGAGTCTTCGTCTTTGCAGTAGGAGAATTTTATGCATGAGGTCTGCTCGTGGAAAGAGCAGGCAACGTCGTTATATTTTTGTTATGACCCAGCATGGCGGCTGACATAGAAGAGGTTAGTTAAGTCCGTTCACTATGTCAGTCGCAGGAAAGAAATGCATCAAGCAGCAACAGAGCGGTGGTTTCCTGGAACATTGCAGCGAGTACACAAAACAGAAATTTCAGGTCATTACCCTCAGGCGTGACCAAAAATAATCCGGTGTCTTTTTAGGCGCTGGTCTATTGCCATTTTGTGACGTATTATTTGACAGATGATGACTAACATCAACATGTATCTAAACGCCTTTTTAAACAGTTTGAAGGCAAACACGGTCTTGCTACAGCAATGATCGTGGGGCTGTAAGTTATTTTTAAAAAAATCGTTTTTGACCGTCTTTTTTCAATTTGCTGAGGATTCCTGCGCTTGTGTATCGTGCCTTTCTGCGCAGAGCATCTTCAGTTATGCATGCAGGCATCTTTAACTAATTAATATCGTTATGTTTTACACCATTGGAAGAATATGATTTTATACCCCTCATAGTCGTCAATTATAAGCGCCATGTCAGTTGCGATCATGTCCGAATGGTCTAAAGCGCTCTCCGTTACGGATCACTGCCATCTCACCTCTGCGTGGGTTCGAGTCTAAGATTCGGCGAATGTGGATATGTGAGAAAGCTTGCCAGTAGCTTTTCGTGGGTCGGTGGTTCTTTCCGCGGATTTCCCAGGTTTCTTCCTCCACCAATAATACTGGCCGCCATGTATAGCCTATCGTGTGCTGAAAAATGGCGTTAAGCTCCAAAACAATAAAAACAAGAAGTTGGGATCATGCAGAGACTACACAGGTCACGTAAACTGGCTTTATTTTGGGCATGCCTGAGCAATGACTGCTACTTAGTTAACAAATAGGAAGTATTCTCAGCACTGCTTGCCATATATGTTACGTTTGCAAGAAACTAGTTTGCACGCACATTAAATGCATTTCCTGGCCCCACTATTTAGGTAGGCATTTGTTTTTGGTCCAAGATTGCCCAAACATATGCTAGAATGTCTTCATTGAGACGATCTACCCCAGCTTGGGTAAAGCCTTGCGACTTGTCCTGTAAAAAGTTACAAAATAAAAAACCTTGGTTAATTTCACTTTACTGTTTAAATAGTCATCTTTGTACTCGGTTGAATCATCAAATACATATCATCAAATACCCATACTCCATCTCGGATTGGTTGGTTGCCATTGAAGACACTATAGTTCATCATATCCAGATCTTGGATTTTTGACGTGCTTCTCAAGCTCGTCTGAGTTTTTCTTCATCATAAACTCGTTGCAAACGCGTTCTTAGATAAGTGTCTGTAATATTTCCATGCGCGTTCCACCTTGCTTGTATTTATTTTAATAATTATGATCTCAAAAGAAAGTTTAAGTAACTTTTATACAAATTATTTACTTTTCACCTATCGTAACACAATTCATGTAAGGACGTCACTCGGCCATACTTAATTAGACAGATATGATAACGGTCGAATCGTATTACATACATAGGCTATAAAAAAAACAAAAACTGTCAATGTACTTATAATACTCGCCAACACTATTATTAGCGAAGTGTATTGCAAGGTTGGGGTTAGGGGTCTTTTTAGTCGTAGTTGTAGCAGTTTGTACATCAAATTTTCGCTTCATTTGTCCATGTTTTTGAGATGCAACATTTGATTGACCGTGCGTAGAATTAATGTATTTTGTGTCCATGTCAATGTGGCGTATGTTTAAAGCGTTTAAACAAGTTCGTACGTTGTTGCTTCCACATTTTCATCTAGTCCACTTGTGTCAACAGAAATTGTTTATAACTGTTGGCAAGCCTTTATACTCCATTGCATATCAGAACAACTACTGAGAATTGTTTTTAATTGGAGTAAATACATATTCTGGCGTGTTAAAATCTCGAATGAAAGTTCACTATCTTATATTTTAAATTCGGTACGATGAGCTGTTTGTCATTCCTGTCCAATCACTCGCGACTGAGTGACATCATCAGCCGAAGTGGCCTAGAAATATGTAAAATAATTCGTATTAACATGCTTAAAAACAATTTATTTGTGGGTTTTTTTTATTATTTTTTAAACAATTACAGATCATAATTTCGATTCACCTAAAACACGTAAATACTTGTGTATTTAGTGTTTATTTCCGTTATCGAACGTATTTCGGTGTTTGAAGTAAACACTAAAAAAGAAAAATGCGTACAATAAGCGCAGTGGATAACATTGACACAACTTTGACCGCCATATCTATTGCCACCGCGATACCTGGAAGTGCAATATTGAGAACACTCATTGTCGTCCCCACCCCACCCCACCCACACCGCCGCCTCTGCAATCGCCTTGCAGATCATCTTTTTATTCTGTGGCCGGTTTCCTCCAGCTGAATTTTGGTAATCATATTGCTTTCCGTAAATAGCTATGACGCAATTTACGTCTTAGCCATCAGCAAGCTTAACACCATTGCGGACCACAATTTAAAATCTGCGCAACGGACGCGTTTAAGTTCCTACTCTTCAAAGCCGACAAGTACCCAGCCAAAAAAAAAAAAATACTTGTGAGGTCGCACAAGGCACACACTTCGGTGGTAATCGACTTAGTGGTGAAGACTTGCCAAGGCTGTGGATTGCGCCTAATCTGAGCACTATCTCATGAAATGTCAAAAACCATAGAGACACCAACATTCTATGACGTGGCATTTTCCCCAGAGCGCCAACAGCATTTAAGAAGGACAAAACAAACTGTGTTCCCCCATAGACCTATTTTGCACCGCTTTTAGGTGGGGCTCTGCAGTTTCGTATTTTGTGTATGGCTAGAATTTTAAAGAAAAAGAATATCTCCGGATTTCCTCATTTAATATACTGGATATTTAAAATAGACTATGTATATCTTAGGTATTTTTTAAAGAACTTGTAATTCATTTTATTTTGGTTTATGAATGATGTGTGTAATGAGTGATATAATATAAAGCTTGGCCTTACTTGAGACGTAGATGCTTTAAAAAAAACAACAACAAACAAACAAAAACAACTGCTAGTTCTGCTAGATCATTTTACTTCCTGGGCATCAGAGGTAAATAGTTAAAAAGAAAAAGAGCCGACAACTTTTTTTTACATTATACATTACTAGGTCGTCATGCGAGTGTGTCTGCTACGCACGAGCTTATATAACACCGATTCAGTGCTATCAATTTTTGGTGATGCGTGCTTAGACGTGACGGTATATGGGCTGGTGCGTGCAGGCAAGGCGATGGGTGCCATTTACTCGCGGACCAGGGTTCGAAACTCCGTAGAGTACGAATTTAATTTATCTAACCTGTATGATAGTATTGTTTGTATTAAACTATTATTTCTGCCCACTATTATCAAGATTCTACTATAGAATCCAGGGAAAGCATTGTCTGTTCTGTCTGGTATATATATATATATATATATATATATATATATATATATATATATATATATATATGTGTGTGTGTGTGTGTGTGTCTGGAAAAAATCATTTTCCATATTTTAATAACTATGCTAAAGTATTTGTACTTTTAGATTAATTCAGGTTGACTTTTGAGCACAAGACCGAAGTCATTTTAGTTAGATTTGTGCTTTGATCAAGTACAATTTCCTCAAGTGCAATATCCACCCCCAAAAATTTAATCCACAATATACGAAAGTAACAGAGGAATATCAAGATTCTCTCCATTATGCACGTTACACCCGCCACTCGCTCAGAAGTTCATTGTATCTGTTGAGTGCCTTTCGGACAATCTTGGCCTCCGGACGGGACGTGGCATCTGTTCGGTACGGCCAGCTAATCCGCTGGTGGAGGCGTTATCAGTGCCATTGATGACAATGTCGTTTCGAATGACCTGCTTTGGTCCAATAGCCTGTACCGCGAGAATTATTACAACACAACACAACAACAACAACAACAACAAAGCCACCCATAGTGTCATCATCACCAAGACATCAATAATGAAACATACTTGGTACATTCTGTGCAGTCATTTATGTTGTATACCAGAGTTTTCTAGCACTCTAATGACCAACGCCTGGCTCCCCGACGACATGCTCTTTTGGCATGCACTTTTGGTCGGTGGCTCATACCTTTTCACATTCTACCGCAGTGGCGTCGCTAGGGTTTGAGAAGCCGGGGCATAATGTTCTTTACTGACACCTAGGCTTTCTTACAGAGAAGTCTTTGTGTCTACTACCTATTTCCCACGTCCACCCCACCCAAATCCCCCAAAAGTTTGTGAAAAACTACTCCCGTTACAAGAAGGTTACATGGAAATACTACGAAAATATCTGTACAATACAACGACGGTGCCCCTTTCACCTGGCTCCCGGTGGTAATTGCCTGCTTCCATACCCCCTCGCGCCGCTACTGCACTTCTTGTGTAATTGATTAACCTTTAAGAACAAGAATCAGATGGGATGATTGTCATAATGAATGAACAAACATAAACATAAGAAACGCAGCGTGAAAGATTAAACATCCGTGTTTAGAAAATGTACGTTTTGAATTCAATGCTTCGTCCGAGTAATTCCATTTCATATCAGTTTCAATGGTGCAGTAAGACATATGCATATGTTAGTTATCCAAGAACCCTTTGATGATCTCATTGCTAGTTCAGCAGGTGGGGGTGGGGGGTGTCTTCCCATCCTTCAGAAAATTCTTATATATTGACCTAACTTGCTGACATGGATACGTTAACAAACAAAACACATTTAATTTAGATAACATAAATTTGGCAATAACTTTTATGTACAGATATTGATTTCCCAAATGAATTATCTGTACATGTAATCAATCATTACATGTACAGGAGACCAGACTAGCTGACAGCGGCACCCTCGGGGAAACCAACTGCACCTTCTTTTGGCATGGAAAGTCCTTCAATGAACCTAGACAGTGTGGTGTAGGCTTCGCTGTAAAGAACACGCTCATCGCCCTTATTGAGCCTCCATCATCAGGCACCGAGAGGATCCTAACCCTTAGGCTGTCAACATCCTCAGGCCCAGTCAACATTTTGAGCGTGTACGCTCCAACCCTCTACTCCACCCCAGAGGAGAAAGACCAGTTCTATGAGGCTTTGGATCAAATAATATCCAGTATCCCCAACAGTGAAGGGCTCTACATACTAGGAGACTTCAATGCTAGAGTGGGAGCTGACCACGAGGCCTGGCCCAGCTGTATCGGCACTTATATAAGGGGAAAGATCAATGAGAACGGTCAGCGACTGCTAGAGATGTGCTGCTCACACAGCCTATGCGTGACCAACACCTACTTCAAATGCAAGGAAATTCAACAGGTGTCATGGAGACATCCACGTTCACGCCACTGGCACCAATTAGACCTCGTCATCACAAGGCGTGCAAAACTGGACAGCGTCCTCCTCACTCGCAGCTATCACAGCACCGACTGAGACACAGATCACTCCCTGGTGGCCAGCAAGGTGCGAATAACACCCAAGAAGCATCACGACGCCAAGAAGAATGGTCGCTCACGCATAAATACATGCTGTGCAAACAAACCAGAGAAGACGAACCAGTTCATCAGCAAGCTTCATGAAGCTCTCACCAAAAAGACATCTGATCACACCATCGACTCCATGTGGTCCCACCTCCGAGACACTCTGTACAACTCAGCCATTAGTACGTATGATTAGATGGAGCGGAAAAATGCTGACTGGTATGAGGCCAGCTGGGAGGCTATGGAGCCAGTGACTGAGGCGAAGAGGAAAGCCATTCTGACTTTCAAGGCTGCGCCAAGCCCTACTATACTACAAGCCCTCAGGATTGCCAGGAAAAATGCCCAGCGGACTGTCCGCCACTGTGCCAACACCTATTGGCTGAATATCTGCACTAGTATACAAACAGCTGCTGACAATGGAGATGCAAGAGGCATGTACGAGGACATCAAGAAGGTGACAGGTCCCCCATCTCTCAAGACCGCCCCCCTCAAGTCCAAGACGGGAATAATCATAACAGACCAGGAGAAACAGCTGCAGCGCTGGGTTGAGCACTATCACGAACTATATGCAACCAAAACCGTCGTCACCAATACTGCCCTGAACGCCATCACAGACCTGCCAATCATGGATGAACTAAACACTCCGCCCTCCATGGAAGAGCTAAGTAAAGCTATTGATTGTGGGAAGACCCCTGGGAGCGACGGCATCCCACCTGAAATCCTCAAGAACGGGAAACCGGCACTACTCCAGCCCCTGCACGAACTCCTCTGCCTATGTTGGGAACAAGGACACATTCCCCAAGACATGCGGGATGCCAACATCATCACTTTGTACAAAAACAAAGGAGATCGTAGCGACTGTAACAACTACCAGGGCATCTCCCTCCTCAGTAGCGTCGGAAAGGCCTTCGCACGTGTCGCACTGGTACGCTCGCAGACCCTAGCCTCCTATATCTACCCAGAATCCAAATGTGTGGCTACCGAGCTGGCCGGTCAACTGTAGATATGATCTTCTCCCTACGTCAACTGCAGGAGAAGTGTCACGAGCAGCAAATGCCTTCTCTACATTGCCTTCATAGACTTGACAATGGCGTTTGACCTGGTCAACCTGAGCGGACTCTTCAAACTCTTGAAGAAGGTCGGCTGCCCCTCCCCCTCGGTTGCTCGCTGTCATCATATCGTTTCACCAGAACACTCAATGCACAGTGTGCTTCAACAGCGCAACATCAGTTTCCTTCCCAGTTAGCAGGGTTGTGTCCTTGCACCAACCCTTTATACCATCGTTTTCTCAGTGTTCCTCCAATACGCCTTCAAGGACTGCAGCGAGGGAGAATACATTCACACCAGGGCAAATGGCAAACTGTTCTGTTCACCATCAAACGTCTCCGTGCAAAAACCAAAGTTACAGAGGTTCTCATCCGTGAATTGCTCTTCGCTGACGATGCAGCTCTGACATCTTATACGGAAGAAGGACTTCAGCAGCTGGTACGTCGCCTCTCCAACGCCTGTAAAGAGTTCGGACTGACCATCAGTTTGAAGAAGACGAATGTCATGGCGCAGGATGTAGACTCCCCTCCAACCATCACCATTGATGGGTACAACCTTAATGTTGTTTGTTGAGAACTTTACATACCTTGGGTCCACCATCTCCAGCTCGCTCTCTATTTATGCTGAGGTGAACGGTAGGATTGCTAAGGCATCAGCAGTTATGGCAAAACTGAACCAAAGAATATGGAACAATCTCAACCTCACTGAGAAGACAAAACTGCGTGTCTACCAGGCATGTGTGCTCAGCACACTCCTCTACAGTAGCGAGGCATGGACCACCTACACGAGCCACGAAAGGAAACTCAATAGCTTCCATCTGAGATGCCTGCGGCGCATTCTGCGCATCTAGTGGCAGGACAAAGTACCCAACACGAAGGTTCTGGAACGGGTCAGCATGAATAGCATGTTCACCATCCTCAACGAGAGGCGCCTTCGATGGCTCGGTCACGTCAGGAGAATGGATACAGGCCGCATTCCCAAGGACCTGTTATACGGCGAGCTAGCAGAAGGCACACGACCGACTGGACGGCCACGTCTGCGATACAAAGACGTCTGCAAAAAGGACATGAAAAAGGTCAACATCAGCGTCATTAACTGGTACAGCTGTGCTAACAACCGCTACGAGTGGCGACTAGCTGTGAGACAAGGCATTCAGAAAGCCGAGGAAGGGATAATAGCAAACCTCGCTACAAAGAGAGCCAAGAGGAAGGCGAACCAACATCAGCCCCAACAAGAATCCATCTTCACCTGCAGCAAGTGCAACAAAGATTGTCACACAAGGGTCGGACTCTTCAGTCACTCACGACGGTGCAGATAAGGCACCAAAACAGGGAGCTACACCATCGTCTCTCGAAGACGGACGGATGCCAATAACAATCAATCATTGGACTTTAAACAGTTACTTTTAAGTTGATATATTTTGTTGAAAAGTTTTATAGTATTATAACGCAGAAACTGTTTGACCTTGGAAAATGGAACCTGGCGTGCTTTTTCTACATCCATATCCCTTTTAGATTTTGTTGAAAACCATTAAATTATAATTTTGTGAACTTGGAGATTTTTTTCTTGGTTGTGTCTTACGTGCTTAACAAACATAAATCTTGTTTGTTTCTTTGCTTGGATGATTTGTTTTGTACAAGTCTTTGACTGGCACGTTACTTGTGACGTTACAATCGGGCGGAATGTGATGCTTGATGCCGATGCTGATGCATACAGATACATCCTGTAAATTCCATTGGTTAATATTGAGCTAAATCATCTCATTATTAATCAGTCAAATTTACATGATGAATCGTTACATTCTGACTCAATGTAATGCTTTATGATGATGCATGCCGATACATCATGTAAATTCCATTGGTTAATATTCAGCTAAATCAGTCGCAGAGACATGGTGGTTAAGGGCATTCATTTCGTATTGTTCGTGCGTCCAGTATTCTCATTGATACGGGATTTATATTTATTTTAAACTGCATCAAAAATCTATTGTAAATACACACACCTGGCCATTTATTACAGTCATCAGTGCATCAAGACCTGTCTATTAAAAATGGTAACTGTTGCTAAGTAGGAAACTGTGCAAACATACAAAAAGAAACAAAGGATTTTTCGGGGGGGGGTAGCTCTCTAATGACCATTTTAAACCAGGTAGACATGGTAAGCGTCAGTATAACAAAATCTTGACATAAATTAGAAATTGTTCTTTTTGTGATTTTTTAAAATATCTTTACCACTTTCTTGCCGAATGTGTACATACAAGCCATCATTTTACCTTTTTCTACATCATTTGTCGCTCCGGTGACCTAGTGGTTAGAGCGTCCGCCTTGGATTCGAGAGGTCGCAGGTGTAAACCCCGGTAGAGTCATACCAAAACCTTACAAACATACTAGCAGCTAGCTCGCTTGGCACCCAGCATTAAGAGGTTAGTGTTGGGCCTAGTCGGCTTAGTGTCAAGATAATACGACAAGGTGGAACATGATGATACATGTCTGCGGCACGATGCAATGGTAGGCATCACTATAAACTGTCACACTGCGGACATCGTAGCGATATGACTGAAAAATTGTCAAAACTACGTAAAAAAAACATCCAACACACACACACACACACACACACACACACACTTGCAATTTCATTTGATGCAATGTTTAGTACGATCTTTTGCTCATAGAATCATCTGAATAGTTGACAGATGGTATGAATTTTTGACCATGTATAATACCATTAATTATTTTACGATGACTGCTATCTTTGGTTTTGAAGCAGTTTGTGTATTGGGGATACTTGCGTATTGACTTTGCACTATGTAACAATCGTAGTTCAGAAACAATATGCAGTTTATGTCTCGACATTTGACGTGAAATAAAATATATTTAACAATAATTCCAATTTTTATGAATTTACTGCATTTTCTATGTTTTGATTGGATGTAAACGGTCATGTGACCCTGATCTGGAATTTTTTACACATCGATAAATTCTGCGAACTACGTTTGGTTCTCTGTGTCCAGATGATTTCATTTGAAGTTTTATCTATATCAACCTTTTACACTCTAATAATAACAATAACAAGCAGCAAGCTACTACCTATCCACTCCTGTGATTTTCGATCAAAAATGACAAGCGACATATTAAAATCGACCATTAGAAGTTAAAACAATGTAATTGCATCTAATACTCACCCCTTTTACCGAAGATTGCATATGCAGGTTTTTAGAAATCAATCTTCCGAAATTATTGCATTTCACCTCGAAAACATGTTGCAGCAGCAGTTATTAAATGGCAGGATCGAAATGCATAGAAAGAGACAAAGACGTCGCTATAACAACACGTGCCATACGCAAGCGTAATTTTTAAAAGAAAGGGAATATTCCTGGTTTAACCGCAACAACCTTTTTTATATATTGATATAATGATCATAACAATATATCACAGGCATAATCCGCTATGACATTCTACCCCGTATCACAGCATAAAGAATCAATGAATCTTGGCTAGCAAAGATACGGCTTTATATTCAGTCGCAGTTAAGAGACTAATGAAAGAAATCTTAGAAGTACATAAAAGTGAATGTTTTGTTGATTATATCTTCTGATCTGATGTTAGAAAAGAAGTAAATTCGAATTATACAGATTAGGAATTATTCGGACTTTATGTAAACTTTGTGAGTGATTAGGTAAAATTTGCACATCGATTAATACCCAACGGTGATCATTTAATCCTATATTGATTCACCGCTCCGATGGCCTAGGGGTTCAAGCGTATGCCTCGAATGCTGGAGGTCACGAGTTGGAACCCCGGCCGAGACAAACTAATGACTATTATAAATGGTACTAACAGGTGCCACGCTTGACGCTCAGTAATAATAAATTAGTATTTGGAGCGGTTGGTCTGGTGCCTGGGTAATGTGACTTGGTGGGACATCATGCTAGATGTCTGCGGCATGATACCCCAGAGCTAGACATCACTATAAACTATCACACTGCAGACATCGAAACGATATAACTGAAAAATGATTAAAGCTACGTTAATAATCCAAATTACACACACACACACACACACACACACACACACATACATGTGATGCTCACGAATAGTGTAAATAAATTGCAGCGCACAGCAGTTAGCTTTGTTCTGACGGCTATCGGGTTCAAATTCAAAATGGTAAATAATAAGGTTCCAAAAGTGGTTGGGAATGTTACCATTCTTTGAAATAGGAATTTATTTTTAAAAATCATTTCTTAATTAGACGTTCATCTTTGCAATATCCATATTTTTAGTAAATGTCTTTCTTTTTAAGAAACACCAAAGCAAAAAGTATTATATCACAAACTAATCAGATTTGTATTTTATTATTGGACGTACTCGAAACTAAATTCCTTTTTAGTATATTTATATGGCTATCATTTTATTGTTCAAAAATAAGTTTAACCATAACGTGTTAATTGTATGTGTTGTTGGAGTTTTAATGTTACCCTTATGAATCGTTTCGAACATTATTTTACTGCAGAATTGTCAATGATTATTTCACCTAATTTGTTTAAACTGTTGATTGTTAGGACGTGACCATGCTTGAATATGGTGCAGCAAGAGAGCGTTAATTTATTCATTAACAGTACAAATTATTACGATTTGGTCACCTGGTTGCTATATGTTTAGCGCCATTTTAGCACACAATAGGCAATAGATGGCGGACAATATAACTGGTGGAAGAAGAACCTGTCAAAACCTCGGTAAAAACCACCAACCGACGGGAAGCTAATAGCAAACTTTTTCACATACCCACATCGGCCGAGCCCGAGACTTGAACTCATGCAGACAGGTTTGATGGCCGTGAGCGGTAAAGGAGAGAGCGCTTTAGAACAATCAGCCACCCGGTCCCTTGTGAAGATTTTGGATAAATCCTTTATTTTTATTATCGAGAGTGTCTACTATCTATATCCATGTGCTCAGGGCCAACAAGTGCGTGCGCATGTTTGTGTGTATGTGTGTGTGTGTGTGTGTGTGTGTGTGTGTGTGTGTGTGTGTGTGTGTGTGTGTGTGTGTGTTAATCTGGGATATATCACTGGGGCCCGGACCGAAAAACTTTAATTTTATAAAAGAACATTTTTGTCTGAACAAGAACTAGGAGAGGCCTGGGTGTTTCTAACTACAAGACCTGTGATCGCTCTCAAAGGCCTTGAATGAGCTTGGATGAATATGTGGTTTCTTGAGAAAAAAAAATGTAGTTAATACAAGCACATCCCTTCAGCTGCTATTTAAAAAAATTCTATAACAAGTTGTAACTGTATTAAAAGTAATACACGGTTACAATGACAGGATTGATGTGATCATACAAACTCCATATATGTGAGTGTGCTTGTACTCTCTCTCTCTCTCTCTCTCTCTCTCTCTCTCTCTCTCTCTCTCTCTCTCTCTCTCTCTCTCTCTCTCTCTCTCTCTGTATGTGTAAAGTCAATAGGAAATGAATTATATTCGAGCTTGTAAGAAAGAGTCATTCATAAAGATTATGACAGAATAATTAGAATGAATAAAGTATGATATATTTCTGATTTTCTGTTGAAATAGTAAATTATTCTATATATGGACCGGTACTTTGAAATATAAATTTAGTTTCGTCGTTATTGAGATACGAACATTAACATTTATTTTTTAAATATGGGGGCTTATCTTTGGCAATGAGACTTTGACGCAATTATGAAGGCTAAATGTTTAGCATTTCGAAATCGTGTCTTTTTTACTTCGAGAACAAACAGATGGCAATGAAAAGAAACATGAATGACTCGTCAACGTACAATTATTAGAATTGGCTTACTTGTGACAAGTCGTTTAAGGTCAGTGAATTTTACAATGGATTTCGAATTGAATTGTTCAACTCTCCCTCCATGACAAAAAAAAATAATAATAAATATAGCTTGGAAACTGATTTTCACGAGTTAGTGGTTACATTGTTTTATTCTCCCAATGTATATTGATCGAAACGATTGAATTACTGAACGGACAACATATTACGGCGTGTTACCAGTATGCCAGCACGATTCGTATAGCACTCTCTCCGAATAGCTGTACCGTTGTTAATACGTCATTCGATATCGGCAAGCCTTACAAAGCGTGTTTGAAGCTTTATCAGGGTATATTGGAATGGACAGAATTGACTGTCGTCTTAAAAGCTTGAATTGGTAAGATGACATTTTTCTGTATCACGATGATAGATGTATTTTGTTGTGCGTAACTAGTAGCTTGGCTACTAGATTAGGCGTGTGGCAAGATTGATGCGTACTATCTACGACTTGATGGAATCAAATAGAGTTGAAGTTTATCAACTACCATGTATGATATTTACAATATTGTGCGGATAGGATTGTGTTAATGGAATTTCATCACGATAGTGGAAACGGAAAGGTACGTTGGGTCACAGAATATCCGGGTGGTGGTGTGGCACGAACGGGTGGGAGGGGCAGTTACTCCGGGCGCTAGAAGACTAGGGCACCTTTGGGACCTTTTCTGTAACTAAACTTATAATTGTAATTCTCCTTCACCTTACTGTAAGGGAGCATTTCATAAGAGAACTTCTATTTATGAGGTTGGTGGAAAAATGTGGTCGGCAGCTATCATGAAAACCATTTTCTATTGCACAGTAGCGGCGCCACTGTAGAAAAACTATATTGGACGCCCTGAACCCAAGCGCAGCTAGTGGAGGAGGGGTGGATTGGAATCCAACGTAAAAACTGTCTTCAGTAGCAAAGTTGTAAATAAATGAACATTTTTCCCTGGCGCCTCGCTAGGAATGCCATAAAAGAGAATCCCTGCGATGCCACTGGGCACTCATTATTTCATCTATTACTTCCGGGTAAGATGCAATAGATTGTCTAAGGTAGTTATTCTTACGGACCTTTTGGGGCTTTGTCTTTTATCAATATGAGCGCCTTATCTTTGCTATTTTCAAAGTCACATCGCACATTGTTTACAATGATAATCAGATAATTTATTGGCTACTTCACTGTCTGATAACTCAAATCGAGTTTATTTTGTCACGTTCACAGCGAGGTAGCGGGGCGATTCAAACAGTACATTTTACAATAGTTATAGTGTTTATTACCTGCTCCGATTTGTATTTAGCCTCGTTTACCAGTTCTCTTTACTTTGCTTTAAGAAAAAAGTATAAATATTCAGATAAGTAGGCTTTCTTTCATTGTTTACCAAACACTAAAAATAACTGCATTACTGATGCGCTTTAGTATATTAGACAAATTGATGACGTCATAAAGTAAAAAAGTTGTATGGCGTCATAATATGACGCATGTCCTAATCGATGACGTATACAGCAAGACGATAACAGATATGGTAGGTTCCTATGATTTTCTGGGTTCTATGGTATCGAAGTATTCGGAGTTTTCGGCAGTTTTCTGCATCGCGCCATCTATAGTGTACTTGTATTATATATACTAAGTAAAAATAACTTAATAGTTCAGCATCACCAGTTGATTTCGGGAAAATGTCGAGATTGCTGACGAGTATACAGTTTTAAAAATACGTCCATGAATATTACTGTCTCCAAATAATGGCCGTACCCCATGCTATCAAATATACTTCGTAAAATCGATATCACTGGGAAAAAAAATCGGTTAACCGGTTTGTCATCTGATGATGTCCAATAATGTTATGCAAAAGTCAGGCCGCATGATGATGATGTTTGCTAAGAACCAGTAGATCGAAGCCATGGCTGTAAAAAAAAAGTCAAAATGCAAAGAATGTCGGTTGTTGCCTTCTGGTGGTTGTAGCAATTGACAGATGATGACTTCAAACTTCATTGTACACGATTTATTACTAATCAATGGAACACTGGTTGTTGTTTAAGCAGACTGAAGTACATAGTCATACTTCCGATGTTAAACTTAATTAGTATCCTTTTTAGGTCGATTGTCACCACCGTTTCTGCCGATGTACAATGAACAACGATATTGGTTAGTTCCCATTATATTTTAAGGGTGGCAAAACGTGAAATCCAATAAATATCGCTAGGTCAAAGCACCAGTATAGCTGTTCTGTCCGCCAATGTGTAGATAGGGCTATCGGAACACTAGTTAGCAAAGATGTAACAAACCGTGCAACACATTTATCGCACCCATGACCTAACATATTTTTGCATCTCGTGCGTGGTTCCAGGCTTGGATTGGCAAGCTTGGATATTTGAAAAGACGTTCCTTTAGCTTCTCGTTGGTCGGTTGTTCTTCCCGGAGTTTTTACGGTTTCATCCTCTACTAAATCTTTTGGCCGTCAGGTATAGTCTACCCACAGGAGTATAATATACCGTTAAGGTGATTTCATGTAGTCAGAAATTTCGTCGTGCTTTATTGATAAAACTGCAGACTCATGTGGTTTATCACGTGCTGAAAAGGGGCCTTGAAACCACAGAAGCAACAACGAAACACATTTTTATCCATTTATCTATAGTGAAGCATGGACCCGTAGAGTGATTGTATCACAAATTAACTCCATTCGCAAAGTCACGCCCCTATGTCCTGATATTTTTCCTACTGACACAGTGCTGTCTCGGGTCAAGGTGCCGCACGTTGTCCATTGCAGTTGCAAGAAATTAGTCAGAAGTGAGGTAAACAATTATAGGTTATTGTATGCATGCCGTCTGATATGGTGTGCGAGTAGTTTTGGTATTTACCTACTAGCATGTGGGCTTCCCGTGTAAGTACACTGGTAGTTCGTATACATTACATTTATCAAGATCTTCATAGGTCCGAGTTGTGGTCAATCTATTACATAATTATAATTTGTAATATTCTTACGCTATATTACCGGACAGTGAATCCCTACCCTGTAAACTCTAATTGCAAGCCCTGGGAGTAGAAAACGCCCTGGTATGAATAGGAAGAGACGACGGGGTTTATTAACTTGTTTTTATAGTTCTTATCTAAGAAATCACAATCAAGCAAAACTAACGAGTTTTAAAATACACCCTTACTTGGCCCTTCACTAGTTAGATAACAACTTGTACAGAAGAGCGTCAGTCGTGTCATAATTGATGGATCGAAGCCAGTTAACTTCCCAGTGGTAGGAGCCAACCCCCAATCCCCCAGGTCACGGTATTTGGTCTTTACTTGAAATTTATTTTTCGCCAGAACAAATTTTCGATCTTGTATTATCTCTAGCAATGCATGATTCACACATAATACCAACAATATATGTATCAATGAAAGCAAATGATGTCATATTTAATTTTGCAGGGAATTAAATAATATACAATGTTAGCACTAGAATACACTAAAACTGCGATTTTTAAGCCAATATTATCTATTCAGACTTTATCAATAACCTAGCATATATCAAATTGTAATGCTATTAACATAATTTTCTTATCTGACAAATTTATTAAGGTAAGGGAAGGCTCGTATTTCTCCTTTTATCTCTTTGAAATCTATTATATATAAACTGAAATGTATTAAGGGGCTGCTAAACCAACTCAGAATAAAATTTAGCAGAACATACAGGTATATAGACTTAATATAGTATGATAATCTTAACCCTAAATTATTTTCAAAATCTCATTTAAAGTTTTACGTCCTGTTACAATATAAATCCAGTCATTAGTAAAAAAAATTCTCTTTGCAAAGTAGACGTTTTGTAAATATTTAATAACTTAAAACTTGCCGCTCTGGTGGCCTAAGTGGTTAGAGCGTCCGCATCTTATGTAAGAGGTCGCGGGTTCAAACCCCGGCCGAGTCATTCCAAAGACTTTTAAAAATGGTATTTGCAAATGCCTCACTTTATCGCTCAGCATTTGGATAAGGATAATGTGACTAGGCGGGACAAGATACTACAACTCTGCGGCATAATACCCAAGTGCAAGACATCGCTATAAACTGCCACACTGCAGATACTGTAGCAATGTGACTGGAAAATTGTTAAAGCTACGTAAACAAAAAACCCAAACACACACATATTGATTAAAAACCATGATGAAACTGCTTACGATTATGTCAATTTTTTTAAAACAATCTCATTATAAAATAGCATATCTTTGAACAGGAAATACAAAAATATTTTGCGGTCTGAATTACAAATTCAAACTGCCAATATAAAATCTGATGATGCACACCATTGTATTTACAAAGAATATTTATAGCAATAAAAGAAAGAATAATCTCTACAAAAAATAACGTTCATTACAATCACGCTTCTTAATTTGAACATGTAGTTAGTATATAACAAGTTACAATTATTTTTACGTTTATCAATCTTTTATACATTATAGACAAAGAACTGTATAAGAAATAAGAAAAACATTTTAGCTGAAGACGAATAGTTTGATTAAAATTATGGTATGTTTACAAATTAAATTATCCCACCTACAAACTATCAAAAGAATTATTAACAACAAATAATTGAATGGTACGAAAATTATATAATTTAAGGGAAATATGTTACAAACTAATTATAGAAAAAAAATCACCAGGGTAATGTGCATTCTATTTTAATGCAGATACGATAATATGTTATCTTCCATTTTTGACAACGATTATTCATGTTGCTCACCAATCGATTTAACTCCTGTCTTTGCTCAGATAATTAAAATCCCCGCTTATTTTATTTTTAAATTTTTGTCATTTATTTATTGTTAACTACGCTAAGCCATGTACCATGAAGCCAAAAAAACCATTGTGAAATTCAAAATGGCGGAAGTAATACAAAAATGCATTGGCAATAATGAAATAGCATCAAGTCAGTTATTTGTCTTACCATAACCTCATTAAGCAATGATAACGTCCATGATTCGTGAAACATTTTTAAAGCAATGAAAATGCTATCAATTCGTTGTTTGGTGATAAAGCAGGAAGTAAACCTGAAGTAATCTTGGACCGCTTTATTCCGTGCTGCCACTTATCGAATTCAAGGGAAACTATTGACTACGAAAGACTGCTTCTATTCTTTAGAAAATGATTCAGGCAGTTTGTTGACATTATGTTTGGCTTAATTTAATGATTGAAAGTTACTAGCAAAAATGGAGTATTGGAATTGGATATGATATGAATCGGATCTTATCATTTACTTAAATTCTGTTTGTAATTGAAATCTACGATTTCGTTTGTTCTGAATAGCTATTATTTCAAGTTTTAATCTTCACGGCTGTGGAAACTTCCTGACAATATGTTTACATACAAGTTACATTCAGACATCGCTTTAAAAGATATTTAAATGCCGCGTAGTTATATCTCGGTAATAGGACGTGCCAGTATATAACCAGAGTATGCAAACAGTGATTACATGACGTGCCTCCGTAAAATAACAATGGATAGTTCACTACAATCATTATTATGGCAAAAAATTTAGACCTGTCAACCATAATCTTCAACATGGCATAACACATAGCAATGCACAGCAGAGGACTCGAAAGCATTTTTAACCTAACCTTTGAAATTCGATGTAATTATGAGGACAAAACCTGGTGCAATGAGTAAGTTGCAGTTAAAATTTCGATGTCGTATGTCGAGAAATCCAAAGTCACGTGTTGAATCAAATTGCATGTCTTTAAAGTTCCATTTTCAGAATGGAGATTTTAGATTTTGTATATTGAATTTTACAGTTTTGGTTTAAAGATCTATTTCCTATGTTGACGTTTTACAGTGTATATTTTGAATTACACAGTGGTGCTTGAAATTTCAATATCATATGTCTAAACACGTTGAATGTAACTGTTTGTGATGAAAGTTCCATTTCATATGGCGACTATTTAGATTTCATCTGTTGGATTTCACAGCAACTAGAAGCAGCCTCCTTGTTTAAGAGTAACACGGTCCGTTCACGAGAGCGACCTCTAGCGAAGAAATTCATAGTAATTCTCGATCTGTGATGGTAACTTTCAAACTGTAAGTGCATGAAATATAATGGCTCCTCATAATTGTATACACGAATGATGTATCTTAATACTCGATATTGTTATGAATTGTTAAATTGGACATTCTGTAATGTTACTTTTTACACCAACACATCATTTCACCAGATAAAAATAACAATTCTGACGAGCACAATAAAATGTCCATCCACCGCTGTGTAATTTAACAGATCTAAAACTCAACATAGGAAATGGAACTTTCAGCAGAATCAATGTGATTCAACATGTTAAATTTAAACTCTTGACATATGATATTAAAATTTCAACAACCACCATGTAATTCAGAAGATAAATCTCAAAACTCGATATTAGAAAACTAATTTTCAACCAGCGCTGTGTAATTCAACAGATGAAATCTAAATACTCAATATACGAAATGGAACTTTCAACATAAACTCTTTGAACCAATATGTAAATTAGGAATTCTCGATTTATGACATTGAAATTTCAACCACCGACGTGTAATTCAACCAACACAATCTAAAACCTAGACATAGAAAATATAACTTTCAACCACTACTGTTTAATTCAACAGATACAATAAAAAAAACTCGACCTAGAAAATGAAACGTTAAGGACAAAGCGAAACTAATTCTGGACATATGACATTAAAATTTCTGATTGGACCAGTTTTGTCCGCTTGTGTTAGGTTGTAACTAGTAATTAAATTATTCGTTGGTTAGAGATTTGTCTGCCCAGTCAGTAAATTAGAGATTTAATTTCTTTGTCAAGCAGGCAGTCAATAAGTTAGACATTTAATTTCTTTGTCAAGCAGGCAGTCAATAAGTTAGACATTTAATTTCTTTGTCAGGCAGGCAGTCAATAAGTTAGACATTTAATTTCTTTGTCAGGCAGGCAGTCAATAATTTAGTGGGTTGATCAGCTGGTTATATAGTCAGTTTGTTATTTGTTAGTTAGTTGTTGTTGGGCTTAACGCCATTTTTCAGCACACGATAGGCTATTCATGGCGGCCAGTATTAATGGTGGAGGAAGAAACCGGGAAATCACCGGAAAGAACCACCGACCCACGAGAAGCTACTGGCAAGTTTTCTCACATATCCACATTCGCCGAATCCTAGACTCGAACACACGCAGACAGAGGTGAGATGGCAGTGATCCGTAACGGACAGCGCTTTAGACCACTAGGCCACTCGGGGCCTCTTTGTTAGTTAGTTATATCGTCAGTTTGTTTTTTGTCATTATCTAAATGATGTTTAGTTACCAGAGTATCACTCACACTATCATTTTGATAGACATGGATAGGAAATTTGCATCTTTACGTTGTGTATGTATGTATGTATGTATGTATGTATGTATGTATGTATGTATGTATGTATGTATGTATGTATGTATGTATGTATGTATGTATGTATGTAAGTATGTATGTATGTATGTATGTATGTATGTATGTATGTATGTATGTATGTATGTATGTATGTATGTATGTATGTATGTATGTATGTATGTATGTATGTATGTATGTATGTATGTATGTAAGTATGTATGTATGTATGTATGTATGTATGTATGTATGTATGTATGTATGTATGTATGTATGTATGGATGGATGGATGGATGGATGGATGGATGGATGGATGGATGGATGGATGGATGGATGGATGGATGGACGGACGGAAGGACGTACGTACGTATGTATGCTTTAATATATCGAAAAGTCATACATTGAAACAAATGAAATACAAATTACATTTAGCTACAGTTTGCAAATTTTAATGGTTTACTGATTTAGATTCACAAAGATGAGAGAGAATACAGGGAATATATATATATATATATATATATATATATATATATATATATATATATATATATATATATATATATATATATATATATATATATATATATATATATATATATATAAAGACAAAATAAGAACACCCGAACTTTTTCATCTTGCATGCCATTAGCTGCCTCTTTTGTCATTTTACCCTTAATTTCGATACGGTCTGAGACATGCTATGGTTGCCTCTTTATTACTTGACCATTTGAGTCACTTCATCATCTCTACAGCTTCTTCCACAATATTCCTTTCAGCTTGATCCGCTAGATAGGGTTATTGTCTCGGAACCTTGACTAGTAGTTGAATAAGTTGTATAGAAATAAATACCCCCCCCCAAAAAAAATATAAAAAATAACCCAGTCTAAATGCTTTTAGTTGGTGCCACTTTATGACTAAGAGTAAATATTAGTAAGTGTTAGCAACTTGTTCTTATTTTTGCACCTTGTAATTTAGAGTGTTCTTATATGCTGCAAAAGTAATCATTGTTTTAATATACTCTCCGTTTGTTTGTTACCCCCTCACCGATTTTAAAAGGGAAAAGCATAAATGAGATGTAAAAAATGCACAGAACTTAGCTCATTCGTTGATTTATAATTTTAAACCTGATTGTGACCGGGGGGTTGGGCTTAACACCGTTATCGTCTGCGCGTTTCATACCAAAGTTTTCGGTGTAAAGTTGGCGTTCAACAGTTTCGTATTTTGCATAGGGTTAGAATTTTAAAGAAAGCAAATTTCCTCGGGTTTACGTACTAGTTATACTGGCTATTTAAAAAAAGGCCTTGTATGTCTTAGATATTGTTCAAAGAACCTTTAATTCCTTTTATTTTGGTGTATGGTTGATGGGTGTAGTATGGGTTAGAGAGTATACAGCTTGGTTTCACTCCAGATGTACACTTTTCAAACGACTGCTAGCTCCTCCACATGGTCATTTTTACTTCATGAACTTAAGAGGTATATTGTAAAAAAGATAGCGGATAACTTTTTAAAATTTTTATGTATTTAGTAATTTATTCATTGCACTTTCAGAAACTGGTATTGTGCTTATATCATCTGCAATTTCCGCAAGTGCAATATCCGAGAAAAAGGTCAGTCACATTATATCAAAGAAGCATTAGATGTATGCCAACATTCTCTCCACTGTACGTTTTAAATGCAAACAACTTTGCCTTACATACGTCACCTTTTCAAAAGTACATAATAACTAGTAAGCGCCCCCCCCCCGAAAGACGACCGTGCTCACTGGTCATTCTCATTTCGTGGATAAGTCCATTTTCAGGGAAGGGCTGCATGCACGACTGCCCATGTATCAATATAGAACGTAAAGTTTAAGTCATCTGCTTCCGATATATGTAATGTCGAATCAAGCAAAGGTAAAAATTAGGATCCACAAATTCGCTTTTCATGTGGATTGTCCAAAGGTATAATTTCGATCTGCATGTGTGCAATGTAATATAACGTTCAACTCTCAACCTTGCGGCAATTTACGGAATTATCCGACAGTAATAAATAGGATGAACTAGTTCACTCTGTAGCCTGAGGTAAAGAGACTCGTCCATAGTGTACGCAATATGGCGTTGTGTTAGTATGGAAACTCCGTTAAGTATGAAACAAATAATGGCAGTGTTAGTACCACCCTGGTCAGAGTCACGTTAAAAATTATAATTCAGCTGAACGAAAGGACTAAGTTCTATGCACCGTTTTATCACATTCCTAATTTTTGTTATTGAAATCGGAAAGGCAGGGCGTATAAAAAAACCCTTGTATTTATGCAAAATCTGCTGTAAATATCCAGTAAATGCCATTGTACAGTGCTTGTCTTAAGTGCAGCCGTCCTCCACAATTCTTTGTAAAGAAATACTTCTATAATTGTTTTGAACGTATTCAGAAACAAGGACATCCCAACTGATCATTTGTAATTGGATCTTGCTATATCAATGACACCGTTTACTTTAAAATATGTATGTATTGGCAGACTATGAGGACTTCCAGCTAACTTGCAACCTAGTTTTGCATGGTATACAGTATATCGTAATTAAATAATTCAAAACCAAATCAGATAAGCAATACTTGCGCGTAAATGAAAACATATCTAAAAAGAACGAGTAATTGGTAATATGAATGGTACCGTACTCGTCAAATTACTTCTTTCTTGCATCTTTGAATAAGTTAATAACTGCATTGCGTTGTTATTTGTTGTGGACTCTTTTCTTAGTGTATTTCCATGTTGGAAAAAAACGTTTGTCAACAAATACTAAATCTTTATTAACGCTAACTACTTGCCATGACCTACTTGACACAATACAGCTTATTACTACATTCTTTTGAATTAGATAACTTTCCTTTTTATCGTGTTAGAGTAAGGAAACCAGAACATTTATGGGGTAGTTCGATGATAATGGTTTTTATTCTTTACTCAGCCATTTACACCTATTTCACTCGACTTTAAACAAGCAATTATTTTCATGATCCCAGAGGAGCAACATGATTAAAACTAGTCAAGTATTTTAAGAAAAAGACTGAATTCAGTGGTACGTTAACAAGACTAGTTGTAGAGTGCATATTCATTGAAGAAGGAAAAAAAATATCCTCAGTACTGTTGTACTTGTAGTTCAAAAGCATTCACTTGTAATTTGACATATAAAACATTAGCCTGCATACATATATACATACATACATACATACATACATACATACATACATACATACATACATACATACATACATACATACATACATACATACATACATACATACATACATACATACATACATACATACATACATACATACATACACACACACATACACACATACATACATACATACATACATACATACATACATACATACATACATACATACATACATACATACATACATACATACATACATACATACACACACACATACACACATACATACATACATACATACATACATACATACATACATACATACATACATACATACATACATACATACATACTGGTGGAAATAAAAATTATTCGATCAGCAGGATATTAGGAATACTTTAACTTTGGATAATTGACATTTTCTCATTAAATTCAGAATTGAACAATTTCAATAAATAAGACATCGGCATGTGATAAAAAATATTTACTATCCGGTGTTCATTAAAAGCGTGAAAGTATTCGAGGGGTTCTTCTTTATAGGCATTTCCCAAAAGTAATTTTATGTGATTGAAGTACATTAATGTTATCCTTGTATTTTCTTTAATTTTTAAATATCGTATATTTATTAAGCCAAACATGAGCACAATAAACACATAGAGGCCCACACTTCCCTGAAATTGTTATTGAAATGTGTGTAATGTATTCGTAGCCCGATTATGTTCCTTGGTAGATTTGTCACAATTTGTAAATAGATGTAATGTTTTTTGTTTCCGAAATACCAAGACGTGGTTACTGTGCTTTTGTGAAAAGCGAGGCATAAAAGTATAGATTAGCCATTATTTTTTTTACAAATATCTGAATTGCAGACTTTTTGATTACTTTACTATAGTTACTGCATTCAGAAGCCATTGCCTTCAGACGTCAATAATCGCTCGCATTAGTAAAAATAACATTGTAAAAGAGGAGCTGAAAAGGTGTGCAAAAGAAAGAAATTTAAAAAGTGTGGTTTCTAATGTACATTGTTGGTAGAATAGCTATGAATAGATCTACCGTTCGATAGATGTGTGTTTGACGTCTTGTGTTTCTATGTTTAAGTGACTCACATTTGTGTGATGCATGCCGCTTTTAAACGATTATCAAGTCTTATGCCCTTATTGATCTCTTACGCAATGGTGTACACCTTGGCATGAAACAGGAGGTCGTGTCAAAGTATATTTCCTTTCGATTTTATGTTATAAATGCCAAGGACATTGCTGTGTGTGTGTGTGTGTGTGTGTGTGTATAAAATAAGACTGCATACATGTATGCAGCAAAGCAGCACTAATTTAGGTGTCCATATAGTCAGAACAAAATCAATTTGGCGAGCAAAACCATTCGTTACAATTGCATCATAGATTACGCTAAAAGAATATGTTTGAGTTTATAGACATAATTGCATAATTTCGCATAGTCAATATATCCCATACGGACCTTTCCCTCCTCAAAGTGTGTATGATACTTCATCTTTTTATTATTGTTTTTTATTTTTGTGCTATTTTAGTTGGCTGGTAGTTTAATGTCGGATGATTTTAGATTGTTTGGCTCGTATCTGGGATTGGCGTTTTCTTCAATCAAAACATCTGCACAAGGATATACTGTGAGTTCATAGATATAATTACATAAGGTCAGCATAGTGTTTATGGTACATTACTTTGTTATTGTTAATTATTTCATGTTGGTGTTATTTTAGTTTGCTGACTGGTAGTTTAATTAATGTCTTATATTTTTGCATTGTCTGTCTCGTTGCTTGGATTGCCCTTTACCTCAGCGAGAACATACGTCATTCTTTTTAAGATTGTTAGAAAACTGTATACCACCCCTTTAAAGTAAAATATCAGTAACTTTCCATATAATCCAAAATTCAAAGTAGATTAAGTGCATGCCTATTTCCTATCTGAATTAACCACACACACCTATAGCAATAGTTAGCAATCTCATATGGTATTTCAAAAGGGACACAACAACAGGTAAGGTTCCAAAGGTGTCCAAATATCATTATAACTCTAAATTTCATTGGTGCAATGACACTAATACTCTTTGCAACGATATATTACGTTTGCAAAAGGTATTATGTAACACTGGTATCCTTGCAACGTTGTATACATGTACCGTTGGAGATCCAACCACCGTAGCAATAATTTTAAAATACCCGTACGACGGTATCATTTGTCGTTGCAATGATATTTTGCAACTGTTTATTTCACCATTTGTATCAGTATTTGTGCTGATACAACGGAGTATTGTTATATTGTTGCAATTGCAATATTACCAATGCAACGGTAAAATATAATTTTAGCGGTTAAAAATTGCATCAGAAAGGTGGCATTATGGCAGCGATAAAATATACCGTTGCAAGATCATAATATACCGTAACACCAGTATCTTAATACCATTTCAACGGTATATACATATCGTTGCAACAAATATGAAAGCTCCGGCAAAGACACAGATATGAAAAAAAAAAGAACAACAAACAATTGCAGTGGTGATTTTTATCATTGCAACGGCAAATATTACTTCTGCATCAACAAAATACTGTTGCATAGATAACCGTATACCGCTGCATATATAAGTATACCTTTGCAATGATAACTGTATACCGTTGACAAGATGCCTGGATACCAGAATACAAAATGCCATGTTAACTTTAAGTCTTCACTACTGGTTTCAAGATGGGTAATCATATTTTTTAGTTTGACCTTCAAGGAATTATTATAAACTGTGAAACCGGAGATATACTGGGATAATTACAACTGATATTTCGAACTTGGAGTCGATGCTTACTTTATCTGAATTATGTAAGAAAACACCAAGTACCTACTGAACTAGTAATAAGAAAGTCTACAAGTTGCTACTCGTATACTATGTCAAACTCAAACTATTGTCATTAGTATGGCATGTATAGGGGATAATTACAACTGATTTCGAACTTGGAGTCGGTGCTTACTTTATCTGAATTATGTAAGAAAACACCAAGTACCTACTGAACTAGTAATAAGAAAATCTACAAGTTGCTACTCGTATACTATGTCAAACTCAAACTATTGTCATTAGTATGGCATGTATAGGGGTGATAAATTCTCCGAAATTGAGAATCTTATAGAAAAAGCTCAGGTTAATTTATGATGGCCATATAAGTTCGTGTGAAGATATGCTAGCAAGGTCAAGGTCAACTTTACCTTCTCTAAGAATAAGACGGCTGAAGTTAATTGCGCTTGACCTTTTTAGATTATAAACAAGAAATCAAGTCATTTACTACGTTGTGTATATATATATATATATATATATATATATATATATATATATATATATATATATATATATATATATATATATATATATATATATATATATATATATATATATATATATATATTTGAAGCAAATTTTGTACTCCTTTAGATATAGAAACACAGTGGACCTTCCCAGGGTGTGAATATTGAAATATGGCATCCATTCTTTTAAATATATTCATGCATCTCTCTCTCTCTCTCTCTCTCTCTCTCTCTCTCTCTCTCTCTCTCTCTCTCTCTCTCTCTCTCTCTCTCTCTCCTTTAGTTCCATCGTACATCATGACTCGGGTAAACGTTAGTATGCTATTTGTATGCTGTATTAGGTCTTATGATTCCAGTTCATTTATAGTATATCAATAGTCTACATGTCACTAAGGTTTTATGTTAAAAACGACGATATTTCTTGCTTTAGGTAATAATAATAATAATAATAATAATAATAATAATAATAATAATAATAATAATAATATATGTTGTATTACGCAATATATTTAATTACTTCCACCAGAGTATGTGCTTAAGTGTATAGTGGCACATACGTTAAATTTTCTGTACATTATGCTTATATGTATGTAATGTAATGTGTCAAATTTTAGTGTTGTATGAGCATTAGCATATTATGTAACAATTTGGACAATTATTCAAACACGTTAGTTTTGACATAAGACATGTGTTATGTGGTTTGCATATACAATTCATTTAAAACGTTTATTTGAGGTTTAATATCATGACTTCCGTCTTGAAGTAAATTGAATTAGACTTTGATACCGCTGTAATTGTGTCGGTTGGTATTGACCTTTAGTGCACCGTATTTTCTTGATCAATACGGAGGTTATTAGAATATCGAATACCTGCCAGCATACAAACGGTATATCCTATTTATAAGGACTAACTACTACGCACGCGGTATCAACGGAGTCTAGTTCAACATGTCTCATAAGAGATACAGGTAACTGTTGAGTTCACTACCAAAGTAGAATTGACGATGGCATAGGAAAGTAGCGTTACTCGAGATAAAGGTAAATAACAATATTCATTCTTTGCAGATTGAATTAGATCGATGTTTATATTCTTATTTTGAATTTATGGAAGAAAATAACAGATATGTGTGTCTATACCAGACAATACAATCCATAAAAATGGATATTTTGTTTCTGGTACGAATTTCATGCCCCATGCTTATTGTTATTCGAGTAGGCATTTACTTAGGCAGGTAGATAGTTACGTCTGACAGCGCGATGTTTCTGAACAATAGCAGTTTTTAAAAATCCAGTTGTAACATAGTGTGTCCCATTTTAAATGTTTCTTTACAAATTCAAGACGGTTAGGGTAGTACAAAACGAGCGTCAGAAGGCTATATACTAATATATCGAGATATGTAATTCGTAGCCTTCGTACACTAATCTCATAATGCTACGCGCCAAGTGAGGCAGCTGATAGAATCATTATTATTATTATTATTATTATATATATATATATATATATATATATATATATATATATATATATATATATATATATATATATATATATATATATATATATATATATAAGTCTTTCGTATGATTCGGCCGGGATTAGTACACGCGACCTCCCGTATCCGAGGCAGACGCTCTAACTATAAAAGTGGAAGAATTATGTTTAAAGTTGATGGAAGCAATTTGTATACTCAAACTTTGTTTATATTCCCGAGTGGGAATCCTGTACTTATGTGTTTACTTATTACTTAAAATTTATACTGTACGTATTCGTTTATAAAGGTGGATCCAACAGTATGGACTGAGATCTGTCGTTGCATAATGCTCTGTCAGGTATGCGTTTATGCGTTTCATTGGGAGCAATTAGTACAACTAACAACATAGACCCTGATCTGCCCGCTCACTGTATGACTGCAGATCATAGCTTCTGTTGCTTGTAGTTGGACTACATTTAAAAGCGAGTACATAGGATATTATATAAAATGGGCAATAAATAGTAAACACCATTATGTGACACGCTGGAACTACAGTATGCAAGGTCAGCTTCTGAGTATGTATGTATGTATGTATGTATGTATGTATGTATGTATGTATGTATGTATGTATGTATGTATGTATGTATGTATGTATGTATGTATGTATGTATGTATGTATGTATGTATGTATGTATGTATGTAAGTGTACAGTAAACTCCTGCATTTATTTTGAATTAAATGTTATGCGTTTTGTTTATGCTATGGGAGAGGCTTTTTTAAGTTGGAAGAACTCGTGCCTTACCCTTACCTTTCGCAATATATGCAATAAAACGTGATTAATATCATGCATGAGTTGTTAATTAGAGCGTATTATTCGTCGCTAAAATTTGAACTGATTGGCTTATCGGGATCAAATGATGTTTTGGTTATTATATTTTCTGACGATCTCTCATTTTTTAAAAAAAAAAATCCCCTGAATAATAGCACGGAAAATATGTTTCAGAATATGAAACACGTGAACATTTTGGTGCGTTTAGGGAAATTTCCCGTGATCGAAGAATCCAATCAGCCGTTAGCGTTACAGGTGTGTGCTCTCCACGAACTGAGCATTAATTGCGGACGTGAATTGACGCAATTATCACATTTTGTGGCTTTTTGGTTCTTTGGTAAATACAGACAATATGAAAGGAGTGCATGTTTCTTGTGTGCATAATATAAATAATTGTTCACAAATACGCCTATTAAGTAAGAGTTTTTGAAATCTTTAAAATGTTTATGTTTGAATTAGATACCACTCAATTCGTTTTGATAATGATTCAAAATTTAATGTAGAAATAAAAGTTTCGTTTTTCATGCGCAACAAAGGAAAGATATAGTCAGGGCCACAGAGAGCGATCACGGGTCATGGGGTAAGGAACACCATGGCCTCTCATAGTTCTTGCTAAAAAAAATCTTTTCTAAAATTAAAAAGTGCTGTTTGTCCCAGACCCCCTTACGGGCCCGAACCCTGTGGATATATGCCCGGGTGCCCCCCCCCCATTTTTTTGTCGGACCTGGATATAGCTGCATGTATATTTTCCGATGCGTTGTTGTTCTTAATGTTGCCGATCGCGTTGATTTCAGTCTTAAGTTGGCTAGCAAAGCCCCATTTCTTTTATGTTTAGTCATTCAGTGTGATGAATAGAGTCATTACGATAAATATTTTCCAACTACTTGCAACTTAGATCACATAGATTCATTTTTAACCACAGAAACAAGTCCCAGGCGTTTTTGGTTCTTTAGAATTAGAAAGAAATAAACCACGCATTATTTCATTATAACATGTTAAGATTTTAAATACGAATCGTATAATTTGTTGATAGAGGTCATATGACTTTTAAAATTTTCAAAAACTCAGATTATATGAGAACAGTGTTTTTCTTCCCCACCAAACTATCCTGACTGGAACCTCAGGGTCGTACATGACGCGATGTTGAAAATACTCTAGTTATTGCTCTTTTTCATTTGTATTTATAAAAGTTGCAAGGAAGCGGCATATCATATTAGGTTTGAAAGAGCAAGAACCTTTTAATACTGAGAGCCAAGCAAAGCAGCTGCTAGTACCATTTTTATAAGTCTTTGGTATGGCTTAGCCGGGGTTTGAACCTGCGACCTCGCGCGTCGTTGGCGGACACTAACCACTTAGGCTACCGGAGCGGTGTATGTATGTATGTATGTATGTATGTATGTATGTATGTATGTATGTATGTATGTATGTATGTATGTATGTATGTATGTATGTATGTATGTATGTATGTGATCGTAACATCAATTTTTTCTTTTAAATACAAACTGAAATCGCGCATTAATTATAGTCCGACACTACATCCCCGTTTGTTTGTACCCCCTATCGATTTCAGTAAGTAAAACATGTTAATGAAACCGCTTGTTAAATCCAAGTAAAAGGCAATTTGTTTTCATTGCTTGATTCGACACTGTAAATATCGGAAGCAGACGACACATGCATTTACATCATTAATCGCGCATACACCCTTTTGCTGAAAATGGACTGGTTCAGGAACTGGAAGGTCCGACTATTATATCGAAAACTTTCGTTAAGCATGAAACGCGCAGACGATGGTGGTGTTATGGCCATTCATGTTAGAAAATATAAATGAATGAATGACTTGACTAAGTTCTTTGCTCTTTTGATCAACTTAAAGGTTTCCGTTATTTAAATCGGTAGGGGGTACAAATAAACGGGTTAATTGACTCGGACTAGTGTCTCGCTTCAAACACAATATCGCACGTGGAACAGTTATCAATTAAAGACTCATTACTGTCATTTAATAAGTTCATAAAGGAAACCGACACTGATATCGGTAAAATACCTATCATTAATTTAATTACACTGACTCGCTGGATTATAATCGTAGTGAGTCGCTCGTTCTGATCTAGATTGAGTAAACTCCCTGCAACAAAACCACGTACGACACTGCTAATTGATCGTACTGGCTTTCTTGAGTTTGACGTGTTTTGATTTGCCACTTAGCCCAATATACAGTCAAGCGGTAACAAGATGTAAATGTATACACAAAGAGGGGCTGAAGGCACAAAACTAAGGACTAGCCCGACTTTTTTGAAAAGCACTTGACCCGGATTAGCGATTTTAACTTGCCGGACTTCAAAAATGACTAGTCCGGGACGTCGGGCTATGTGATATGTTCAGCCCTATAGCGTATGACTCCCACAATGTTAGGTAATCCCAAACAGTACTCCTATATTTGTCTAGTAGGAAAGATTTATAGGAGTGTTACCATTCATCACTAATGCAAAATTTATCAAGTCAGAGACTTAATTTATCACTAATTAGTTTAGCTTTTCCCTTCATATTAAGAAGTCTATTAGAGAGTAGATACTATATTATTATAAATCTAGGGTATATGCCAATTGTATTTACGTCTTCATTTCTATAGATTTATCAGATTTTTGTGATTAGTTGTTTGATTATGGAAAATTGGTGTTGGGGAAATATTTCTTAGCCCGATTAATTAGCCAATTGCTAGGGACAAACTTCACAGAGTGCAATGTTGATGAGACATTATGATGGCATGGTTTGTTGGGTAGCAAGTTCAGGTCAGAGCCGCATAAGCGGGCATTTAGCCAGGTATAGTTAAGGTAGCATTCTATAGTTTCGTATTTTACATAAGGTTAGGTTTTAAAGAAAAAATATTTTCCCCGTTTTCCTCATTGGTCTGGCTAGTTAAGAAGGACCTTATATATCTTAGGTATTGCTCAAAATTTTTGATTTGCTTAATTTGGTATGTGATATGTGTGCAATATGGCTTATGGAGTATACACCTTGGTCTTACTTCAGATGTGCAAAAAACCGGATTATTTTCACTTCCTGAATATCAGAGGTAAATTGTAAAATGAAAGAGCTGATAATATGTTTCATAACATTTTATTAGTAATTCATTCACTGCATCTTGAGAAGCTGGTATTGTCTAGTTTGGCAAAATTAATTTTCCATATTTAATAACTGCTAAATATAGCGTACTTTATACTAATCCACGATGATTGTTTTTAGTACAATGGAACAGTCATTTTAGTTAGCTCCGTGCTTATATCATGTACAATTTCTACAAATTCAATATTCAAAAATTGTTAGTGACAGTACATGAAGGTAACATAGAGGTATACCAACATTCTCTTCACTGTGCACGTTGCAGATGTAAACAACTTCAAATTACACTCGCCACTTTCTCAGAAGTTTTTAATACCTGTAAAGTTTCTTCCCTCTCCAAGAAAACGTATTATTTGTTAATATTGTATGATTTAATTTTGGTTGTATGGCTGAAACATTTAAGTCATAAGCATTAAAACAGCCCTTCTGAATAAATCTCGTGTATTTTTCCTCACAAAACAGTATTCGTTCGTGTCAACGTCCCATACAAGCACATGCCATTTTGTCAGCATAGCAACCAATGTTATGCTGAAAGACAAGAACATGAAACTTGCCACAATTATTTCTGAAATGTCACGAGAAAAGGAACGAAACATATGAGATTCATGGAGGTCCAATGTTGCAGTGTAAACACCTTCGTCTTACACTCGCGAATTTCTCAGAAATTCATATCTGTTGAACACCCCCACCCCCAAGTATTAATTGATTTGCATTTCTACAGGGAGGTCGAACTGTGGTAAAAGCCAACAGGACTGCATAGTTCTAATTACAAATTTGTTTTCCAAAGTCTTGTTGGTTGTTGCTGTTGCTTTCTTGTGTTTACTTCCTTGACATAATTATTGGCTCATATTTACATAACCAGACATACATACATACATACATACATACATACATACATACATACATACATACATACATACATACATACATACATACATACATACATACATACATACATACATACATACATACATACATACATACATACATACATACATACATACATACATACACACACACACACATACATACATACATACATACATACATACTCTCATCTACAACTACGGCTAATTATTAAGCGATAATGTTTACGGTTGCATGCAACGTTTCATATATACCATTAAACAATTGCTTATAGCTCGGATTTTCATTACAAAATCTAAAGCTAAAATTGCGTTGATGATGTGGCATATTAAATTTTAATGGGAATTGTATTAGTCTTGATAAAGCTGTTATTGATTTGTGTCTTCTTGGATCTCTTTCGCGTCATAATGGCCGTGGTGGTTAGAGATGGACGATTCCATAATATTCTGAAATTCATTAATCACCAGCCTTGGTAATTGTGCAAATTACCTCCAGTGACTTTCAGATGCAGTGAAAATGGAATCATTTTCATGGAACTTAGAAGACTCTTCGTTTTTTATAGGTGCAAATGCCTTGTTTGGTCATTTCACTCCATTTTTCTTATGTTTATAAGCACTATAAGATTATTCTGTTTCATAACTCTACAATGACCTACATTTGGAGGGAGGCTCATTTTAACAAAGAAACATCCAGGCATGAAGATATATGATCTTGCGATCTATATTGCATGATAAACTACTACTTAAAACACCAAACATTACCTAAAACGGCAAATCATGAAATGTAGGTCACGATAGCCTTATTTTGGCAAGAGGAATTTATAATCGCAAAATCGTAGGCTTGTTTGACTGGATGTTTCACGACGCTTCAACATATTAATGGTTATATTGTGCAGAGGCCACGTGAGAAAAGTACGTTGCTGGGTAACACACCACTAGGGTGAGACAGATCGTGCCTGATTTAGACCGGTTTTTAACAAGCACCCTTCTTGTCGCCAATCTAGCATCCTAATAAACTGGTGACCACCTCGGGCAACAGTGTACAAGAAACTTATTTAAACTGAAACTTATGAAATATATTCTTCCTATGATTTATATTCGGTCATAAAGTAAAGGATTTATGGAACCTTTTATAACCTAATAACTTACCGTATTTGGTGTTCTAACGTCCAATACAAGAACCATTTCGCCGTAAACAATGATACTATTGCAACCGAACGAAGAAATTTCAGTTGTTTATTAACAAAGTGTAACAAGGTGGGATAATTACAGAAGGCTATACAGTGGACAAAATTGCTGTGCACATTACAGATGCGCTGAAATGAAATTTTCTTTCAATATAATTATGATTTTCATTCAGATGTTTTCAACGGATGTGTCCAGACTTATCTGCAAGAACTCTCCAAAGAGGCAAATTATTCTTTCGAGTTTCTAAGTTATCACTACCATAGCTTCATTCTTTTCAACCACATTTGAGCCGTCGCAAATCACAGTATCTGCTTTGAGTCATAGACTTTCAAGCCCCTTATACTTTTGTATTGGTACCATGTAGCAATTCATATACAACAATATTGATTATAAAGAACGGTGATCTATGCATTTCCCTTCTTAAATCGTGATATTTAATATTGGAAAAGTTCATTAAATTAAAAGTAAAAGATTAATTTCCGTGTAATAGGAAAACATTATTAATGAAAAAATAAACAGACTTAGAATATGACGAAATTAAAATATTCTTGAATAACATAAGTTAATATAATTTTTTTTTTCTTTCTTTTTTTAGACTTGAAGTCATGAACGCTGCAACGTGAGACCTAAGATAAAGAATAATTTCATTATAATGGGATCCGGATCATCAAAACCAACCCCAAAGCAACAAAACCGTCCCTCCAGCGTTCCTTATGGAGGCAAAACTCATATGAATGGTGCCACAGCGAACGGTCATCAAGTAAATCTCTCTCTCTCTCTCTCTCTCTCTCTCTCTCTCTCTCTCTCTCTCTCTCTCTCTCTCTCTCTCTCTCTCTCTCTCTCTCTCTCTGAAAAATAAAATCAAAAGTGATATAGTGATGAATGGGGAATGCACTTGCTGATAAAAGCAAGTGGAATATCAGAAATTCTGTAAAAATATTTCTTGTCATAAACGTGACAAGTTGAGTACGCTTGAAGATAGACGAATTGAGCCTTGCGTAAAACAAAGTAATTCTCAAGGTAGTTGGAGATAATTCTTCCATTTTAGGAATACGAAAGTCAAAACATTGAATTAAGTCTAAATAATGCAGAAATTGCCAAAAATGGAGTCCTATTATTTTGTGCAAGTAAATGTATTTCAGTTTCAGTGAGAACATTTTTTTGTAGCAGATAACAGCAAAGGTAACGGAAATTCATGTACGAAATGATGTCCTCTTTACAAGTCACTGAAGGTAGTGTTTTGCAAGGCATTATGGGTATGGCTGTGTTAATAGTAAGTTTACTCAGCGCATATCAGGTTCTATCTGTAGTGACAGTTAGACCGTTACTCGCAACATCTTGGACAGTTGATACCAGTAACTGTCAAATAGGGACTGATATTGTTTATCGTCCCATGGCCAGTTGAGCTTGTACCAGTTCCACACCTTTGGATAAGGCACACGCATTAAATCATATAATTTGTTTTATATGTATCCATTTTAAAACATTAAATTTAGCTACTGGGCTTGGTATTGTAAACAACACTGGATTGCTATTTTCAGATTTAGTTGTACATAATGATATTGGACCACTACTTAATGCATGTGCGACCAATGCTATAGCCTGTAATATTGTGGGTGAGGTGGGGGTGGCAGCTTTATGTTGTATTCCAAATTTTGGAGTTGCATTAGAATAGTATATTAATAATATTGGTATTGTCCTTGATAATCCTGGAAATTGTAGATTTAGCTAAATAAGCTAGTGTGTGGTTAGCATTGCCTTGTTATAGTAGAGTGTTCCACATATAGTTGTTGACGGCTTATGGTATGTCTTTTTAACGAGTCTACGCGTAAAATTCGCGAAATCTGCACAAAAAAGAGAGATAAAAGATCAGTCCAGTGGCCGTGGATACAGCGATGGAACGTACAGTACGTGTATAGGTACGTCAGTATGTCTATTACTGATGATATCGAAATTGAGGGCGCAACTTCTGATTTAATGAAATTCACGGACTTGGCGACTCGGGAGTCTGAAGGCAATACCGATATTGATTTCTTGCTGCTATATTAGGAAACAAAGCGAAAACCGGATTCAAGGAACAGTGAAAGAGAACTGGAGTTCTGACAATGCGGTTTGTAGTGTGTTCTGTAGCTTATGTCTCCATTGGGATGCGGTTTGTAGTGCGTTCTGTAACAATTGTCCACATTGGGATGCGGTTTGTAGTGCGTTCTGTAGCAAATGTCCATTGGGATACGACAGAGAGACCTAACATCACACATATTTGTACATTAAGTGTACATGTTTGCACTAAACTCAAATCATTTTGCACGTTGTATAAATGCTGTTATACTGAAATCATTAATTAAGCTTAGTGGTGGAATGCTTTTTGACCAGTACTACAGCATCACAAGAAAACTATGTTACGGTGACCAGTATTTTACGCTTTGTTGTATTTTTAATCAATTCATTTTTGAAGTTTGTTTCTCAAGCTCGGTTAATGCTAGAATTACGAAACTGATGACTGTATGCATCGCTATTATTACCATACCATTACAACAATATAGAGTTCAAACCCCGACCGAGTCGTACCAAAAACCATAACAATAGTACTAACAGCTGCCTCGCTTGACGCTTATCATTAGGATGTTAGTGTTAGGACTGGTCGGCCTGGTGTCAGGATAATATGTGACTGGAAAATTATTAAACTACGTTAAAGTCCAAGTCGCGCGCACAGACAGACAGACACACACAACAAAAGAAAGTAAGCGATCTGCATTTCACATACATTTCTATCGGAAATAATTACCAAGTTTAACGGTATGCAGCTGCACATGTACCACGACAAACACTTGCAGATATATGCATGTAACGTAGGATACAGAATGTAGATACAGAATGAAGAAGGAGAACAGTCCTGCTACTGAGAAAAAGCATGCTGTAAAATCCGTGCGCTCTTAGAGTACTTTCCCAGGATACAATTTACAGATGTAGTTCTTTGTTATATCCTACATTTCAGAGGGTGGTTGCATCGTTACAAGGATGGTCGCGTATTAGTGGACAATGACCCACGTTCTAGAAGACCATTGATTTTAGTAAGCGGCAATTGGCTACTCAGAAGGGGCAGATTAATAAAGTTGTTGTAGTTACAGACGTTTCTATTGTAAATAGCAATAATTCGTCAGCTGTTTTAAAGTAATGAAGAATATCATCATCATCATCATCATCATCATCATCATCAACATTATCATCATCATCATCGTCGTCGTCATCATCATCATCATCATCATCATCATCATCATCATCATCATCATCATCATCATCATCATCAGTACCGTAGTCTGGTAGACCGTTGAGGCATCGCACAACTATCTCCCCCCATTACTCTCGATTTTCCGTCTTTCTCAGAGAGTCGCTCAGTTTTAAGTCTATCCACTCCCGAATCTTGTCCTCCCACCTCTTTCTCTGCCTGTCTCTCTTTCTTCTTCCTTGTACAGTGCCTTGAAAGATTGTCTTGGCAAGTCCCGAGGACCGTGAGACATGCCCACATAACTGTAGTTTACGCTTTTTCACTGTGGTCAGGAGATCTTCGTGAGGCCCAATGGTGGTCAGGAAATCTTCGTGAGGCCCAGGATCTTTCGGAAGCATCTAGTCTCCGTGGCCTGTATCCTTTTCTCTAAGTCAGCAGTTATGGTCCATGATTCACAGGCGTAGAGAAATATTGAGATCACCAGTGAGTGCACCAGTCTGACCTTTGAACTGAGTGCGATGCTCTTGTCGCTCCAGATGGGCGTCAGTTTTGTCAGCGCAGATATTGTCTGCGCAATCCTGGAGAAGCCTTCAGGCTGCGGTTCTTCATCTGTTACAATTGTATCCAAATACTTGAAGCTGTAGACTGTTTCTAGCTTCGTACGTTGAATCCTGATTTTGTTGGCCATCATTTTGGTCTTCTCTGAACAGATTTCTTTTCCCTAGGCTGCAGAGGTTTTGTCGAAGCTCTCTACTAAGCTGGCTAGTTCGTGCTCATTTTCAGCTAGTCCATCATTGTCGTCTGCAAAACGTAGGTTGGTGACTATTCCTCCTCCGATGCTGATTTTCGCTTCATACTTTTCAAGCGCGTCAGCCATGATTTTCTAAAGAAAGATGTTGAAAATGTGGGAAAGAGCAAACAGCATTGTCTGACTCCGACTGTCGTTCTCAGCTAGTCCCCTATGCTGCCGTTGAAGTATATTGCACTGGTGGCCTTGTAATAGAGATTCTCTATTACTGTAATAAGGTTGGCGTTGACGTTGTACAGTATCATGTTTGCCCACAAGGCTGGATGTTATACCCTGTCAAACGCCGTCTTGAAATCCACGAAGACGTGGTATAGATCTTGCAGGTATTGGAGGTACTTTTCACACAATTTTCTGAATTTGAAAAATCTGCTCTGTTGTGCTGAACCCTGCTCTGAAACCTGCCTGCTCCTCGGCAAGGATCATTTCAGCCTGTTGCTTTAGTCTGTTCAGCAGTATCATAAACATAATTTTGCTTGGATGGCCTATAAGACTGATTGTACGGTGGTTTTGACACTGTTGCAAGTTGCTTTTCTTATGGAGGGTGATGATCAGTGATTGGTTTCACGGCGATGGCCTTACTCCTGTTTTGCCAGATCTTTCTGCAGATATTTGTGAGGATACTAATCACTGCTTTTCACCCTGCTTGGACCAGTTCTGCGGGGATGTTATCCACTCCTGCTTACTTCCTCTTTTTCAGCGCTCTCACTGCTAATTCTACTTCTTCACGTAGGACAGTGTGGTTGTCGTTGTTAGTTGCTGGAGGGACGTTTAGTACCTTTGGATTGATTGTGGCTCAGTGGTCGTAAATGTCTGCGCAGTACTCTGTTCATATTTTCAGAACGTGTTTTTCTTCTGTGAGGCAGTTTCCGGCTTTGTCCTGTAAAGTGGTAACTCGCCGCTGTTTTCTACTTGTTAGATTTTGGAACAGTTGGTACGCTTTATTGCTGTTGTTCCTTTTCAAGTCCCCTTCAGTGCCTTTGGACTGTTCTTCTATCTAGTTCTCTTTTATCATGCTTTTCATGACTTCCCGGTTGAATGCCTTGTGCTGCCCCTTCAGCTCCCTCCTCCTTTCACACAGGTTCAGAACCTCAGCTGGTACCCAGGGATTCTTGACTGGGTGATGTCTATCAAGGATATCGCTGGCTGTTTCAGTCGTTGCTGTATTAAAGGCGGTGACCAGAGTGTCCATATCTGTATCGTCAGCGTCAAGGATGGTGAGCGGTGCAAATTTCCCACCGATCATAGCTCGGAAGGATTCTGCTACAAGATCATTGGAATTATTGGAATCTCGCTCATAAAGGTTTGTCAAATCTGGGTTTCTCGTTTGTTGACTGATCAAAAACAGAAGCGGGTTGAAATCGCCTAACATCTATTTGTCAAGTGTGAAATAGTGACAAGGGAGACTTGAATGAGACTGTCAGAAGAAATGAAACATGGATCTACTTTCTGGAGTCGACTGAACATATATAACAAAGTTTGGATAGGAGAAAATGAGCTAAGACCACAAATCGCTCAGTTTAAATGGGCTGTCAAGAAAGTTTTATACGTGTTATTTTTCGATGCAATAGACCCGATATTCCAGGTACCTATCCTTGCCTCTAATGGTGTCATGGGAGATTTATATGGCTCACTCGTGTTACTTAATGCTGTAGATCACTACCAAACCACACAGGAAGGGACCCGTCTTCTCTATGACAACGTATCAGCGCATAAATCTGCCGGAAAGACAGACTTCCTAAAGGAGCACAGGTTCTAAAACTTTGACACATCCTTTGCACAAACCTGGTTTAGCTTCAAGTTATTTTGGATGAATGCCGTTTCCAATGATTTGCTGAGGGGCATGCGATTTGAAAGCCGCCATTCGATTGCAAGTTCAGTTTTGCAATGCATAATTAACATAACCAAAAGTCAATAAAAATTGGCATTCGATATTTGGATAATCAGACTGAGAAAGTGTGTAGAGGTGCGTAGGGAGTACTTCGAGGGGATACACTGACGTAGTGTTCACTAATAAAAGAGCTTTCAACATCAATCATGTAGACTGTCAGTAACTGAAGTGACCTAACTTGTTGCCATGTGTCACCCATATAGTAATGTATACCAGTAATACTCAACCAGCACACATTTAAAAAAACCTGATTAAATATTGTTCTAAACTTGTTTGAAGTAGCACAATCGTGTTTGAAAACAATGAATAATCGGCCTTTGCTTAATATTCATTGTAAACATAAATTAAGTGGCAATCCTGTGACAATACAATGTTTCAACTTCATTTTCACTAGTTAAATATTTTTATCTATTCAAAACAAAAAAAAGGTATTTATCCTCCATCTGTCACTACTGTACATGTCCCTGGGTTTTGTCTTTTGGCGGAAATGTGGGATTATTAATTTTAACGGGTATACAAATTGTTGTTTTGTTCGTTTTTTTAATGAAGTTTTTCCCTTAAATTCCAAAACCCAGTCTACACATGGATTGAAATGCAACATCACCGCATGCTGAATTTAACTACTAACACCGGCTCTGGTCCCCTGTTGGAGTCATTTAATATTGTTATTACTTATTACAATTAAATTAACAAATTGTAATATTATTGTTTACCTTAACAGTATAATCCGATGTCGTATCGTATTGCACCAGTGCGCACAGCGCTACACGAGTGTAAAACATTCAGTGTTTTGGGAGTTAATGTTTTAAAAACAGTATTGATATTCAAATAATATTTTAACAAATATTTTTATAGAAGTGATAGTTTGCTTCGATTTCAACATGCGCGTTAATGTAGTGTGAACTTGAAGCACTTGTCAGATTTTGTTTCTTTATTTTCCATTTTGTTTTCAACAGAATTTGAGACAAGAGTCTTACGGATTGAAATAATACTGGTCGAGTCTTTAGCCACAGTCCATAGACCGCCTGACTGCAAACAAAAACTGTTTTGTGTGTTCAGTCTTGCAGCTTTACGTTTGTTGTAATTAGAAGCACATGGCAATAAATTGTTCCGCAATCACGAGTATAGAGAAAGCGCATTGATCTGTACATTACTTGTTTGTATAAGTATTTAAAATCAGTCAGAACATTGTTAATGTTATTGACCATTTTGAACACAGTTTAAGTACTTTCTGTTTACTAACTCAATCAGTTTTATCGATCTTTTAGTTGTAAGTACCTCTGGAAATTTAAATATACTTTTACAGACAAAAAATGCACGCCTTAGTACAAGAAAATCCTTTTATCTTTGCTAGAACTGGAAGGTCGATTGGATTTTTTGACCGAACACCCTTTTGTCGGTTGTGTTTAAAACCCAAAAATCGACAAGCATATAAGCCTGGCATTGACTCGGAGTACGAAGAATGTATCTATTTATAGCTTAAAAACCAGATGCACATACAATTTGGAAAGGTTTGGTTACATTGGTTTGAAGAAAATCAATGATTTGCCCCATGTACTTTACTTGCAGATTGAGAATGTTATACTAAGAATCGATTACTTTTATATTCGATATCAAAATATATTTTAAGCTTTTTGACTATTTGTAATGGATAAGTATAAGTACAGGAAAGACGCCAAAGATCTTTATTATTTTAGCCAAGAAGACGGAAATATATTTCGATCTGTATGCTTTCAGAGGAGAAACTTTGTATGAACCTGCTCTTCCGGGCTTGCGTATGTGCGTGTTTATCACAGCTCTTCCTTAAGTGCTTTATATACCGACTTCAAAATTTGGAATATGATTTGAGCCGGTCTGTAGATGTGTATAAGTTTTATAACTTTGATCTGTTCCAAGGAAACAGAGTTCGATGGATATAGACACTTACGCAAATTACATTTCTTTCATTCGTGATTCTTTGAAAGATAAAATTCTCTGAAACTTTCAAGACAGTGAACATACGCGATAAGTCGTGATTGACCACGTCAATGTACTTTTTGCGATCAATAATTTATCAGAGATTAGCTGATACTCTTATCAGTTCCGCCGATACATTTTGTTCACTTCTGTTTGCAAATTCATATCAGTGGAGGTATTAGCGTCTTAATTTAGAACAATTTGTTAACATCCAAGAATTCTCTCATGGGCAAGTGGCCCATTAGTATTCGCAAATGTTTCTTGTTGCTTTCCTAAGTTTCCTGTTTCTTTCCATTTCTTTCCTGTTATTTTACCAATGTTTCCTGTTACTTTACAATCAAAGGATTACGGAATAAATGTGTAATAAAGATGAATATATATCATTGTGACCTGACTTAAATTAAATATTATATGAACTAGAATAGATTCCATGAGTACAAATCACTTTACTTGGTGTACACAGATGTAAAAAAAAATACAAGAACAAAATATAAAGGTCAAAGTGCCTGAAAAAAGATTGCGTCATCAACTCCCAGCATTTTAATGCTTTTATTTACAATGCAAATATTTTTGTAACTTTGCTGATAAGTATGTAGGATAAAAATTCGAAAATTAAGAACTTCTAACGTTTGTAAATGACTTTATTTAAATTGTGTAATGCTAACACTGAAGGCAGTGTGGGTAAATTGTCAGATACCAATGTAAATGAAACTATCGAAGACGAGATTCTTAATTCCACGAAATTAACAGATCGAAAACAGCAGCTCAATACTTTATTGCCAACGTATCAGCATATTGTCGAGCAGGCAGTGTGGTTGGAGAGACTGCCTCGTTTGATTAATTTGCACTCTTGTATAAGTCAAAATGCTTAGATGTTAAAGAGTTGACTCATGACTATTAGTGTGCAAGTTTGAGTCTCACCATCGCATTAGCCGATATCAGCTACAGCGATGTGACCTTGCACAAGGCACTTTATTATACTTTCCCTGCCACGATAGAGCTTTTCACGTGTTGCTTTGACGATTAATACAAAACACAACCAAGTAAAATAAAAATTCAGGCACTGTGTCATATTGGCTCATTCTGATTGGTCCGTTGCTTAACTTGCATGCATGATAACGTGAATGGACATGTCTCAAACACGACACTTTCAAAATAACAAACTTGTTGATGGGACACGTCGTAAAACGACAAACTCGCCGAATATTAAATGACCAACAGAGCATTGCAAGAGTTGTATCCTGCCGAAAAGCAATATTACCGAAGGTCGTTTTCGAGCATAGATAGCCGGTATAAGATAGGTGCATTGGCAACGTGCCCAATGGATAGCTTAATGGGCTATCTCTATACTCTTTTCATGTACTGTGACTGAAATTTGTATGCATGTTATAGTTATGTAAACGATACACTATCTAAAGCAAATAGCTGATAACATGGCTGTTTCCTGTTGCATAAATGTCACTAATGTGGAAAAACGGGGTGGCAGTTAATGTGGCTGTTTTCTCGCGTGATTCATTTTACAGTTTATGTTGTCATTACTTGCGTGAAGCTTTTAACTCTCTCCTTTTTCGGCTTTCCCAATAAAGTGTCCGTTGTTTGAGCTTTTATTTTTGTTAAACTGGTTCCTTCCTTACGCTCCAGCAATTGCCATTATTTGTATACCAGTATGAACATGTTTTTAAGCCTTTGTAACATGCCATATACAAGCTTTCAGTCCAGTAGCTATCTCTAGTCCGATCGGGAAAGGTATTCACTCTTGTGGTTAGTAAATAAAAGAAAGTAATGTTCACCTAGCTAGTTGTAATGTTAACCATAACAAAGAAACGATTTACTTGTATTTGTTAGGTTTCTACTCACTAGTTGGGACAAACCTGGTTGGAAATAAAATACTACCGGTATATTGTTTGATAGCCTTCAATGTGAATTCTTTATTGAATTGAACTATTTAGCAGTTTATAGCAAAGAACAATAGTTGTCCATACATTATGTTTAATATATTTTAGAAATATTGACGTACAAAGCGTGGCTGAGGGTTTGGACATGGGCTCACACCATAAGCAGTCTTTCATTAACTTTTTTGTCCACTCTAGTTTGCTGTCCTTACTTCGCTTATAGTCATGTCCATCTGTAAACAATATAGACCCACATCTGCCGTCACATCATGTGCTGGTAGATTATGGTCTATGTCGCTAGTTGTACTGATTACTCCTAACAAACTACATAGGACCCCGGATCTTCCAGCGCATTATGCAAGGCTATATCTATGCATTCGAACCATACTGATATCAGTATATTCAATGAGTGTTCGTAGCTAATGTTATTTAAGGCTAAAATGCATCTTGATATATTTCTCCTTGTAGGTGTCTTATCAACGTTTGTTCCAAGCATAACGACACTTCGTCCCTTTCAAATGAACAAAGCAAAGTCAAACTATTTGTTAAACATATTTTTTACAGGTGTATTTAAAAACGGAATCTGTTTAATCAGCTGAAATTGATTTAGATTCCCATTTCCTTGCATTGTAAAAGCAAATATAGCGATTATACAATATTATAATTATTTCAAACCCATTATTAAGACATATGTTTTAGTGGTCACACATGAATATTTTACAATTGGGACATTTTAATTTTTCAATTTGTGATTTTTGTGCAAAATTATTGTATTATGAATACAACTAAAATGGCGAATAAGTCATTTCGAGTTCACTGAATCCAGCCTGGAATCGCGTGTGTCAGAGATTGATTAAGTTAAATGTAATAAACTGACAAACTATCAGTGCAAAGCTAGTTTCTCACTAGCTGAGCACTTTTGACTCAAACTGAGTACTTTTTCCAAGGCAAGTACAAGAATTATACAAGACAAACAACAAACACAAAATATACGTTGAAATTACGAAAGATTTCAAAATTATTTCTACTAGAATCAAAGCTTGAAAATCTTTATGGTTTGTTTAGTTGGCTTCAGGCTGATGTCTTAATATCGACACACAGATGGATGGGCCAGGTCACCATCTGTTGTTTTATGTAAATTGTTGTAACCGTAAATTATATATCGGATATTTCATTGTTGTTGTTGATGTTGTTGTTCTGGGGCTTAACACCATTTTTCAGTACACGATAGGCTATACATGGCGGCCAGTATTAATGGTGGAGGAAGAAACCGGAAAATCCGCGGAAAGAACCACCGACCCACAAGAAGCTACTGGCAAGCTTTCTCACACATCTCGGATATTTCAATGTTTTAGTAGTGATTTTATGCGGCGAGTGAATAATTAGCAAAATAAAAAAAAAATTTAAATGTAAATGTGCTGGTTGAAAAAAAAGATTATTTTATTTGTGTGTGTGTGTGTGTTTTTTTTCTTTCTAATAACATATTCTTCCTAAATAGAAACAATATGTAACATCATTAAAGCAACATATAGACAAATCTGCGACACTGGTTAAAAACCGGCTTTTCTTTTGTATAAATAGAAAATAAACAAGCAAAACCGAATTAAGCAGGGCCGAGGACATGGTAGGACAACTATAATACATTTATGAGGGCTCACACTGGTCATGAGGGCCATCGCTGTTACCGTTTGTATTTCATAGGGGCCTACTGGAAAATTTTTCTAATGGTCATCAAATCCTGTCCGCAGCCCGGACCTGAAGTCTTTTGCGTGAAAACATAGTTTTACATTAAAAAATGTACATAGGTATATTCTTGCGCAGAAGTAAAGAATATAATAGAATGATTACATTTCTGACCCCTTGGTGAACCTTCTCTTTCACCCTTCGGCATTAAGATTTCACACATAATTAATGAAACGTGTAGTTTTCAACAAAACAATTGCAAAACAATTGCTGGAAAAGCATGACTTTTAAGTTGCTATCTACTTGATCGTGTCAAAAACCGTTCATTACAAAATGACTAACAGTCAAATTTTTTGGTTTTAAGATATATATTTATTAGCGCTTCCCAGTTTCTACGCCAATTCTGCAATGACATAATTGATTGGACAGTTGCATTATAGAAAGGGTCTTCTTGAAATTATTCTGGAATCCCTTAATCTGTCCTTTTTGGAAAACATAACCAACATTCATTGATAATTAAAACAACTAGCACTACTTCTGTTTTGGCACGGTGGTCTGTAATGTGATCCTTTAAAATCAAAAGAGTTAAGAACGCCCGGCGGGAGATGAGATAAAGACATTAGCCATCGATAATGGTGTAAACGTCTAAGAAAGTCGATTCTAAACGAATTTCAATAGATCAGAAAATAAGCATGTTTTAAGAGAACTTGATTTTTAGCCTTGTGCTAGTGTTCTAAGCCAAGTATAACGACCCTTTTCGTCAGTGTACAACGTCAATAGCTGTAGCAAGATGTCTGCGAGGGTAAGTGACTGGATGTATATTGTTTTAACTACAGTTATTTTGCTGTATGCTTTAATTTACACAAAAGTTAGAGAGGAATTATGCTAATAAGTTTAGGCTTAACGCTAGTCGAACCAGTCAAGCGTAAGTAATAGGCTGTCGTATGGAATTGCTTAGTGAATGAATGCTTTCTCATGGTAAAGCTTAGAATTTATTATGCTTAATATTTGTTAAATATGGGACCAACCATTTAAGGAGGGAGGGGGGCTTCTATCCAGGATATATAGTTTCTTTCAGTTCAAGATCATATTTTCCAAGTAATATAATGGATATTATAGGTTTTTTTTTTCTAGAATCCGGTCTTGCTAATTGAGATCTTCGAATATGTTTTTCAAAAGATCCCAGCTCTCAACCCCTTTTCTCTTTCCCGCAATTTCTGTAAGATATTTAATGCTCACATACTTGTATCTCAGTAAGATGTACGCAATCATATACTTAATATCCTAAAAAAAATATGGGGTCTTTTTGACAGAAGACTGTTTTATGAGTGTAGGGTATCAAATATGGACATTAGTGTGTCATTTGTGAATTGGTTTCTATCGTGGGGAGAAGCAAATAAAGTGGCACAGGACAGGGACCTATGGTGGGCAGCGGTGGAATCCCTATGTGCCAACAAGGCACGAAGAGGATTAAACTAAACTGAACTGTGAATTGGTTCAAGTGGTTTCGGTTGGACGAAAGCTAACGCTCTACAAATGTCAGAATTTACGAATTATTTACAAACGAGGCTCGCTAATGCTTTTCAACTGTCACCGCCTCCACACCTGCCAATGTTGTTGACATGCCCATGCAATAATCACAAAACATATTGACTATTTTGGAAAAGGCAAATTTGACAACTGATCGAATGAATAAATTAATGCCTTCTAAATTCAATGGAATACGCATCTGACCTGCCCAAATGCATAAAAACGAGAGTGAATTGGAGGTAGAACACACTTAAAGTTTTAATGTTTCCATTAAGATTCCAGATAATTACCAGAACATCTACTCAAGATGTTGTAAAATGAATCAAAGCTTCACAGAGTTTATATATGCCATCCAATGCATAATTGAAACAGAGTGCATCTTCATTGTAGTTCATTTCTCGTGATATCAGCTTCTGCAACGATGTCTTTATTATTAACATTCCCAATATCGCAACATATCCGTCTTAAAGCGGCATGTCGGGAGTCGGCCAATAAAGTGTCGAAAACGAACAAGAAATGTAAATATCACCGACTATACGCATCATCTGATGTTGCGTTTTGATGCATGGAGGGACGTAGGAACCGGGAGGCCGAAAGATAAACGTACAACGAGAATTATATTTAGTCTCTAATTTTTAAGGCCAGTCGTTTTTTTTTTTTTTTTTTTTTTACATATTCCAATGACCTCGATTCGAATCCCAAACATTTAAACATTTAATATTAAGGGTAGGCATTCTTAAGGTACGGGTATTTAATTACATTTTTCAAAATACAAATTGTTGGCATCGTTAGAAAGGTAATTATTCATCAAATTTTGACAGTTCATTCATCAAAAAAGAAATCATTACCTGGTTTTAAATAGATCTGTTGCGAAGAGTCAGCAAGTATTTATGGTAGAGCAAATGAAGTTCTGCATATTCATCTAGAGTTTAGTCTTCTTTTCTATTAATTTGTGAAGCACAAAGAGAAACATTCATTTTGAAACACAAAACGGTTTATGGAGTGCCTGCGGTGACAAATTGAAAACTACATGTTTTTATCGAGATGAAATTTTGAATTACCTATCACTGCACTCATGTATGCACGTTCACCCGATTTAGGTTTTCTATCCCTCATTCAAACCCATGATAGTTTATATAATTGATCACAAAGTTACATATTTGCCATAGATGTGCCAGGATGCATCAGCGTTAAAGTCCTTGTTTCTTCAGGACAGACTTAACTAGTGCACAAGATATACCTATCTGCATTACAAAATGTTAGTAGTTACATTGACTGGCAAAACTTTACATCCATGTGTACAGGGACCAGACAATGACTCTTTTTGTTAGATTATTGCCAATGTTGGAAAGATAATCCTGTACACTAGATGGCCCACATGTATTTCTTGATAAATATAGTGTCAACCTTATGAATAATCACGAATTAGTAAGGTATCCATTGCCCCATCCCTTTTCGAGACGGTCAACCTTCTTAACATACACTTAGTGATCTGGGGTAATTATCACTAGTTTTTTCTCCCTTAAAGTTAGAATTTTTGAATATTTTTCCTATTGCTTAGTTAGATGCAATTTTGTTTTGTTCAGTATGCGCCAGGTATTAAAGTGCTCTCAAATCTTGAATGTCTTTTTTTAAGCAGTCTTGCTTATCTCTGAGAAAATTATTGAGGATTTCCTAAACACCATTTTAAAATAATTTAAAGGTCATGTTCTTTTTTTAAACTGAAATAAAATTTTGCATCCTTTCCATTAAATCTATCTCAGATAAAAATATGGATATTGTCTGAGGTATCATACGCAAGACGATGTAAAGTCTTTATTTGAGGACAAAATTTCGAGAATTTCTGTGAAACACGGGCTTGAGTCGCAAGTAATTTCGAATTGGTCCTAATGGCAACTTTTATCGAATTGATTTTGTATTCTCTTGTATAACAGATCAGTTACCATGGTACTATGAGGGTTGAAATATGAAGCTCTTTAAAAAAAATGTCACAATGGAAAATGTCTTATTCATTTTCATCACATTTATTGTAACTGTCCGATCTATTTACGTACAACTATTATGTTTGCCTGATTCACGTAATAGACTCGAATAAAGTCATATCGAAGTAAATCAGGTTAGTCTTCAGTCTGTCAGCTTGTGTGGAATAAAGACTTGGCACCATGACCGCTCGTATAAAATACTCGCCTGGAAATGTGGATATAAATGGAATATATGCCATCGAAAAGTATGCTAGGATAGCGGTAAGTATGCTGTATTTTAAGTTTCAACATTCTTTTCATGTTGATTGTCTCATCTTCAGTGAACATGACGTGTTTTAGATCAGGGAAGATTTACATTTCTTCTCAGGCTGGACTATGCTTGTGTTCGACTATTCGACTTAGAATGTCATAATCCTGATTCTAGCTGGTCCAGAAAGAAATCAAAGAAACTCGTAGTGCATGTCGAAATTCTTGACGTATCCAGAAATCCTTTTTATCATTATAGATTAATAATCAAATCAATATCGTAGTTGCACTATAGACTGTCATTAATCGTAACAAAAACAAACTATGATTGACCTGCATGTTCTGTTAATATTAGAGCGATGAAAGTCATGGAGACGGAATGGATAAATCGGATTCGCCGGGGTGGGGGTATCTATCAAATGCTGCATTCCACTTCTATATTCTTGTGTTTTCCAGAATGTTGCTACTTTCCAAATGTGTTTTTAATGCGATAATATTTGTAGTTCAATTCCAAAATGCATTGCGCTGACATGCTTCTTTCCCCTAAAATTCATAATTGCCACTGCTGAATTATTTTAAAGTACTTTCTATTTAATTACAAGAATGGAACTCACCCATATATTACTCTTCCAAACATTGGCTGTGCAATGTGAGGTTTCGTTTTCTTTCTCAGGACCGCTCCGGTTGCTTAGTGGTTAGAGCGTTCCCATCGGATGCGGGAGGTCGTAGGTTCGATCCCTGACCTAGTCATATCAAAGACTTACAAAACTGGTTCTCACAGCTGCTTCACTTGGCGCTCAGCCTTACGAAGTTAGTGTTAGGGTTGGTCGGCCTGGTGTCAGGATAATTTGACTGGGTTGGACATCGTGCTACATGTCTGCAGCAGTACTACCATTCTGTCTTACTAATATAAGAGTTTAAATATATTTTTCGGAAATGTACAGAATATTTAAAATGGAAGCTGAGACCTATTCCTTTTTATATACATTACTATTTCTAAAAATTAAATTAATTTCATCAATTTTTTTTATCAACTATCTAGGTGGACAAATTCTACCCTGAGGTAAGAAAATGTTTTTTTTTTTTGTTTGTGTGTGTGTTTCCATTTTTATTGTTGTGTATTATTTAGTGGTTGTAGGAAGCTTTCTTCTGCTGTCAGTTTATTTTCGGTAGTCACAATTTCAACGAAGCTAAACACCTACAGATTAACCCTGGACATACAGGGAGGAAATATCCGTGTGTACCGTCAAATTAGCTAAGGTGGTTTAACTCCGACCAATCAGAGTTTGTGTTATATCCTCGTTAAAAGTGTAATCTGTTTTAACCGTGGTTTTTAAAATAACATAATACGGCAAACTATCGAGCAAGCTGTTAATTTTACAAATGTGTCTGAGAGCTGTATCTATCAAACTACTTTATTGGTTGTTATTTTCGGAACTCCCTCATAAATAATGTAGCAGCAAAATTATGTGACAGCACTTCAGGTCAGAAAATTGTTCGGTGTGTCCAAGGGGTTTCTGCGCAGGTGATAAGCTCAATTGAATTCTAGGATTGAGATGTTGTTGGTACAATGGAATTAAGATGACTATCCTAACCATTTTGTTTCTATTTCTGTGTCTCAGCATCTTGGTATTTTTCCTGTAATCGATGTGTTTGAATTAGGTGTCACTTACATTAATGGTAGATTTATATTTTTTTTTCTTCATTGAAATAAAAATAGGGTTTACAAATACCATTTTCCTTCCCAATGCAGTGTTAGAAAAACACGGGTTTATGCTTGCGATGCTAATTACTACATCTTGTTTATATAACATTATAGTTATTTTACATTAAACGATACAGTATGGATGTATGTTGTATAAGGTCAATGTTGTATGGAAAACCTGCGTTGGACAAGACACTGTTGACGTCGAGTCCAAAACAGTTTTCTGCACTGCACTGACGAGAACACTAGAACACATATTTTACTATTCAGTGTAAATTACCTTTTCATTATACACATTAAACTTATTTTAGGAAAATATTTAATTGTATCTTAAGCACATCTGTACATTGTAACTTCTAAAAAAGCAAAACAAACAAGAAAAGGGAAAGTTTGGGTAGAAAACTAAACAAGGCTGATCCGTTCTAAGTGAAATAAAAGTGGTAGTGAATTAAGTCTTTTTCTTTTCAATGCTTATATCCATATCGTATGTATTTATGTGCATCAGAAACATCCCGTCAATATCTGGTTTAATAAGGCTGACCCCGTTGTACAGTATTTTATCGGAAAAGCTCTTTGTCCAACTGTATACTTACCGTATTTTAGAGAAAAGATAAATATTAGATAACGCAGGGGAGGTATTTATCAGTCAATAAACAAATATGTTAATAAATAGCTGAGTTGACTGAAGCAGTATTATAAAATGCTTAGTCATAAGCTTCAAGTGTATTAAAATGACATTTATTGTTAATTTTGCAAACTGAGTATTTTTTCGATATTTATTGTGGACTTTTGATGAGATCTTAATGAATCAATAACGGACAACCCATTTATTAATTAAGGGGGAGGGCAGATGGATCTTTCGAAATATTCGTGCTCAGATTTTTAAACAATACGATTATGGTATATTCATTTTATTGGCTAAAACAAATTATCTTACGGTGAGCAACACATTTTTTATAACTGCTCAAAATGAAAACCTAGGCAACACTCCATAAAATCCATTGCCAGTAACTAGATGAATGTAAAGGTACGTTATTTTATCATTCTTTGACATATTGTTCCCATACAATTTTTCTTTTTTTTTTGTAACAGTAATTACAAGCATGACCTGTCTGAATAATTTTCATTCAAAATCGTTATTCAAGCGGACGTATTTGATCAATATCTTGAATGAGCTCGAGTCCAATGCAGGTTCTAATAATAGTTGGGTTTTTTCCTTTGTTTTATTTTGGGGTGGGGTGGGGTGTTTCCCAGTCAAATAAAGATACTCTTCCAAAGATCGATTTCTCTTGAAGACCTTTGGGGTGTCAATCTGAGAACTTGATTTGTATTAAAATTTGAGATGCATAATACATATATCGTGGTTTTGTGTGTTTTTTTTTACAATCATTATTATTATTAGCTTGGTTATGCTCTCTTAGGATTTTTTCTTATATATATATATATATATATATATATATATATATATATATATATATATATATATATATATATATATATATATATATATATATATATATATATATATATATATATATATGTGTGTGTATGTATGTATGTATGTATATATATATATATATATATATATATATATATATATATATATATATATATATATATATATATATATATACATATATATATATATATATATATATATATATATATATATATATATATATATTTCAAAAAGGAAATTACAGTGCCGTCTGCATACATACTTCTTTATGTGATGATCTAATGCCAATACCAAAGAGCTATTTTGTTTACCCCCACCCCACAATTCTACCTTGCTGATAGGATTATGCCTTTTTATAATTGCTACATGCATCAAAGAACTCGTGATTTTAAATACTACAATGGCATCGCTAATTTGTTCTTGAGTCACCCGTATTTACCTATTGTAGCTGTACTTTTTCAAAGCTAAAACTAATAGATGCATACGAGAATTAAGTAAATAATACTTACTGGGTCCCACGTAATCGTTTCTTTACAGATTAAATTTTGTGTCATTTGAGACAAATATAATCGCTTATTTTTTAAAATAGCAGATAAACAGGTTTTAGAATTGCAGTGAAATTATTGTCCTAATTTAAAACATTTTCAGCGAATGATAGAATTTGGAAGCAAAATATTAAAATGAAGAAGGAGGTGGTTTAACTACTTGAATTAATGACTAGAGTTTGATAGAATTTATCCTTTTTTCAAGAGCTGGTAAATAGATACAGTCTTAATAATGCAGTATATTATTAGCTTCAGTGTAGGATCCGTTTCATATGTGGTTCACACCGTTCCTGTTTATGAAAATGGATGGAAGATGAAATGTTTCAGATATACCTTCTTAATTATTTGTTTTTCATCACTTGTATATTTTCTATTGGCACGTGCAGCAAAACAGCTTTTGGTTAGGTCTCAGGAGTAATAAGCATTTCCGTAACCATGCATTGTCACAAGCCACAAGTGACAATCTGCTGAGCCCCTTTTTGTGATTAAAGAGCGTAGCGGATTGTCGCAAGTGGCATGGATGATGATAACCATGTGGCTTGTATATTCTTTAAGATTTTACATGATGTATAGAAGATTACGGAACGTGAAGAAATGGGTGGGCAAGTAAAAAGAAACAAGTCAACTGAAATATAAAAAGTAAAGAAAAAAAATAATTTACGAAATGGTCAACAGACTCCTTCATACTCCCTTACTCCTTTTAAAGCAGTCATATCAGAATAAACTTTGACTATGATTTGGTCGTTAGAAATGTCTGGTTTGAAAACAAAATTGTATGTGTTATGGTAATTATATAGCTTGTCTAATTTGAAGTTAGTCTCGCATCATACCATCTCATCTTGAAAATCCTGAATGGACGTTTCATACTAGCGTGGGGGTTTCATTAGTCTTGTGGCGTCTAGTTTGATGCTGACAAAAAATGTTGTAAATCTTACGTCCAAGATGGGTGTCATCTTAATAATCTTGCTATCATAACTATTTGAACAGAAAGTTATTTTGACTTGGGGGGATTTCAGTAGAAGAATTTTTATAATGTCCAGTTGGTTTTGAAAGAATCGGGTGCGCATCTGACTTTAGTATGGCTGCCACAGCAGCCATCGTGAAACTAGTTATTGAAACTAATGAACAGAAGCCCATTTCTCAAAAATATAGTTATCTTTAGTCCTCTCCAAATGGTTGGCTATGTCCACATAGGGTTTTAGACACAGCACTTTATGTTACGTGGTTGGTTCTAAATGAAAATAGAGCCAGTCATAATCCAATATGGCTGCCATGACGACTGTAGTAAAATTCATGTTGTCACTATTTCTCCTGAAGTGATAATCATTTTTGACGTGGGCTTTTCACCAAAGGACTTCCAGTCATGCCCATTTTGTTCCAAATGAATTCGTACCGAGCTGAGAGCCATTATGGTGGCGCTCACCAGTTATTATGTACTTTTCAGAGAGTGATGTATGTAAGGTGAAGTTGTTTGCATTTTAAACATGCACAGTGCAGAGAATGTTGGCATACCTATATACTACTTTCATGTAATGTGGATGAAATTTCTTTGGATATTGTACTTTCGGAAATTTTAAATGATCTTGGGACACTGCTAACTAAAATGACTGCTCCCTTGTGCTCCAGAAATCAACCTAAATTTGTCTAAAGTACACTATTCTTGGCAGCTATTAAAATATGGAAAATGAATTTTGCCAAACTAGATAATACCAGCTTCTAAAAGTGCAATGACTGAATTACCAAATACATAAAATGTAAAAAAAGTTATCGGCTCTTTTTTTTACAATTTACCTCTGAAGTTCGAGAAGTGAAAATGAGCAAGTAGAGCTAGCACCTTTTCGAAAGATGCACATCTGGAGTAAGGCCAAGCTGTATATTCTCTAACCCATATTACACCCATCAATCATACATCAAAATAAAGGGAATTAAAGGTTCTTTGAACAACACCTAAGATATACAAAGTCTCTTTTAAATAACCAGTATAACTAGTGAGGCAACCCGGGGAAACTCTTTTTCTTTAAAATTTTAACCCTATGCTAAATACGAAACTGTAGAGCGCCACCTATGTAAAGCAGACTAGCTGTGCAAATTTATTTTCTCTTGGAGTACAATAAACTTCGTATTTTTGTTAACGAATAAAATAGTTTTCTCAGCATAAAAAGCAATGTTTTCGCAATTCCTTTACGAATTAGAATTGAAAATTAGTTCTGTTGCAAATGAAGTTAGCAAGATGAGATATTTTTATATCATTGATGAACGCCCGTGTGAAGGCGATTAGATGCCTTTAATGCCTAGTTATAATATCTTGAATGCGTTGCCTGATCAAGATGAGCATGCTCATTGTTGACCCAGTTTTCGTAAAAAAAAAAGACATTAAATTTGGCTATTCAGTTTGTCCCTCCTCTCATCCTTTTCTTCTTCCGTCATTCCATCTGTACCATATTTACTTTTACACAGTTACACTACTTGCATAATAATACTGTATTTTAACCCAGGTTTTAGGTACGTGATACTGATAGGTACATTATAGGTATTTGATACCGATAGATACATGATATGTACATGATACTGAAAGGAACATGATAAGTACGTTATACTGACAGGAATATGATAGGTACATGACACTGATGGGTACGTGATACCGATAGGTACATGATAGGTACGTGATACTGACTGGTACACGTTTAGTACTTGATACTGACAGGGACATGATAGGTACCGTTTAGTACTTCATACCGATAGGGACATGATAGGTACCTGATACTGACTGGTACACGTTTAGTACTTGATACCAATAGGGACATGATAGGCATGTGATACTGACTGGTACACGTTTAGTACTTCATACCGATAGGGACATGATAGGTACTTGATACTGACTGGTACACGGTTAGTACTTGATACCGATAGGGACATGATAGGCATGTGATACTGACTGGTATACGTTTAGTACTTCATAACGATAGGGACATGATAGGTACCTGATACTGACTGGTAACGTTTAGTACTTGATTCCGATAGGGACATGATAGGTACGTGATACTGACTGATACATGTTTAGTACTTGATACCGATAGGGACATGATAGGTACGTGATACCGATAGGTACATGATAGGTACGTGATACTGACTGGTACACGTTTAATACTTGATACTGATAGGGACATGATAGGCTGTGATACTGACTGGTACACGTTTAGTACTTGATACCGATCAGTACGTGATATTGACTGGTACACGTTTAATACTTGATACCGATAGGGACTTGATAGGTACGTGATACTAACTGGAACACGTTTAGTACTTGATACCGATAGGTACATGATAGGTACGTGATACTGACTAGTACACGTTTAATACTTGATACTGATAGGGACATGATAGGCTGTGATGCTGACTGGTACACGTTTAATACTTGATACCGATCAGTACGTGATATTGACTGGTACACGTTTAATACTTGATACCGATAGGGACTTGATAGGTACGTGATACTGACTGGTACACGTTTAGTACTTGATACCGATAGGTACATGATAGGTACGTGATACTGACTGGTACACGTTTAATACTTGATACCGATAGGGACATGATAGGTACGTGATACTGACTGGTACACGTTTAGTACTTGATACCAATAGGGACATGATAGGTACGTGATACCGATAGGTACATGATAGGTACGTGATACTGACTGGTACACGTTTAGTACTTGATACCGATAGGGACATGATAAGTACGTGATACCAATAGGTACATGATAGGTACGTGATACTGACTGGTACACGTTTAGTACTTGACACCGATAGGGACATGATAGGTACGTGATTCTGACTGGTACACGTTTAGTACTTGATACCGATAGGTACGTGATAGGTACCTGATACCGATAGGTATGTGATACTAATAGGGCTTCAGCTGAATTTAGTTGTTAGTTTTTCATCGTCAATTTGTGGAGCTGTAGACCACTTTTTCTTCCCATTGACTTTCATTTCCACACATTCTTTATTTGTAATTGGATTTCAACTAAATTTGATAGACTGCTTGATATGGATAAAACAGAGACTGAGATTTATTACAGTCATGTAAGACTTTCACTCCCCAACACAACTCATCTTATTGTCTGGATACCAATGCCGATGCACCATTCAGAAACCTCTAAAGCTTGACTATATAATCTACAAGTGATATTAGTTTCCATTAAAGTAAATGACCTAAAATAAACATCATTATAACAGCTTTTGTACTACAATGACTATTACTTTTATTGTACAGTTTTACCAGCAATGTCATCCTTATAGCCACTAACCCGCCCTCAACTTATACAAACACCACCACCACCACCATCATCACCAACCCAATTTCTGTGTAAAACATGGAACATCAATTCATGGAATTTCTTGTTGGTAATAAACAAAAAGGATTTTACAACATACTTTGTTTCCCACAGAAAATATGGAATCATGAGTTAACTCCAGTTGTTGTATATAACACGTGATCTGGAAACTATAAGAGTGTCTTTCATTGTAATGGTACTTTTTCATAAGCATTTAGTTTGTGCATTACAGGCATCACGGCCCAAAACAGGTGGACCTGGAGGCGGAGTCGGTGGTGGCGGTGGTACTCCTCCAATTTACAATAGAAACCAGATTCCTCCTCCTGCTCCACCCAAATTCTTGAAGAGAGACATATTTGCAGAGGAAAACTTCCAGGACGTTGAGGATTACATTTTAAACGTGAGTAAACGTATGTCTGTCTGTCTGTCTGTCTGTCTGTCTGTCTGTCTGTCTGTCTGTATGTATGTATGTATGTATGTATGTATGTATGTATGTATGTATGTATGTATGTATGTATGTATGTATGTATGTATGTATGTATGTGTGTGTGCGCGTGCGTGCGTGCGTGCGTGCATGCATGTATGTATGTATGTATGTATGTATGTATGTATGTATGTATGTATGTATGTATGTATGTATGTATGTATGTATGTATGTATGATGTCTTAAATATTTTGTATTCTTTATTAACTGTCGAAAACTGTCTTGTTCCAACAAAACAGCTAGTGATTTTAACGGCTTCGACACGAATTTCTTGGATTATATTGATCAGCTGGGTAAAGAACAGAACAAAACAGCAGTGCATGTTCCGTTGTGCTTTTCATTTTTTGTATCTGTGCATTTTCCAACATTCCTTTCTTTCTTACCGAGTCGGGGTGTATTTGTTCCCTCGTCTTATTGTTCCCTGAGTGTTTCATCTGTGTGTATAAAGCACGACGGAACAGACACTGGTAGGCAGCAGCATTCCTGAAACTTTGGGTTAATGTTCAACATAATGGAGTTTGTTTTACTAATCGTGTTGGTGATATCTTAGTGTTAAATTTGTGGGATATTATTTGTGTAATGAATTTTATGGGTATTTTTTTTTCTTTTTGGTGCAAGTAAGTACAGAAGCATATTTAATAATTTAGCTATTTTTAGCTGGATATTAAAACAAAGTTCTAAGTGGCTGAGTCAGATTAAAATTCTTGTATTCCTTTATACAATTACACCACATATTTTATTTATTTTTTATAATTCGATTAATTGGGATTATCGTACGGACGCTGAAAGTTTGCAAAATAAAGTTACTGCATGAGCAGGTACAAAATTTCTGTTAAATTTTTGCCATTGTCTTTTTGTATTTACGGCGTTTCTCAAACTCTTCCCCATCCCTCTTCTCTGTATAAAATGGTTTGATGTTAATATGATGTGCTTATGATATATTTTCCGAATGAATTACTACCGCAGTACGTGGTAATATCGACTCTTTCAACCCTATAGTCTGTATTAAAGTTTGTTTCCAATGGCAACTGGCAACTATTGCCATATCCAGAAATATCATTATGTAAATTGCTTCACAAACGGCCAAAGAGAATTCCTTGTATATGGGCTTTAGTAATTTTACACCATTTTCTCCTCAATAAAGCTGGCGGTATACATCCTTCTCATCCTCAAAGGGCTAAAGTAATCGTGTTGCTATAACGGCCCCCATGTTGTCAAATGGTGTTTCGTTGCAAAGGGTCCTGATTCCAGCCTCCAAAGCTTATTTCCAAGTTCCAGTCGGTACTTGTATTGTTATAAAATATTATATTTAGTTGATGAAGCATGACTTTGTAACATTTATGAACCATAACTTAAATGTGCTCAAATTGCGTAACAAACTAAATTCCTTTCTGTTCACACATTCAATGCATTTTCTTGGTACTTTCTAAAGCACCAATTTTATTCTTGTATCTATTTATCTTCTATTAATCCTTTCCACAAGAACTTGATGCTATCTGTCGAAAGGGGAACGAATAACACCCTTTCCTACGCCCAATTAACTCAAGGTAGCTAACTCTCGCAGTTTACATTTTGATCCAGTTAGTCTCTTATAATTTACATCACTTTTAAGAAGACATCATACACCTTTCTTCTATTTATTTTATGAGTACCTTACGGATGTTTAATAACCAGTTTTGCACAAAATTTATCCATTGCTTCGTGTCTTGTCTATCATATTCAGGCATTCTTGTACTACACCTGATAAATATAGCAGTTAAAATATTATTTTAAAGTTTGAATTGAGTTGTTTATGAAGATTTTTTAAAGTGCAAAATTGATATATGGGGTCGAAAGTTGTTTTACTGAAGGGTTTCGATTTCCTACGAAAAAATATGATGAAGCAGAAATGGAAATATTCGAGACTAAAACAATTGGTCTTGAGGGAATACCTATATTCAGAGGTTACGGTTTTGAGGAGTGTTATTGTAGTATTAACAAATATTTATATTTTTCTGTTGTTTTGGGTCAAGCACATTTGATTTCCCTTGGACGCAAGTTAGTGTAAAACAGTTTGCTACGTTTAAGACGTCAGAGATAGCATTACCGTATTCATCCCTTTATATTAAACATCTTATTGCGAACATCGTCGAGACTGATATTCAGGCGCTTGATGCACTGGCTTTTAAAGCGAAAAGTGGCGAAATATTGCGTTTTCTACTGTTCGCAGTATGCTTTATGAGACGAATAATTCGGTAGTGTTAAGTAAGTATTAATACCAGGGCCCGTTCCGTGGATAAACATAACAATGTTTTCACTGAGATATCCAGTCTTCGACAAATATTTACTTTACAGCCACTAGATTTTGAGTACTTGTTGAATATACGACACTCCATCTGTCGACAAAGTGTCACCAGATAACTTTGAGCATTTCTGAAATTATTTTCCTTTAGAAATTTGTATAAACTACATAGTCGAAAACCGCTCAACTTAGCCCAATGCCGAGTCGTGACAGCTAGTTTTTACCAAATTTGTACCTTCACAAGCGTCATTTTATTTAAGGACAAGATCGAAAGATTGGCCAGTGTAACTGAGAACTAATTTTCACCTGTATATTTATGTCGATTATAGTTGGTGGCGCAATTGGCTTTATTTATTATTATTATATTTTATTTGTCTGTGTCAAAAATATAAGACCTATACGGTTCAGCTTAACCTTCGTGTATGCGTGCAGACTAGCGTCATGTAATTTCTTTGGGTGCCCAGTGTAATAAGGGACTTCACAACATGAGTTTCCGATAGGATAGTTTATAGGTGCCCGCGACGGTGACAAAATTTTCAACTCCTCTGTAGGAGAAAAGTTTAGGGATTGAAATGAGGGGTACTGAAAAGCGTAAGAAGCGAGTAGTCTTTGTATTACGTCGTCTATATTTAGTACAAGGTGTGACCAATAATGCATTCATGCGTGATTGTCATTTATTCGTTCACCCTTACTATTTCTGGCAGTATTTGTTTGCATATTTGCATATTTGCTGGAGGAAAAATCTAGAAAACCCTCGGAAAGAACCATCCACCATTGGGAAACTATTAGCAAGCCGTCTCATATACCCGATACTTAAACCCACGCGGACAGAGGTAAATGTTGTCAGTGATCTATAAAAGCGATTGTCTTAGACAACTCGACAGCCAGCCCCCACCCCGGCGCAATTAGTTGTATTTTTAGGTGTGATTAAAGAATACACTGCATGTTGTGAAGAATCACGGTACTATTTAGACTGCCACAATATTGTTGTTCATAAGACTTTCATTAAAAATAATTCATAAGAGATGCTAGGTCAGTTGATGCGTTGGATAGTTGTTAGGGGGAGGAATTTGACGGAACATCAACACATTAAATGTTGATTTCGGATCCATATAACTGAGTAAAGAACATAGTCCAAGGACACAACAGATAGTCTGGACAGGATTCTGGTCAGGTATTACTATGTAATTTTCAGCTTGTCCTGAATTATTCTTTCAACCACAGGCTCCACCAAAACTTCTGGTCGGCAATTTCAAAGACCTGGTGGGCTACTTGACAAAGAACAAGAATCCTCAGGATGTTAGGAACAAGACCTTTGGTGACTGGGATGACCTAAAGATCGTGAGAGCCATTTTCCTCTGGATCACTTCCGTGGACGTATACAACCTGAAAGTGGACGGGGTGCCACCCACCCACTCTCCACTAGAATATTTTACCAAGATCCAAATGAACATGGGCAACCACGCACATCTTATTTCCGGCCTTTGTCAGTGAGGAATGCTTTATAATAATGTATTTTACTTTTGTAAAGATAAGCTGAACATCTCAAAACGTACATTCATATATTCATGCATATTTTTTTATCAAATGTTGTTTTTCTTAATTGCTATTTATATTTATGCTTCTGACGGATCAAAATAAACATTTTCATTTTCTAAGTTTCAATTGATAGGAAATAAGTTTTCATTTTGGAAATGTTAGTAAAGGAAGGTAGCATACATACATACATACATACATACATACATACATACATACATACATACATACATACATACATACATACATACATACATACATACATACATACATACATACATACATACATACATACATGCATACATGCATGCATACATACATACATACTCACTAAATACAGAAAAGGGATTATCAATAAAATAATTTAAGGAAGGGAAATATATAAGGATAACTGTCTTTATAATCAAGAATTTTACGACTATTTAAAAATAATGTACTGCCTAATTATCATGTATTAATTCCGAACGATGTTTATATACGTTATGTACATTCATGAAATTATAAGTACGTGCAGACTGCTCCGGTAGCCTAAGTGGTTAGAGCGTACTTATGCGGGAGGTTGCGGGTTCGAAGCTCGGCTGAGACATACCAAAGACTTATAAAAACAACACTGGCAACTGCATCACTAGGTACTCAGCATTAACAGGTTAGTGTTAAGACTGGTCGCCCTTGGGTCATAATAATGTGACTGGGCAGGAACATCATACTAAATGTCTGCCGTATGATGCCCAGTGCTAGACACCACTATAAACTGTCGCACTGCAAACATCGTAGCGATTTGACTCAAATTGTTAAAGTTATCTTAAAAATCCAAAATCACACATACACAGAAACATACGTACACGTCATTTCATAATATTCTTTACGTTCATTGGTGTGAATATTGATTTATAGCTTAATGATTATATTGCAGCACTTAAATTTACTTAAAATATATATATATATATATATATATATATATATATATATATATGTATGTATGTATGTATATATATATATATATATATATATATATATATATATATATATATATATATATATATATATATATATATATATATATCTTAGGTTTAGGAAATATTAAAGAATATATATATATATATATATATATATATATATATATATATATATATATATATATATATATATATATATATATATATAGTTGTCCCCATGCCATATGTATATGCTCTAAGGTTGATTTTACCTATTTTAGAATGGCAGGGATACCATGCGTGATAATCAGTGGAATGAACAAGAGCGCTGCCTATGACATCGGGACAAAATGCGACAGAAAGAGTATGGGTGCCCAGTGGAATGCTGTCTATGTCAGGGACGATTGGCGATTCATGGATGCCTTTTGGGCATCCGCCTGCGTCGTTGGGAGAAAATCTGGAGAGTGGACTTTGGTGGACTCAGACGGAAACATGACACAAGAAGAAGAAGAGACATCCGAGGGTACAACACAACACAGAATAAACGAATTTTACTTCTTCCCAGATCCGGACAAGCTTGTGTGGACCCATCTTCCAGATGAGCCGCAGTGGCAGCTTTTGGAAACTCCAATTACACAGACACAATATGAGGAGCATGTGTACATTCGTGAACGTTTTCACATTTTGAGCATGAAATTCACTCCAAACAGTCATGAAAAATGTTTGCTTGATGCCGCAGAAGGAGAGATACAAATAGAATTCTCTCTGCCGATTAACAAGAGTGAGTTCTACAGATTCAAATACATGCTTTATCAGAGCAGGTCTGGTAAAGGCGATGATGTGAATACAGATGTATTTTTGGATAGATTTGTGTTATTTGAACATACAGCAAACCTTCTCCGTTTCGCACTAAGATTTCCAATCGCTGGAAAATTTAAAATGGACATATTCGGCATGGATCTACGCGACTCAGAAATTTTTGATCTGGCGTGTACTTATCTCATTACATGCAAGAACCCCATGAAAAATTGCCTGCCTCTGCCAGATGTTCCGCCGATTGGATGGGGTCCCGGAGCAAATGCCGCCGAAGCAGGACTGAAACCAAAGACACACGATGGTGCAATCATCGTGTCAAAGGATGGTAACGTGGAGATCCGACTTGCTGCAGAGAAGAATATTCAGCTGCATAACATGCTGAAACACGCATTGATAGATGATGCTACACTCAGCAACTATGCTGTGACACGACTGGAAAACGGAGAAGCAATCGTGAACATTCGTTTACCTCAAGGAGGTGAGTACGCACTCAAATTGTACGCTGATGATATTGATAGTACTGGTGTGGCACCGAATGTCTTGAACTATCTAATCAGAACAGAAGGAAAAGACATTCACAATAATCCTTTCCCGAATCTCGCAATGGGTAACCTGGGTAAAAACCCAAATGCAGACAAGCTTGGAATAAAAGCTTTGAGCCACAAAGGAAGCGAAATCACTGCTAAGAATGGAAAGGTTACCGTTGAATTTCAAGCTGACAAAGGCGTTGAATTGGTCTGTGAGCTTCATAGTAGTAATCCGGAGGCGATGAAGAAAATGAGCTTGAAAAAGACTGAAAAGAACGGTAAATGGATATTTGAACTTGATATGCCAGAGGAAGGAGAATATTCTCTAAATGTTTTTGGAAATGACAAAGGAAGCAGTGGACGTATGTACAATGTCCACACATATCTTGTCAAATCTGATGGCAGACCATTAACTGATGGAGAAACCTTTGATGAAGAAAATAACTACAATGCAAATGTTCCCATAGAGACAGTGCAGACCGCAGATCAGGAAGTCCTCATTCCAATTCCTCCTGGATTCAAAAATGTGGCAGTGGAACTTCATAGAAGAAATGCAAACGATCCGCCAGATCCTGACCAAGTGCAGATCATAGACCAGGAAGGCATGAGATGCATCCTGGCTAAACTCCCAGAGTACGGAGAGTATATGATGAATCTTTATGACAGAGACGAAAATGGTCGGGTAAGAAACATAGCCAAGTACCAGATCAATCGCAAACCATCATCTGAACTATATGAGGACAATACCAAGATGCTGATGACAAATATTGGGGCAGCGACAACACATGAGGATGAAGAGGAGGAACAGTTTACCCTTGAGCCTGATGAGAATGAATCTGAAGAAGCCAAATCTTTGAGACTGCAAGGTATGTTTATTGATAGATTTCTATTTAAAGAAAATCGAAATAAAATATTTCCTTTTTATGGATACATCTTATCTTGAAATTGTAGAAATTTCACAGCTGATTTATCATTTTGATACATGTTTAAAATACATGTACTTTATTTATGCTATATCCAAACGATGCTTCGCCAATACAGTACCACCTATTGGATGAATGTCTTCTCATTAGGATAACTGTATTGAGTTGATTTGATATTGGTGATAAATTTAATTTTATAAAATAAAAAATAAAAATTGGGTGGTCATTACGGACTAACATTTTCAGTACATACTCTTTGTTTTTCAAGTGGTTTACACAATTGGCAATGTCATTCCCATCATTTCATCATTTGAAAGAATGAATAATGACAACAAAAAACTTATGGGAACTAACATTTCCTCACTTCCAAAGATGGACTAAACTGGTTCAATGGAAGATTTAAATAGTATATGCAAGGATTAGTGAGCACACATGGGAAAGATTAACTGTCTCGGAAGACAGGACAAGCAAATGGTCAGACTGCTTTCTCTTAACACTATTGCAGCCTCTTTAAGTTGAAAGGATGAGTTTTGATGATGCTTGACATAGCCTACACTAGATTTCAGACCATTGCGATTCAGCTTTTAATCTCTTTGCAGAGGAGCAGATGAGGGCAACTCGCAGGCAGATCCAGAAGGCAATTGAGATGAAGGATCCAGAAATGCTGCAGAGGTACATTGCTGCCTATGAGAAATTGAACCCAGATCCAGATGATGAACTTTTACAGAAAGCGAGAAACATGTTGGGCGTTTTAGAAGCTAAAGAAGGTAATTACTGTTTAGCTATTGGATATATGTTGTAGTATTTATCTTTCAATGGCTTGGTTGTTTATTTGTCTTCAAAGATGTGGACTGTTTATGCAGTGTCTGTTAATAAGAAGTGATTATTTTCTAGAGCAAATATGCAGTAGATACTTTGTCTGCTAATTAATAATTGTATATGTGTCTTGATATAGGTTTAACAGTCATCCATGATCTGCATTGTCATTTCATACATGTTGTTCAAAATAATAGATGCAAGCATTTAGATATGAGAATTTGGAAAACAACAAAAGAAATTAAATTCCTTTGAATGTTTGTGTTGAATAAATTGTCGACAATCAGCAAATGACAATAGAAAGAAACAGAAAAAGAGGAAATTAAGGCAGTTTTATTCCAGTTTCCACAAAATTTCAAATAGTAAATTATTTTCAAAGATTTCAGTAATATGAATGTTATTTTTCATTTTGTGTCTCCTCTACAGACATGTTGACTACAGTTGGGTTTCATGATAATACATTTTTTCTTCTAAAAATCTAGAGATCAGACTTTAATTTATCTCTTGTTCACTTAATTTCACTTGTACAGTATTTTTAACCCATTGGCACTAAACAAATTTAACTGCATGTCAGGAGTATGATTTTCTTCAACCATGTTTGTGGCAGAGAAAAAAAATGAATTGGCTGGGTGAGAGCATCTATGTATTCTGGCTTTTTCTATATAGTTTGATAGAATTGTAGTGCGTTGATGTTGGTTTTCTTTATCCAGTATACCAGGAGATTTGATAATCACTGTAGACTTATGCATGAAAAATACCCCTTCTTACAGTATTTACAGCTTTTATTTGTTGAATGGAGTCTTCTTTGTGCCAATATATCAATCACCGTTTTGAATTTTGCTATTTTCAATAGCAAGTTTACACTGTCTTCTTTTATTAATGTGCATGGATGAACATGATTCATTGTCCCTTTAAAACATAAGTTAGAAAACTAAATATATGTAGATTTTTGACCAAACATGTAATGATGTAGCATTAAGAACTAAAATAAAATCTTTCAAATTCAACAGATGTACATGTATGTGAGTTTAGATAATACATACTTAATGGTGCTACAATAAGTAAGTGAGGTTTTTGCATGCTGAATTTGTCAAATTTGTATGAAAAATGATTGAAGGTGTGTCTTTGTTTGCAGCTCTGACTGTAGCCTCAGGGAAACGAGACTTGGATGAGTTGAAGAGAGCAATCACAGCTGCAAAGGCTGTTAATCAAGACCATCAACTGGACCTGCAGGTTTGAAAGTCTCACACTGATTTTATAATTTACGATATCAATTGACTCATAGGTATAGAGATAAAAGAACAGCATAAAAGCATAAATCTCAAAATAAGTGAAAAATTACAAATGTAAACACAAATAATGTCTTTATCTATAGTGACACACACACACACACACACACACACACACATATATATATATATATATATATATATATATATATATATATATATATATATATATATATATATATATATATATATATATGCAAAATTTATTTGTTAGGCAATGAACAGTCAGGGTCTTTCTGTTATTAGATTTGTTATTTTAGAATATTTACAATGAAAGCAAAGGTGATGAAGTGTTATTGGTATTTAATGAGTAATATAGACCATGCTTAAAGAATGCATTCTGTTGGATAACTGTGTACAGTAGAACTTTGATTATCTGGCACCCAAGTAACTGTCATGGCAATGTACGTCATAGTATTAAAAACAAGTACGTGTACATATGCAGATATTATAATTTTTTGATGACCCGTTATATTGTTTAATACTTTAATGTACATATTCTATTATCCATTTATTCTCGTATCCATCATGGTCTCGGTCCTGCACCATAAGGATAATTGAAGTTCTACTATACATGCACTAACATTGTACCAATTGATCTTCTGTGTGCTCAGGATTAATGTGTGTATCAATTTTCATGATTTTGCACAAATTATGACCTTTTCCTTGGTGTTTAACTTAGTGGACATGCACCTGGTAGGAAGGAGATCATACTGTCTTTATAACTACATAATTCAGACTTTCATGTTATATCAACCCCGAAATCCATGAAAACTAGTACCAAACAGTATTTGATTCACTTTGTAAATAAAGGCAGCTTTTTTCTTTTGCAGATTGCACTAGCACAACGTCTTAAAGAACAGCTGGAGAAGATTGAGAAACTTCGTCATGCTGTACTCAATCTTGACAGCAAGACCATTGCTGAATTGAAGACCTACCAGAATCCGCCTGATGGCGTCCACCAGACAATGATGGCTACATTCATATTGTTAGGAAATTCATCAAAAGAAGTCAAGGTAGAAATAATATCGTTTTGCATTTCTTTGTATAGACAAAATCATTCCTGATTTACATTTATTCTCCAATAAAAGGATGATGTCTGTGTGGAATCAACTCATTTCTAATATATTATTTTTCTTGATTTGAATTACATCTAAATAAAATAAATTAAAAGTAAACTCACTGACAATATTAGATCCAAATAGACTGGTTGCAAAAAAATGTAATCAGGCATTTTCATTTCATTTTCTTCTTTTCAATAATACCTTTAAGAGGTGTAGATTTTTGTAGAAACATAACTAATGTCAGCTTGGAAATCTGTAATCTATTTCTTATATCTTGGCCTGATGAAAAATTGTTTGATTCATCAAAAATAACATTAAAAGTATCCTTTTAATAGCATGTGTCCCTTCCATTGTCATCAGGATGTCTTAGGACATTTGGTAAGAGTATGTCTCCCTGCCATTGTTATCAGGATGTCTTAGGTCATTTGGTAAGAGTATGTTTCCTTGCCATTGTCATCAGGATGTCTTAGGACATTTGGTAAGAGTATATCTCCCTGCCATTGTCATCAGGATGTCTTAGGACATTTGGTAAGAGTATATCTCCCTTCCATTGTCATCAGGATGTCTTAGGACATTTGGTTAGAGTATGTCTCCCTGCCATTGTCATCAGGATGTCTTAGGTCATTTGGTAAGAGTATGTTTCCTTGCCATTGTCATCAGGATGTCTTAGGACATTTGGTAAGAGTATATCTCCCTGCCATTGTCATCAGGATGTCTTAGGACATTTGGTAAGAGTATATCTCCCTTCCATTGTCATCAGGATGTCTTAGGACATTTGGTTAGAGTATGTCTCCCTGCCATTGTCATCAGGATGTCTTAGGACATTTGGTTAGAGTATGTCTCTCTGCCATTGTCATCAGGATGTCTTAGGACATTTGCAAAGAGTATGTCTCCCTGCCATTGTCATCAGGATGTCTTAGAACAAGTGGTAAGAGTATGTGTCCCTGCCATTGTCATCAGGATGTCTTAGGACATTTGGTAAGAGTATGTCTCCCTGCAATTATCATCAGGATGTCTTAGGACATTTGGTAAGAGTATATCTCCCTGCCATTGTCATCAGGATGTCTTAGGACATTTGGTAAGAGTATATCTCCTTGCCATTGTCATCAGGATGTCTTAGGACATTTGCAAAGAGTATGTCTCCCTGCCATTGTCATCAGGAGGTCTTATGACATTTGGTAAGAGTATGTCTCCCTGCCATTGTCATCAGGATGTCTTAGGACATTCGGTAAGAGTATGTTTCCCAGCCATTGTCATCACAATGTCTTAGGACATTGGTAAGAGTATGTCTCCCTGCCATAAACATCAGGATGAATTAGGACATTTGGTAAGAGTATGTCTCCCTGCAGTTATCATCAGGATGTCTTAGGACATTTGGTAAGAGTATATCTCCCTGCCATTGTCATCAGGATGTCTTAGGACATTTGGTAAGAGTATGTTTCCCTGCCATTGTCATCAGGATGTCTTAGGACATTTGGTAAGAGTATATCTCCTTGCCATTGTCATCAGGATGTCTTAGGACATTTGGTAAGAGTATGTCTTCCTGCCATAAACATCAGGATGAATTAGGACATTTGGTGAGAGTATGTCTCCCTGCCATTGTCATCAGGGTGTCTTAGAACAAGTGGTAAGAGTATGTGTCCCTGCCATTGTCATCAGGATGTCTTAGGACATTTGGTAAGATATGTTTCCCTGCCATTGTCATCAGGATGTCTTAGGACATTTGGTAAGAGTATGTCTCCCTGCAATTATCATCAGGATGTCTTAGGACATTTGGTAAGCGTATATCTCCCTGCCATTGTCATCAGGATGTCTTAGGACATTTGGTAAGAGTATATCTCCTTGCCATTGTCATCAGCATATCTTAGGATATTTGGTAAGAGTATGTCTCCCTGCCATTGTCATCAGGATGTCTTAGGATATTTGGTAAGAGTATGTCTCCCTGCCATTGTCATCAGGATGTCTTAGGACATTTGGTAAGAGTATGTTTCCCTGCCATTGTCATCAGGATGTCTTAGGACATTGGTAAGAGTATGTCTCCGTGCCATAAACATCATGATGAATTAGGACATTTGGTGAGAGTATGTCTCCCTGCCATTGTCATCAGGGCAGTTTGTAAGAGCATGTCTCTCTACCATTCTCATCAAGGAATTTCTAAGAGTACATCTGCCTACTATTGTCATCATCATGCCTTAGGGCAGTTTGAAAGAGCATATTGTTGTCATCAGGACACCTTATGACAGATTGTAAGATAATGTCTCCCTATCATTGTCATCAAAATGCCTTATGACAGATTGCAAGAGAATGTCTCCTTCCCTTTGTCATCAAGATGCCTTATGACAGATTGCAAGAGAATGTCTCCTTCCCTTTGTCATCAAGTCACCTTAGTATAGTTTGTGAGATGATTAAAATAAACAGAATTCACATATCTTGCATTCTACAGTCATTCCGTCATACCAGATTTTAGTTATTGCAGTTAAAGTGTGAAGCAAAAGTACATTGATAATTTTTTTAATATATGTTTTATGCTGAAATAAATAAAATATGATTTAAATAAAATAATGGCCTGTCTAAGTAATGTTATGAATATTACAAGTCTTGGGCAAATAAATTATGGTTTGTTTTGGCTATCTTGTTTGCAATTAACAGTTTACCCTCAATTAACAAAATCATATCCTTTGGCATTTCCAGCAGTGGAAGTTTTGTCAGGCTCTCATGGGAAAAACGGGGCGAGAATCAATGATGAGGAGAATATCCAAGTTTGATCCCAAAGATTGCTCCGTGGATGTAGCTCACAAATCGAAATCTATGATAGAGAATTTCTCCATGGGACAGATAAGAGATGTTAGTGCAGGAGCGGCAACATTTTATGGATGGGTAAGTGTTTAGTTTATGTTATTTAATAATCCAGCTTAAAGTAAGAAAGTGCTTTCTGTATTACTTACTTAGCAGAAATATGTTTAGTGCATATAACTTGTAAAATCACAAAAAACATTCTTCACCATGGGGAAAAAGTGGTTACATTTTTAATCTCAATGAATTTATTTGTGGTTTATTCTTCAGTTGTTTACAAAGCACAATTACCATAATCTGTATACAAAATATTATTCAATTGCATGAGTTACCAAGATGTTATAGACAATCTTTCTAAAGGGAAATAGCTACATAACACCAAAGACCATAATGTATTTGTAGATAATATATATATATATATATATATATATATATATATATATATATATATATATATATATATATATATATATATATATATATGTGTAGTAAGAATGATCTGGGACCATATATGACATTTTTAAGTTAAGTTTGAACACTTTACAGGAAGTTCAAATATTTCATCCTTTTTATTAAATGAGTACTGTTATCAAGTCATGTGGAGTGACAAATATTTTCATTACTTCTCAGAAGGTCATATTTTTTTTATCTCCCTTAAATGCCACTTATATATCATTTATACTCGCTTATAAGTCAAGTCCAGTTGCAAACTGCATAGACCTATATGCATTAAGCACAAGCAGATCTGGATCTGTACAGGTTGTTAGGTATAATCTGTAAAGCAAACAACATAGACAGTGATCTGCCATTTCATTGTGAGACAACAGATCAGTCTTTGTTGTTTGCAGTTTGACTCGACTTATAAGCGACTATAAGATATTTATATCTTTTGCTGCAAATCTCAGGTTGAATGTTTCAGAAATTTTATTTTCATTTAGGATTATTTCTAAACTTGAAGGCTTTCTCATTCCTGTCCTTTATCGCAAACACTAAGTATCAGCAACAAGCATCACTTAAATTCACACAGCCAGTATGACACCTAGGTACATCGTGAACATGTGCATGGATGCATTCTTGGAGCTGAGATGCATCAGCTCCATTTGCAGTTTTCTGTTCATGCCACTATAACACTCTTGTGCTCCTTACCACTCTCGGGACTTGACTATTGTAATTTGTTTCATTCTGTTTAATATCAGTATCTATTATAAAAATTTAAAAACTTTCAAAACACAGATGCTCAGATCATCATTAGAGTACCAAGAACTGAGCACTCCTACACCCTAGCTTATACCCTTCTATGGCTACCCATTTGCTCCAGAAGGAAACACAGACTTTGTTTCTATGTTACATTTGTTGACTGCAACCAGTCCAAAATTGTAACCACTGACTTCTTCCATTTGTACACCCTTCAAGACATGACTATTTGCACTTTTTATCTGGCATCATAATCTGAATATTCTAATATCAAAACTAAGTCTTGGAGACAAAAAACTTTGCTTACCAGGGTCCAGTTACCTGGAAAAATTTTCTTTTTGAATGTAGATACAATGATAATGTGACCTCATTTTAGAGTGCTCTAAAACACTTACTTATTTAGGCTACACAGACCTAAGACTTACCATTATTTCCTTACCCATCATTATGATTATTATTATATTATTAATGATGAAAACATAATTGTATCAGTTTTATATATAATGCCTATTTTCTCTTGTGTGAGAGAGTTGTCTTTCTCATATCCAGCAATGAAAAAGTCAGAGAATCGAACATTTACTATTGTTGTTTAGTCTCTTACTCTAAATTCATAATTTCATAACTGTTATAGTTTCATCAACAGTTTTTTTTTTTTTAAAAAAATTTAGCTGGTTCATACTGACATTTAGTTTCAGTAAAATACATACAGTTATTGAGGTTAAGTATCAGCTGTGCTTTTGGACACAGTAATTAATCAAAATGATCTGGAGTTGTCTTTGATCTTTTGAAATTGGAATGACAAGTCCAGTTTTGGTGGGCTGAGTATTGTTTGCTTGTTTTCAACATGGACTGTGAAATACTCCTGTGTTTTATCAGTAATTGAGCATTGTAGGGAAAACCCCAAGAATATGTTTCCTCTCATATACTGACAACAAAATATCATTTGAGTGATACAGCCAGTAAAGGTTTACATTTAAAAAAGTAAACAAGCTTTCAGTAGCAGTACATTTTATTCAGATTCTATGTCCATGGCTCACAGCTAATCTATGAAAGTATGTCATCCATGTTGCGACTACTTTTTTCATTCACATTTGAACTCCTTTTTAAGTTGAGACTCAAACTAGATGAATTAAAAGTGGCATTTATATTGAAATTTTGGTTATTTAAATTGAGTAGACTGTTATGTGCATCTTTTCTTAATATTTGGAATTTTCCCTTTCTTAGACTTAAGTATTTGTAAATACACACACACACACACACACACACACACACACACACACACACACACAAATTCTGCAATACCATGGCCATTATACTGATGAAGATGATTTTAGTACGAAAGGCAAATGCATATAGATTTTCAGCAGACTTGCAAATTCCCTGTCATCATGGCACATAATGTTACCTATAAGCCATGTATGTACCTGCTTTTTGAGCAATAAAAAATGGTGGGGGAGGTAATAGTTTCCAGATGGTTTTAAGAAACAAAGGCTAGAGTGGCCTCTCAAAATTGTTTCACAGGGGGGTATCTAAAATTGGTGATCTCTGATGTATGTAGCATTTTAAATTGCTTAGAACAAAAAAACTAAAATGGTTGTTAATCCATCAGTAAATGGTCAGGGATTGGTAGAGCATTACTCAGCTATACACACACACATATCATTGTCCAAGGTATTTGAAGGAGTTCAAATCATAATTAAGTGACTCCAGATATTTCACATGACAACTCACAAACAAAATAATTACTGTACTCTTTTTTTTTTCACTGAAGGCATGTTTACATAAACAAACTACAGTATGCAGTTTGTAAATTTTTCATTGTGCACCAAAAATTGCACACTTTAAACAGGATTTCATTCACTTTTGTATGATATGACTTTGTAAATATCCATTGACAAAATTATATTTTTAAAACTTTGTGGTAGCATTATTATACCCCAATGACTCTTACACTGTGTCCAAGTGAGAATAGTTTAGTTTGGCACATAGCCTTTGAAGCACCCTCTACATTCTGTTTAAACATTGTAAAACAATTGCTGTACAAGTTGTTTGCTAGAAAGAAGTATGAAGCTATGTTTATGCAATGTTTATTTAAATGGGAGGCTTAATCAAAATAATTAACCCATTTTTTCCTAATTTGATAAAAGATGTGCCATCTTACAGAGAATGCATGCTATCATATGACTGATACTGGTCAATCAGAGTTGAAGAATTGAGTTAGCATGGGATGGGCTACAAGAATAAATTTTGAGTCATGATTGTACTGTCTATGGGCTCAGATATGCAGAATAAGCCCACTATAATGCCATCCTGCATGTCATGGAGAGTAATGGAGACAGGAGTTGCAGTGGCTAAGTTGTTAGCCTACCAGACTCATGACTAAAAGGATGCAGTCAGTCAACCCAGATTGGATACAGTGGTGTGTCCTTGGCTAATACTCTGTACTCTGATTGCATTGGTATAAATTAACCTGCTTGTGTTTCGGTGCTATAAAACATCAAAGTACACAAACTTCTTTATGGATTGCATAATAAACTGGAACATTTTATGCATTTTATTGCACTTTCATATATTTTTGCACCATGGAATTTATGATCAGTGTAATATTCAAAATGGCATTTTAGTTATAATATGAGAAATGTCCTGCAAAGTTGATGCACATTTTGTATGTAATGTCAATTACCAGCCATTTGAGTATTTATACAAATTATTATAATTAACCAATTACCATTAAGTTGCCATGTATATACTCAAGAAATGCATAATACAAATGCTTATTGATGATGATTAGAGATTAATTATTCTGTAGTTTTGGTATATTGGTGATATGACTTTTCAAAGAAGAAATAAAGATGTAAAAGTACTGACTTAACTAAATTTGTAAAAATGATAGGGTTCTTTCACATGTGATTAAAGTTATGTAGTGAAAGTTTGTTCTCAGCATATATAGTTTTCACATCATGGTCTTGACAAGAATTTTATCCAATTTGAGTCTACTGTAAATTCATATAAATTTCATCACATGTATTTAGTGTGTACAATTCTTGTACATGTATTGCAATTTTCACAGAAATTAAATGTGATTTCATTTACACCTATTGTTTATTTAAAAACTACACTTTGAAAAGCAAAACTCCATTAATGAATTTAAAAAAATATTTACACTTTTCATGCTGTCTCAATTTAGTAAAGAATTTGAAATTCATGTGCTGAAATTTGTTGTTTTTTCAACTTAAATTTTATGCTCAAAATTTCATGAGAATAGTTTGGTTTCTTTTGGTGTTTACTGGCACATAAAGGTTATATTGTATCAATGTATTTTGAACAAATGTCTTGCCTAGTAATACACCAGGATGTCTGATCATATCTGGACAGGATTCAATCTCACATCCATCATGTCACATTGTATAGTCACAACAGATACAAAGATATCATTACAAAAACATACCTGCATCATTTTACACATTTTGATGATTATTTATCACATTTTCTTCATCAGTTCATTATCTTTTTAGAAAACATCTTTCAATAATGATTGATTGGTATACAAATGTTGTTTTAATTGCTCCTTTAGTAAAATATTTTCTGTCCGGTTTTGGCTGGCTTGACTGTTGTAGACAGACAGCAGGTTGAAGTTTGTATTTAAGGTTTAGGTAATAAGCCAATGAGGAAATGTGCATTCAAGTATCATATATGTGTGTTTATAAATACTCTCCAACCTTTTGAGGGGTTTTAACACACTTTTTACTTATTTATATTACAATTTATATTGAAAGCCAAGATACTAAGGTTTTAAGTTTCTCCGTGAGCTTCAAGTTATAAAATCTTCTTTGTTTTTAACATTATGCCCACATTTTTATTCCGTTTCGTTGATGCAAGATATTGTTAAGTCCCTCTCTCCATCATTTCTTGGTTTAGTTTTGAATTATGTTAGCCGAATGTTTCAGGTACTCTCAGTTATAGATTTTATATTTTAGTGTGTGGATCTGTCTCGAAGAGAACTAGACTGATGCCAAAATTGGCCACTATGATCAATATTTCATGCTTCAACCAACACTTTCTTTGTATCATTAACATCAATTTTATTTGTCGTATTATTTACAGTCATTGGGTATGATAGAGGAAGTAGAATCTACAGGAGGATCAGGAAAACCACCAACTTCTCATAAAGCTCCATCGGGAAAAAAGAGCAAGAAAAAGTAGGTAGTGGAACAGAAGATTGTAAAATTCAATGAGAAGACTGAGGATAAGAGATTTACAAGGCGTACTTTATTAAGAATATTTTTTTATGTAAATATGTATGATCATTTTCACTATGTTTGTTAGAAAAATATAAACAAATCAAAACTTGATTCTCCCTTTATGAGTTTATATAGTTTGATTAGTGCTATGTGAATATTGTTCAAAGTATAAAATTTTTAATCATTTTTACATACATCTCAATTTATGTACATAATAATTATGCATCCAAAAGGAATTTTGTTTTCATAATACTGCTGATGGTGAACTTAGACGTATTTTAATTGTATGGCAGGCATGTTTAGAAATTTTACTTTACGCATCTTTTTGTTGATTCTCATTGTATATATGTTACATTAATTTTATTATAATACACACTAAAGTGTCAACTTTCTTTGCTTTAGGAATGACAAACAAAACTGATAAGACTTATGAACATGTGTTTAACTCTTCTGGCATGTATATTGTGACAGAATATGTTACAATGGAAAACAAAATCTTTCTGCAACTTGTTACAGTATTGTCTTAATCTCTGAAATTTGCATCATTGAAGAGTATTTGAGTTGTTTCTCTTTTTAAATTATTAGAAATTTTTTATTAAGTATTCAGCTGAAAGACTTAAACTATTTGAAAACTTTAAAACACTGTCATTGGTTATGTACATGTATATGTAAATCATGTCTGTTCAACTTGAACAGAAAAGATAAAAACTCCAACTTTTTAAAACCCTTATTCAATGCATTATACTCAGTAGTATGCAAATGAGTAAAATGAGTAAAATGCATACCATCATATTTACTCATAGGATGACTCAGATTTACATCTGTTGAACATATACAATTCAACGAGTTATGTCATTATCAATTTTGGTAAATGTTTCTATTCTGAGTTTGTCTCATGCGCTTACACTGCATCCTTACATGTACAGTGATGGCAAGTTGTATTGATTTTTTTCCATCGTATTTGTCCTTGCCCTAACCATGTTATAGAGAGCATTTTGAAATTAAAAATGGAAACATGAGCAATTACATACATGTAGAACAGTCATTTGCAGACTGAAATATGACCTACTATATTTTACAGACCTATAATATACCACAGTATGCATAATTCTTCAGTGACATCATTTCTAAGATTAACCAATCAGAAGTCAATATTGTCTCATGTGATGAGCTGATTTACTTGGTACATGTATTTGTGTGTATAGCTTCTCTAACTACAGTGATGTATAATTCTGACACATCTCTTGCATTTGCTTATTGGATTTTGTTTGTTTGTTAGAAACTTGCCATGAAATGCATTACAACATTTACTTTTATGATTTTTATGAACTTTGTTTCAAATCATTCCGAAATTCATGGGTTTAAAATTTTAGCATATATACAAAGAGACTGAATAATTTAATCAAATGTAAAAAGGGCTATTATCTAAATATACTTAACTCATATTTTGCTTTATAAGTTTCACATCTCATGTGAGGAAAATATAATTGTGCAAAAATATGGCTCATCAACACCTTTCAACTTTTGTTGATAATTATATCACTTTAAAAATCAATAAATGGGTCATTTTACAAGAGGACTGTCTAATTATACCATCTTGGTCAAGTTACCTCTGCTTTAACATGCAAAATACTGAAAATACTAAGAATGTCTTGTCATTTTGTCAATGGCAACTGGGTTATTGGTCATGGTGTGTCCTTGGGCAAGGTACTTTACTTCAATGCTTCAGCACAAAATAACCTACTCATGTTTCTGTACCATATATATATATATATATATATATATATATATATATATATATATATATATATATATATATATATATATATATATATATATATACCACTCCCTCGATAATTCGCGGACAGCGGGGGGGGGCAAAAAACATCGGCCGCGATATAAGCGAGGGCGCGAGTTATCGAGGGACCTATAACAAACAACAAAACTAACAAAGGGATCGACGATTAGGCAAAAGGGGGTGGGGTTGGCTTGGCATGTTACAGTATTGAATACTAAATTAATAAACGTGCTAAGATTAACAGTGAATAAATATCTCTTCATATCGGTATATATTTTTTTTCCTCAGAGTAACATTAATTTCAGGATAACTTGCAGTATATTGATCATCAAAACATTATTCCACATGGTTTACATTCGCTTAGCACATGTACGAATTCACGTTGTGTACTACAACACTAATTTTTGCTGTGAATGGTATACATTCTAGTTTTATTGTTTGATCCAAAGTAGGCGTTTTTTTAAAATACAAAAGATCAACACATTTCGAAAATACAATGTCGATCGAATGATGTGTAGATTTTAATTACGGTAGAAGAAAAATGGAAGAAAAAAATAAATTTACAAGGGTGATCCATTACCAACATGAATTTAATGGGTCTAAAAAATTAAAACGACATAAATTAGAACAAGATAACACTTGCGGTTTGTGACACGTTGCTGCGTGAAGTATGCGTACACAGCATCATCTAATTCGTTATTGCTTGCAGTCCGTTCTCGTTTTCGTTTCATCCCTTCATCTGAATCAACATCATGTGAGTAATTTCGAAGTTTCGGCTGGCTCATCCTTAAGCCAACCTCTAAATGTCGACTCAGCAATTTTAGTTTAATACAAAATTTTGATCTCGCTTCGTCATTATGAACACTATCCATGATGCACAGCTTTTCAGTCACTGAGTACGCATTTCGCTTAATTCCTTTGCTCTCCATGGTCACATTTACAAATAATTAGGATACATTTAGGGCTGTCAAAAATCACGAAAAAAAACAATCCGGGTACCCGTTGCAAATTTTAACACATGAATGACATGTACAACCGTAGACCAACTAATTGATATCTCCATTTCTTTAATATTTTTTTAAAATGGCAATAGAGGCTAACCGTGTACTACTCAGTCTGATTCGTCCACACCGACGTAGCAGCGAATTGACCGCACGCTGTTAATTAATAAATTTGTATAGAATGACCTTTGCACACAGATGGCAGGTATAATCCAACTTTTAATGATCACTGTGATCAGCCGCATTAAAAGCTTTAGAACACTCGCATTTTTTAAAGTATAAGTCCTTGTTAGAACAGACCGCGTTTATTCATCTGCTTTTGACCGCAGTTTTGAATTACCCACGCATGCGTGCCCGTTATACCACGTGACCACGCAGTCGCATAAATATTATTTTGGAATTATAATTCTTTAGATAGTTATGTTAAAAACGTAGTAGTATCGAAAATAGAAATATCGGTATATGTAGGATGGCCAACTTTAGAAATTCGAAAAGCTAGTAAACTATAAAAAAAAAAAAAAAAAAAAAAAAAAAACGAGCAAAGATTACTTTGAGGCATTACGAAGATTTCAAGGTGTCTAGGCGATGATTGTTCATAATATACATTGTGGGATTTCTTTGACATGTTTGTTAGGAAATCAAAGGTATCCATCTGGATTTCATTAAAAGCGCACGCAATGTACCGATCATTTAGCACCCACATTCAATAGTTATCGTCTACAAAGAGGTTTATTACCTGTAGAACAAATGTTTTAACCTTGGTATATAATGCCTCGGGGATAACGGTTGGTCCGGTTGCACAACGCCAATGAATTTTATTAATCAAAACAGACGGTCTGACGTATTGTTTATTTATATTAAGCAGAGATCTGGTTTCTAATTATAGCCATAGCTGTCACACAGGCGAGTGTGGCGATTTTTTTTTTTTTTTTACGGGTTCCCGCGTTTACGTTTCAATACCCGGGGTTTTCTATACGGTCGGGTAACAGAGTACCCGATGACAGCCCTAGATAAACTACTGATATTATATACTTTAATGATCTTAATAAATAAAATGTGAAAACATTTTCGATTGGTGAAGTAAAATTAAATTTGATAACGGTAATGAAGGAACAAACGTATGCTCCTATTGGCATGCCTTCGAACTTTCTTTTATTGCACTTACCTTGTTTGATTGGGTACAAAATACTTATTCAAAGTGATAAAACAACACCGGTCTCTTTTAATTGATTCTTTTATTGTAACAAACACTTCCCCACGCCGTTGATCAAAACAAAGCCGGCATGTAGTTAGGTTCTCCCTGAAGTACTCGCGGGTTTCGATGTGGCGGTTGACTGACTCTTTTCATGTTTTCGTATCAGAGAATATGTACTGTATGTTGGGATTGTAGAGTTGAGACAAAATTAAAGGATTAAAATGTGAATTTCACCTAGCAAGACATTTAATTAGTGTCTATTTCATTCTCTGTGGCCACACGTTAGCATTTACCAGAATTTTTCATTGAGCGCTGTTTATTTACAATTTATAGTGTATTAACAAATATTTCTCTTTTAAAAAAAAAACCATGTGATATCTTTTTAGAAATTGCAAATTTCACAATATGGATTCTATCTTTACGGGCAATAATCACCATTTGCGATGATAAAAAAGAGTTATATATCAAGGTTTAATTTACCATTTCTTATCATAACTTTTTTCACGTTCAACACATTTTTTAAAAAAAATTCTTTGAAAAAAATCGGGAGCCATGCTGGACACCGCGTTATAAGCGGGTTCGCGAGTTATCCGGGCGCGAGTTATCGAGGGAGTGGTGTGTGTGTGTGGGGTGTTTGTGTGTGTGTGTGTATATATATATATATATATATATATATATATATATATATATATATATATATATATATATATATATATATATACTGTATATAAACATTCAGTTCATTTTAGAAATTTTATTTTTTTTATGTATACATTGGAGTGGACTATCAGAATCCAAACATGTAGTATAAATTATTTACATATCTTTTCCGTATTTTCAAATATTGAGAGATCATTTATTTAACCACTCCGTCCATTTATTATTTGTGCTATTTTTCATGGGTATTTTGCCTTTCATTAAAATACCTTTGCTGTGCTGATCTGTGATATGCTATTTCCAACTTTTTTTTACTTGTCAATTTATTTTGTATTCATAGGTTTATACCTCTATATCTTGATTTGTATTTAGTCTAATTTTCTTGTACAATTCAATACATGAAAAAATTGTGAGAAACATGGATTTAACCATATTTTTGCAAGTATTAAAATTTCAAATGAGACACACCAGTGCATTTTTTATTTTCTATAAAGTCAAGCTATATTAACAAGATTTTTTCAACTAATAGCATTGTCATTAAACACCCTTTCTGTAATTTAAAATTCTGTGCTAAAATTTATGAAACGAATCATTTCTGCATTTTAAATAACAAATATTTCCTGCAGATCCATACTAACAAAGAAATCAAAAACATTTTTTTTACATAGATTACACTTTTCTTTTGAATCATTTAAAATTAACACTTTATAAATGTTCACATTTTAATAAAATATTTTTCTTTGCTTTGTTGTTTTAAAGTGTTACATTTGAATCCATCTTCTGCTTTGATACAAATGTTGCTACAGAGAACTGCTTTACTTTTAAATGGAAATATTAGATGCAATAACCACTATGATGAGAGGATAATTAACTATCATGCCTACTTATGTGTATATGTGTGTATGTATGCCTGCATGTTTATCAATTTTACATGCCAGTTGAAGACCTACATTAAGTCTTTTCTCCTAACACTAATTTATAACCATATGTGAATTGAAGTTTGGAAACTGAACTAGAATCATTTGTATTCTTTGCATTGTAGTAATTATTATACTGTGTGAGGTTGATAGGCTTTACACACAATAATAATAATAATAATAATAATAATAATAATAATAATAATAATAATAATAATAATAATAATAATAACATTAATAATAATAATAATAATAATAATAATAATAATAATAATAATAATAATAATAATAATAACATTATTATTATTAATAATAATAATAATAATAATAATAATAATAATAATAATAATAATAATAAAGAGGTAACTCAATTTTAATAGTTAAATACAACTTATCTACCTCAAGGCCCTCTAGAAGAAAAAGAAGATATAGGTATATACTTTTGTAAATATGCTAACATACAAGATGTAAATGATAAATTTGAAGAACAACATTGTGATGAATCCCAGAACTCAAAAGTTGTATATTTCTAGTTTGCTCATTAATATATAGGTTTGAAATATTACCTGTACATTTTATAAGACACACACACACTCACACTCATATTTATTCTTATTTACAACATTCCCAAGTCTCTCTCTATCTCTCTCTCTCTCTCTCTCTCTCTCTCTCTCTCTCTCTCTCTCTCTCTGTTATGAAGGAAGGGAGAAATGCAATCTGAGAAAGTGTACCAAAAATAATTTATATTAATAAACAAATGTTGCTCCTACTCTAGGCCCAGGAGAAGAATATTTTATAATGTCATTAACATTACAAAAGGAATATTCGGCTTGAAAGCGGCAGTGGTCTAAAGCGCCTACATTACAGATCACTGCCATCTCACCTCTCTCTGTGTGGATTTGAGTCTCAGATTTAGCCAATGTGGGTTTGTGAGAAAGCTTGCCAGTAGCTTCTCGTGAGTCAGTGGTTCTTTCTTTCATGTATAGCCTCTTGTGTGCTGAAAAATGATGTTAAACCCTACAACACTTCAGCATAAAAAATGCATATATGAAGCAAAATTTTAAATGGTTCTTATTATCATGGAAAATTCTGAAGAAAAAAAATTATGGAAAAATGCCATATAATAAAATAGCATTAAATTTCATCCCAAGCAACTGTTTGAAGTTAATGGATTTTCAGAATCGTGCCTATTCCAGTTTTCTAGTTGGCTTAGGTCTCTAAATATGTATTTAAAATTTGTCTCCCTTTACTTGCTTGTAAGCTGATACTTTTAAAAGTGGATGAATCATATGGCTGCAAAGGGAGGTAAAACTGATTACCTTTCCTATCGTGTTGATCAGTATTATCATTATTTCCTGTATACACATTTTGGCCCTTTTCATCATATTAATGTTGTTTCCTGTAGGTAGATATATTATACCTATAATATAGAATATATTAAGACAAGAAAACTTACTTAAATTACAGGTATTTGAAACCCATTTCCATTTCAATCCACTTCTAAAATTCATTAGTTTCCATTTGATGTAATCTCTAGCATAATAATGCAATTTCAATCTTAATCATTTTTAGTTGAATATATATATATATATATATATATATATATATATATATATATATATATATATATATATATATATATATATATATATATATATAGAGAGAGAGAGAGAGAGAGAGAGAGAGAGAGAGAGAGAGAGATATCATGCAGCACCCTATTTTGACATGACCATATTTATGACAAAAGAAAATACATCTCTCAACGACATCACAACCACAACGTTTATTTACATTGATCAGTAACTATAGAGTTGTGCAAACAGCAAAAATTTGTAAAAAAATTATATAATTATCAATTGTGCAGTGAAATACTAATATTCCATTTTATTAACTCTCTTGCTTTTGATCAGAAGTCCTCATAAAAGACATTATTAGCTATTCTGATGTGGTGAATCTAGTTTGACCATAATAAGCATTCAGTCTGCTACATGACGATGATTGTCTCACAGTACCAATTGTATTTTCATAGATCTTAATGCTAATGTTTGGCAAAATTAATATATTTTCTGTCCTTATTCAGTATGTTCATCATACACATAGAGAACAAAGTTATATTGTCCATTTGACAAAGATTAAACTAGGTAATCCATTACATGTAAGAAAGATAAATCTGCTAGAACTGAACAAGGGTAAGAGTTATCTACACATTTACAGTCATGTATAGCACATTTTACAAAAACAGTAAAAAATACTGACTATGATATAGATATGAATAAACATAATCATTTTGACAAGAACATAAACAGATACTCCATTGCATTTAAGAGAGATAACACTGCAAGAACTACACAAGGGTAAGAATTATCCAGTGACAAATTATCCATAAATAAATGTCTTACATGACATAGTTCATGATCCCTAGAATGCCAGTGTAACAACAAATCCTTTCCCCCATGCTGAAAGTTTCCCCAGGGAAAGAATCAGCTAACTGGTTATTTCCTTGGGGAAAGAATTGGCTAGCCAAATCTTTGCTCCTCTAGTCATTGCTCTTCCTCCCTACAGTAAGTTAACTTCTCTCCCTTAGTGACTTTTTACCCCTCACCCAAACAACCAATTAGTTTCTTTTCATGAATGGACACTTCAGTAATAAGCTTAATGCCCACATGTGAAATATCATACATGTAATGAGTCACTTAACAAAGGAGAGGGGAACATAATCAGTTAGCTAATTCTCCCCTTTAACCAAATATACTTTCTTTTCATTGATGGGGTCTTTGGTAATACCTAGCCTACAAGTGAAATTTCATATATATAAATGGTCACTTAACAAATGGGGGGATCAGCTAGCCACTTTTTTTCCCCCAATACAAGCAATTGATTTTTTTTCATGAATGGACTCTTTCCTAAGCTGCTTAAGGTTCACATGTGAAATACATATAATGTTTCACTTAACAAAATATCTCACATAGGATTTGTTTTAAAAGTCTTTACATTGATGCAGATGATACAGAGTACAATTTCAGACTAATAACATTTTAAAATCACTTAATGGAATAAGACAATTTTTAATCAATATTCATGCTTCTTCTTAGCAACCTAAGACAACATTAAAATGGAAATCTGCAAGGTACCTAAGCCAATCAAATTGCTTAACTCCTTTGGAATTCGATCCACTGGCACTACACACAAATGTCTGTGAATAACAGTGATGATGCTGCACCCATAATTTCAGCATCAGTTGCCTACACAGTATTTAACTCCATATTACTATCCTGTAAATTCTTATTTGCATTGTGGTTGAGGTAATTTCTAAGCTTTTTAGTAGCCATTGTGGGGCACATATGCCTGACAATACTATTATGGCAAATGCAAATTTCAAAGCTCTAGACAATTATTATCACCTCATAAGATTGGCAAATTTGTTTGGGCCGAGGATGTCTGATGTAAATTATAATTTGGTCACTTAAAAGGGTGATTTGCACTTTCCTGGAACTGTCTTTGGGGCACATTGATATCACGCACCTGGGAAAAGGGGTGTGTGTCGCATATTTGTGATAAGGGGGACGGGGATGTGTAAGAAATGTGACATCACATCAAAATGTGCAATTATAAATAACAGTTTAATGACATTTTAAGTTGCTTCACGTGTGTCGTGCATGAGCTCAAATTAAAATGGACTCGTCTTCGAATTACTAACACCTCTAAGCTCAATAGTGGTTTATTCCAAATAGCATACTTCCGTTTCCGGTCTGTTGGCGTATATGTAGTCTGGTTCCCAGAATTATCCACTCTGTGACTCTTCGTTATAACGAAGTGTAATGAATTGGAGAAATGTCAGGGAACCAGACTAGTGTCAACAAAGCAAGGTTGAAATAATCTTTTTTTTGTGGGGTGGGGAGGGCAGCGCTTTGTGACGTCATATTTGAGGGGTCAGACTTTTTGTGACGAGGGTGTGTGTGTCAAAAATCGGCCAAAATCATGTGACGTCATTTATGGATGACTTCTTTTCATTGTTTTTCTGTATGTGGATTGAATATATTATGACTTTTTGTTTTCAGTGCGTCCCTGTGGCCTCCTTGGAAGTCTTGTTGGCAATCATTTCAATTGCTGACTCATTTGTTTTTTTTAAGAACTTTAGAAGGATTACCATTACTTTTAATACTTATTGTTGGAGAAGTTGAAGTCTGATTTTGTCTTTAGTTCTTTCAGTGCCTTCTTGCAATTTATGAATAATTGGTAGTGGTGGCTTTTGTCATAGTTGATCTTGTTGTATCAAGTTTCAAATGGCTGCAATGATAATGGTAGACAGCAGCTTGCCACAATGTTTATTTTGCAGTCTTTCCCTGCCCTTTGTAAAAACATCTTTTACTATGTAAGGGCAGACCGTCAGTTTGCAGCCAAATCTCCTTATTTTATTAGCATTCTTCATAAGAACAAGAGCTCTCTTTTGAAAGGTTTTAAAGGATTTATTTCTTTTATCAAAATTTTGCTTCTGGCAGATCTGTGCCATTTTATGTTTTCTGTTACATTTTCACTTATAAACTCCCCGTGTTTGTTAATGTTTGCCAACATTTGAATAGATGAGATACAATGGTTGCAGACTTCCTATTGTTTTCTTTTTAAATAGCAATTTCAGTAAAATACTAAATTATTTTACACATACTAATAACAACTAAATGGAACAATCATATTTTTTTTGAGTGGGACCTTATAATAGTTATGTGATAAATTGGCGGCGTTCAAAACACACACCAACCTTTCACTACCGTTCGCTGCTAGGGAATGACCTCCCGAGGTGTGATTTACCCAGTGTGGATAGATAGAAAGAAGAATGCAGATCTTTGAACAAGTTTATTGAAGAAATAAACACAACGAGCCCCATTTCAATGAACAAATATAAAATTTAATCAGTTTAACAACATAATTTAAAATGAAAAGAAATGAATTACTTGGTTACAAAAAAGAAAACAATGTACTAACATGTACTAAAATAAAAAAACAATACAAATTTCTTTTACTGTTACGATTACTAGTCAGTGGCAAAATTCTATCTTCATTGCCTACGAGATGTGACCTTTGAGTGCAACGATGAGAGACTTTATTACCTATTTTATGCAGACATCGAGACTTCCGTTCGTCCCTGCTCTGCCAATCTTTGTCTAGTTGTCTGGTCTTGGACTCTTGTCAGTCGAACTCTGATTTAACAATCGTCTCTGGACCTAGATTCCGGCTCAGACTTTGCTCTGGTATCTTCAGGGAAATCTCGGGAGAGTTCGGGAAAGCAAATAGCATTCATTTTGCAGAGTTTTAGTGAAATGTTAGTCATGACATTTTATTCTTTGATTTTTTTAATAAATAAATAAATAAAATGTCTCGCAATAGACAATAGGTCACATTTCTAAGTATATCTATATTTTTACATTATTCGGCTAAGAAACAAAAAGCATAAATTCTGTCGCATTCAAGTTAACTAACTCCTATGTTTACATAGATGGTCTTTGCCTGTTTTGACCGTAATTCGGGTCACGCTAGTGGTGGTCATTAAAGTCCACTCAGCTAAGACGTATGTGCCAGTATTTAACACCCCTTAACTTATTACATTAAACTAGTAGTGTTAAATTACATATGGGCTAGACCCTCAAATCTAACTATTCTTAAATAGTTTACGTGATCAATTAAATATTACAAACTAGTATATTGATATACACACAAGTCATTAATTAAATATTACAAAGGAGTATATGGATATACACTAATAGGTGGATATACACTAGTATATGGATATACACATGTCATACAAGACGTAGAATTAATTCATAAAACTACGAAACATTACCGATCATTTAATAAGCTTAATTCATGAAAATTCCTAAGCTCTCCTATGTAATAAAGATTAAATTACATGCAATCTTGTCAATTATTTCAACGATCATTCAATTACATGCAACCTTGTCAATTCTCCAAATGAATTGATATTAAAAAATTAAAGAATAAAATGTGATGACTAACATTTCACTAAAACCCTACAAAATGAAATCATACATACATACATGCATCATAACATCAATACATTTGCAAATAAATCAGCAAATGAAATAAAATATTAGAATCGGGAAACTAAGATTGCGTACCTTTTGCCGTTTCTTTATTCGACTTCTACGAACCTCAAATGTAGAGTTTGTCTACTTTCTGAGACAACTCTCACGCTTTACTGCAAAATCACGAGAGACGTCTTTCACGTTCCCGGAGTCAAGAAAGATTGAAGAATGAAGAATTTTTCCAAAGTAAAACCTTTAATTTCTTACGCCCATAAATTACTATTAACCAATCTGTAAAGACGGTTTCCTGAATCTGCTTCGTATAATTTTTGGATTGTCAAGACAGCTAATCATGCCGTAATTAACGTTCTTTTGAACAATCACTTATGGCCAAGCTACTCCCTTTAACCGGTTGATTTTGGGAAAGGGTCTTATGTCATTCTCTTGTAACATAGCATATGACTCGGTCAAGTTTCGTCGCATGGAACGAATTTTCTTTTGACGTTCAGAGATGAAATGAAAATAATCATCTATCTCTAGCTATTACTACTTCAATTAAGTTGATACAATTCCTTTAACCAATGCTTCTAAGAGTTTTCAAAATTCGACACATCACAAGTTATATTTCTTCAAAATAGTCATATTTCCTCATTTTATATTCTAAGTATATATAAAATCGCCCTCTCCGCAAAATCAAAATAAAAAGATATAAACTCTTTCAATGAGGAAAGGTAATTAATATTTTTTTTTCTTAAGATCGTTGGCTGTAACATAAATATTTATTTTAACATGGTTGCTTTTAAAAATAAATATATTTATTTTTGGCAGGATTTTGTTCTTATAAAATTATTAAAATAAGTTGATATCTGTTTGTATAAATTTAATCTTTCGGGGGGGGGGAGTTTTTAGCTGGTTTCATGCTTAACGGAAGTTTTCAATATAATAGACGGACATGTTTGAAACTCAACTCCAGTTCCTGGACAAGTTTATGTTCAGCAAAGCTGTTGATGTGCATACATTTGTCGCAACTGTAAATGTAAAATATGCCATCTCCTTCCGATATTTACAATGTCGAATCAAGCAAAGGAAAAGAATGACAACACCAAATTTACCTTTCACGTGGATTTAACAAGCGATTGAATAAATATGTTCATGTGTGCAAGGGGATATAATTCGAAACTCAACGTTATTTGAATTTACGGAATTATCCGGCACTTACCGAATAGGATGAATCACATCATTATGTTGTCTGATGGAAATAAACTAGCCCATAGTATACGAATGTGATCGCCATGTTAGTATGGAAAGTCCGTTAAGCATGAAAGGTGAAAGGAGATGACAATATTAGTGCCATTATGGTCAGTCAGGTTAGAAATGATAAATCAATGATTCAATTGACTTAGTTCTGTGCACTTTTTATCAAACTAAATGTTTTAGCTATTGAAATCACTGTGTGGGGTAAAAACAAACGGGGATATACTACAACCACATGCTGATTTGCAGTTTCTTCAGCATTACAAATATCGTCGAAATTCTAAAATAAGCAAGTGTAACTTTGACATTAACGTAAACCTGTGTTTATTATTGCTATTGTTTGTGTGCATTTAGTACACTGGTATTACATATTCAGTATAGTGATGTCCAATGTCTATATACATGTTGTTGTACGAATAGCGAGTGAGTAGTTATGTCAGTTGCTTGCATTGCACGTGCCTAACAATCACCAGCCGATTTCTATTAAGTTCCATGTTCCATTGTTCACTCATTCAACGACACTCCAGGAGTCAGCTTCAACATTTCTGGGTGCAAAAAGTTACTTAATAATGTGTAAGTGGTATCGAAGAAAACAACTATTGAACATCAGAATACAACACGGCGCTGGCAAGTTTTTAGGAATTACATTGTGATAGTTTTATAATAAGTCCGCGCTTTGTCATTTCGTGAGATGTCCGTGTGTGATAGATTGGTTAACTTTTAATTATTTATATATTTCATTTGTATTTGATGTAGGTCTTCTGGTGATTCTTTCCAAACACCACATCTGATTAAATCCCAAGAACCCACAGAGGCGTAACTTTGTTATTTTTCCCATATACCCGAAATAATAATAAATTAGTTTTATGTGCAGTAGGAGCGTCGACTTTTTATATAATCAGGCAAGTAAATATTGTTTCTGATCTCAACAATTGACAAGAAAATGCCTAATGGGGGAGATAATTTCACAATGAAGAGGGAGGAGATAGAGGAAGGGTCATTTCTGGAATATAAATTTTCAGAGGGAGTCTCATGAAATTGACATTTAACATGTTGATATTTCATTTCCAAGACATAATAATAGAACAATTAAGTGCACTGCTTGCCAATAGGATTAAATATAGAATTCCATCAATGATGGGTGCAGAGAATTACATTTACAGAACCACAAAATGGTTGTATGTGTTCACCATTGTAAAATATAAGAAAAACAATAAACGAAAACAGCTGAAGCCGGCACTAAATAAATGTCTGGAACTACCACACAAGATGAATTTCTAACCCTAACACCGGATAAGAGACTGGTAAAAACACTGGATAAGTGAAAGTTGACAGAACGGTGAAGATTGTCGTTGGACTAAACGACGTAAGCTAGTCAGATATCACATCCATTTGATGAGTATTATTAACAAAGGATCATTTTCTCGCGAAGTCGAGAGATATAATGCTCCAGAGAAGTCGAAGAACTCGGAGAGGGAGCGGAAAGGAGTTCGAGTACAGGCGACACAGACCAAATCGCGCGTCTTTGAGAATTGGTTTGTTTTGAAGGGCGACAGTCACTGGACATTGGGTACCAGTCTTAGATAACTGGTCACCGGTTTGTAGAACCCACCAGCGGTACGGGGACAGAGATCAGGTCAATATTTCCCCAGTTTCCATTCTACCGATGATTAAATGTTATGGAGCAACAGTCAACGTATGCTTGTCACCCTTGTATGTTCTTGAATTCTTACGGGGGGCGTAGGGACATTGATTCCAAGGAAGCGAATCTTACTTCCCATTAATGGCGCCATGGATGTTCATGCATTGACCTATGAGCAGTTCCGATATGCATGTCGTGGATTTACATTTTATGCTTACGGAGAACCAAACTATATTTAAGGAGGTTGGAAGATTAAGAGGGACGAGAAGCGTTTCCGTTCCCCAACAAAGGCTCCGAGTAAAAGCAGTCCTGACACTCGTAATGATCATCTTTCCCTTCATTCTAAAAAGCATCTTAGTGGAGATACTCTGCCTTCACGTGGAGAGCTGCGACAAAAGGATATATCTGCTCCCAAGTTTCCTTCTCACTAGAGGGATGCTGAGTAGGTATGTCCAGTCTTCACTCAAAAGCGTGCCTAGGATAGTGTCGTCCATTCAGTTATGGTATAATCAAACAACTTCGCAGAGAAAACAACCAAGACAATTCAATTTCCTTATCTCTTTAGGTGCTTCTCCTTCTTCCAAACAAGGGAGAAGTGGATGCAGATGTTTAGTATTTGGATAAAGTAGTAAACAAAGTTTACAGCCCGTTCCTCTCTAACTTGTCTAAAACCGTCGGGAGTGGAAGAAAATCCTTTCCATGAACTGATCTCATTTTACCCCTCATTCGACGGTGATAATGAGGTATTTACAACGTTTTTCGAAACGCCTGGAATTCTCCAGGCAAATAAAGAGAAGGTATGCTCACTCTCTACGCCGCGACTGCTTGTTTTATCTTCTGGACACTTGGTTCATTATGCTGTTTGGCCTCTTATGCCTCTACCCGCGGAGCTATGGCGTCGCTAGTAAGCATTTCGATGGTGACATGGACGGGCTTAGTCACGACGCTGAAACTTAAAGCGTTTGCGCTGGTTACAACAATCTCGTATGCAGATTTTTCTTTGGCAACCTTCACAAGATTGAATAATGAGTTGATGTGCCAATCGAGGATAATTTCTTACCGGAACCCAAATTGCAAGCCATTGAACCCTATTCAATTTGTACACAGACGCGTTAGTTTTGGATTGGGACTCCCAGTTGGGACCAAAACAAGCTGGAAAGGAAGACGGTATTCTAGCCTTACAAGGGTGTCAATCAGTTCAGTAGTAGTTTGAGTTATCGGGCAAGGTCATTAACTGCATTGTCCAGAACAAGAAACGCCGTATAGCCAGGATCCAAGATAAAACGAGAATCTTTTGCGACAGGTGCAATAGGAAACGCGTTAATCTTTGCTGTTCATCTTTGAACTAATTGGTATATTGTCTTATTCCTGTTCGAAGATGGATTATGCTCGACTCCAACTATAATGGGCAAAATGACATCCCTATCCAACATTCTCATGTTCTATAAGAGTTCTATCATTGGTACAGACAATCATCTTCCGGTCTTTTCAACTATTTTGAGTATCAGAAACTGATATCTTGTTCATTAATGCTTATATGGAATCAATCTTGCGTGTTATGGACTTTATTAAAACATTATGAACTGCGGAATGAGCTTCTTTCAAGAATCGTATCTTTCAGACAATTTCCCTGCTCAGCTTAGCGTCTGTGAGCAAAACGGGAGATTTTTGCTCGTCTATTTCCAAAGGTTGTTTACGAATCAATGACACTTAAAAATTACCGGGTTTTTTTTTGTAAACCCCCATCAGCTTCCAATAGAAATCCCCAGTCTCGGATACATCTATATTATAGATAATCAAGATAGATGTTTCTGCTCAATTAGGGCTTTACGATTGTATTTGGGCACGCCAAAAGAGAGAAAAAAGCGTAGGATAACGTCTCCTCCTACCATTTAATAGCTCCTCTGATATCTCGGCATCCACAATTTCCAGGTGAAGTGTCTTCACTATTAAAGAGGCGTTTCAGTTCCTTGCAGGTAGGAATCCTTCATTTATGAAGTCAAGCTATTGCTATTTTATGGGATTATTTTATTTATTCGCTGGGACGTTACGAGGGCCTCCTTTTTTATTTTTCCTTTTCATTTTCGGTTTTTGGCGCACCATGGCAAAGACGCGTTTTCATTGACTTCAATAGTTATGGTACAAAATATACCCCAATCTGCTGACGATGTATCCCTACAGTAAGGTCGAGTATACATTTTTGGATTGCTCGGCAGAAGGCACACGACTGACTGGACGGCCACATCTGCGATACAAAGACGTCTGCAAGAAGGACATGAAAAAGGTCAACATCAGCGTCAACAACTGGGAGAGCTGTGCTAACAACCGCTACGAGTTGCGACTTGCTGTGAGACAAGGCATTCAGAAAGCCGAGGAAGGGATAAAAGCAAACCTCGATACAAAGAGAGCCAAGAGAAAGGCGAACCAACATCAGCCTCAACAAGAATCCATCTTCAGCTGCAGCAAGTGCAACAAAACTTGTCACGCAAGAGTCGGACTCTTCAGACACTCGCGACGGTGCAGATAAGGAACCAAAACAAGGAGCTACACCATCGTATCTCGAAGACGGAAGGATGCTAACACACATTTTCTTATCAGTTTGTTGAGACCATCGTCCTTCTTTCAAACTGGCAAATTCAGCAAAGCAATGGCGGCAAATGATATGTCGCCGCTATTAAAATGTAGCTTGTTATTTCTGTTGTTATTATTGTTACCTTTACTTTTCTTTTCTGGGCGAGGGTAAGCTAAGTTTAATCATGCAATACTTACCCGACAATATTGCATAGGCGGACTGATTTCCCTGTTTTGGGGAGAAGATAAAATTACTTATATTCTTGCGAAACTAAATAGTACACAGACTATCGTGTTTCTAGCACGTATGAGGACAAAAGTAAACATATTCAAGCTAAGTAATTCCTACGTAACTGTGCCTTTGGATAGTCATAATCAATCTATATTTTAGTATTCGTATATACGCATATAGAAAGTGACGTATTATTTCGTCGCGTCCTAGTTGTTATTTATGAATCAATTATACCTTAGTATTCATATACACACTATAATGATTGCCCGTGTGATATATCTGAGGTTCCTCATTGGAAAGGCCGAGAACATTCTGATTTTAACTGTAGACATCGTAAAATATTCATGTCCTTTTTCTTTCTTGAATAGGATTAGTCGATATATGTAAAATATACTTCTTTGCGATACAAGTAGCAATTAAAAATTTAGCATTTGCAATCTTTATTTAGAGTAATGTATATGTATATTTGTTGTAACTCTTCGTACGTGATTTTTTCTATATTTTTTAATTTTTATTCATGACTGTAATCGTAGTGATTATCTTTCAGTTGGATTTAGCGTATGTGAATAGTCTATAAAATATTAACTTACATAAAATTACACAGCATCTATAAATAGATGCTTACGTATGTCTTGACAATTCGGCCTTTCTCTATTTGGACAATCCGATCAGGTGTTGTCTTAGAAGACTTAAGTTAATTCCTATTGGACGATTTAGTTCACATGAATAATTGAGTGTTGAGATCTGTCACGTGGGGTATATTGCGACATATAGTCGTATTAGACTATTTAATGTGCATATAAGGAGAAAACTGAGCAAACGGATTAATCGCTATTTTGCAATAGTTCTTTTTGTGCTTCTGTTGTAATATTAAGTCTGCAGACATATTTTACATTGTACTTGGATATTATCTGAGAGGAGAAAACACTTTTTATTGTTCAGTGGAAAAAGAAAGTGCTTATTGGACAAGAACGTTATTTGGGAAATATTGTGAATTATTGAAAGGGGTTCCGGACAATTCAGTTTTGACAACGTCACGATACCTGATGGACCAGTAAATTTTCGGTTTTGAAATTTATGCAGAACTTTTCATGATTATTTTCGATTCACTTCATAAGAGTATAAATTTCTCTTATATTCATTTATAATTCTGATAATTAAATTATTTTCAAGATTTACAACATTTGTTGGTTTTACTTGTTTTTGTTACTTTATGACCAGAGAACCATAGCAAGAGTTATGTTAGCTTACAATAAGATGAAGCGTACTGTTCATAGAATACTAATGCAGCGAGAAGCGGTAGAGTCACGGTGCTCTTGTCGGTTATCGAATTCACATCCACCGACACGGACGCTCACAGATAGTTGGAAACTCGGCTAACTGAAGACCTACAGTATGTTCCCTTATTTATCGTTTGTTTTTACCCAAGGAATAAAGACAAAAGATATTAAACTAAGGCTCATATGATTCATATGGTTTCATGTGCAATTGCCAATAACTTGGAGGCTGATACATTTCTCATAGCGTACACTTATAAAAACAACCTCAAATCATATTTACAATTTTAAACGTTGGACGTGGGGATGAAGTAAGGAGAGAATTTGGATGTGTAGGAGGAGTGGGCATCTACAACAAACGCAAATAGCAACTTAGAAAGGGTACTGTATTATGCTTACCACGTTTTCTTCAAATACACGATGATAATTCAGTCCCTAAAACATACAAATTCCTTCATACTTTAAAGCTACTTGACGTATCAGTTGAAAAGATTTAAAATGATTTCAAAGGCATTTCAACTTTTTTGTCTTTTGGCTCGCATATTTTGTTATTTATATGCCGTTTCTTCAATTTCGGAGGCTTTCTCTTCCGAATGTCCAAGTATGTCATTTCTTATACGAACATACACATTTCTGCACATCCTTTACGTAGCATCTTCCCCATCAGCGCTGTCTTCATATTAAACATTCGGTTTATGATTAGATACAATGGGTGGAAAATTTGCTATTGGAAAATAAGAAAAATGTCTTGATACGGATTATTATGGGACTACAAAATTGAATGCTAGGTGAAAATTCACGAAACGTTTTATCTTGACAGTAATGGTCACTGTGTGAAAAAGAAGCATTAAAGTTTCAGACATGGTAAAGTCGTGTCTACAAAATTGTCAATGTCAACTACCCTAAAACTATTAGAAATGTAGAATTTAATAGCATAGCAAAGGTAATTTCAAGTAAGTGCTCAATCGGATAATGCTCATGTGCTTCGAATTTTGGATATGCTTATGGGCAGTTTTTCGGCTTCTTTTGGAGGGAAATTGCATCCTCCTCCACCACCACCACCACCTCCTCCTCCTCCTCATCGTCATCATCATCATCATCATCATCATCGTTATTCCACACATCTGTCTCCAGTTAGTATCGCACGTTGGTTCACAGTAGAATATTCAATATTATAAAACTATTTCAATATAAGAATCTTTTAATGTTTCCTTCTGTTATAGTCCGATGCTATATCCCCGTTGGTTTGTACCCCCTACCAATTTCAATTACTAAAACGTTTAGCGTGATAAAAAGTGCACAAAACTAAGTCAACTGAATCATTGATTTATAATTTCTAACCTGACTGCGACCAGAATGGCACTAATACTGGTATCCCCTTGCACTTTTCATGCTTAACGGACTTTCCATACTAACACGACTCCATATTCCGTATACTATGGAGTAGTTTATTTCCACCCGACAACATAATGACGTAATTTTTCCTATTCAGTAACTGCAGGATAATTCCATAAATTACCATAACGTTGAGTTTGGAATTGTATTCCTCTGCACACATGAAAATATTAATGAAACCACTTGTTAAATTCACGTTACAGGCAATATTATTCCATTCTTTTCCTTTGCTTGATTCGACACTGTACATATTGGAAGCAGACAACATATGTATGTACATCTTTAGTCGCGCATACACCCCATTGCTGGAAATGGACTTGTCAAGGAACTGGAAATGGATTTTAGACATGTCCGTCTATAATATTGAAAACTTCCGTTCAGTATGAAACACGCAGAAAATGACGTTTTTTAGGCCATTCTACTCACAGTCTGGTTAGAAAATATAAATCAATGAATTAAGTTCTTTGCACTTTCTATCAAATTAAAGGTTTCTGTTATTGAAATCGGCTTGTGGTTGCAAACCAACGGGTTAGTAGGCTCGAACTATAAAGTGATCTATGTATCAAGATGATTCCAGATGGGCCAAGTGATCTATGTAACAGGATAATGGCAGGTAAGACTAGGTGATCCATGTCATGCCTTGTAACAGGATGAAACCGGGTGTGATTTGATGTAGTTAAAATACTTATTAACATTAATTTTTATTTACAATGACAATGAATGATGAATGACTCTGATACCTTACTCGTACTCACAAATTTCAACAAGTGTTACCGTTTCTAATTGGACACGATCAAATCCTGGAGTTTCAACACATAATCACAAGCGATCCCTTATGCCAAAGGATATGACCAACGCATATGTCTCAGTTTATATATATATATATATATATATATATATATATATATATATATATATATATATATATATATATATATATATATATATATATATATATATATATATATATATATATATATATATATATACACACACACACATACGGATCTATCCACAAATATAATTAATATTTGGAATCTAAAAACAGATACGATTGACAATTGGAATTGTCAACAAATATGATCAATGCATGATTCATCAGGAAGTATAATGAAGATGATTTATTTTAATGAATGTAGTGACATTGAATTTTCGGTTCAGAATGAAATATATCATCATTTATCCTGTTGCGTCAAGCCGATGAAAAAACCTACCTCCGATTCCATAGCTCCCAGCCTGCCGAATGATCCGTCCTAAATCTTCTTATCTCGCAGACGACGGAAAAATCAGGCATTGACGAGTTAAAATTGCAAACCAAAATTATTACGTGACAAGGGATCGTACTAAGTAACAAAAATAGAGTGAAAGCCAACAAGCTTTGCATATTTTAACAAAACAATTTATTTCCCTAGAAAACATTGTAAAAAATTGGTAAATGGGACTTATTCTGTAAATATAATCCAAAATTTGGTCCTAAGAATAAAAACACAAGTCCTATCACTAAATAATCCTATAGGAATCCAGGTTCGCGTCCCGACGACGTACAAATATAGAAGGCGATGACGTCAGATGCAGTCCAAGGTATGAATAACAATAACTCCTCACTTGAATCACAGTCTTTGTTTTCTAATAATTCCATATTTAATTTCCTTGAATATCTTTCAGAATTTTTATATAAAAGTCAACTTGTTGAGTTTCCAGGGGAATACATTATTAAATCCAAACATAAATAGATAACAAACAATCTTGGCAACAAATTAAAACTACATACACCTTGTTTCTTCAAGGTTTTGAATGAATGTCTAAACAAATATTAAGAATGCCTATTTAACCTCAAAACATCACTTCAAATCTCGCGAGATTGTTCATGTGGTCTCTTACTACACTATTTAGGTCACGTCCGCCAGTATAGACCGACTTAAAAACCAATCATATAAAAGGTTGTTTACAAACAGTGATTACACGAGAAAAGTATGTCCGTGATACTGACCAATCATTTTAACTTTCTGTTGATATTGTTACCAGGGAAAGACGAACTAAATGTTAATTCTCACGTATTACATCTACGTCTTGAATAAACAAACTTTGTGCTAAAAATATACCTCACTACCGAAAATAGAATCCCAAATCCGAGAAAAATATTCATTGCAATTAAATACAATGAAACAAAAAGGAAATAAAAAGAATTTTAAACCTTACCCACAAGCAATTTAATTACATATACGTAACAAAATTAAGAGATCATCGAAATGTAGGTTCAACGTTAGTTACCCAACTGGACTGCAAGCTTGCCAAAGCCGCACAAAATTTCAGGTTTGCATGCAGAAATAAACAAAGAACCAGATCCTTGCAAGAAACTCAAAAAAGATGGTATACTCTAGAGAATGATACGACAGATCTGTGATGTTTCTGCAATATTCCAACCAGACAATATTCACTGTAACTGTGCATTAAATGTAAAGGAAACTTCTCTTTATTTTCGTACGAACGTAGTTTTACTTTGACAAATTGCAAAGTTTGAAACATTATATGTACAAGCTAAATATGTAAAAGCCGCTGCCCTATAATTATTGTAAAATTTCTGATATTTGTATTCATTTATTTATGTAACTGTTTATAGCATTGACAGAGAACGGTAAATAAAATTCGCGCAAATTGACAAATTGTACCTTCAAAGATAATTTAATAAGAAAAAAAAATGAACGAAATATTGCATTCGCTTTGAGAAAACAGCGTTTCCATTTCATAATCGACTCACCTTGAGGACAGTAGCTATAAAGAGTGTGATGTCTCGGCCTAAACTTCATTTTGTTATGAAACTCTTAAAATGACTGATGACAGGCGTAATAAATGAAAAGACTGATGACAGACATAATAGATGAAAAGACTGATGAAAGGAATAATAGATGAAAAGACTGACGAGAGGAATAATAGATGAAAAGACTGATGACAGGCATAATAGATGAAAAGACTGATGAGAGGAATAATAGATGAAAAGACTGATGACAGGCATAATAGATGAAAAGACTGATGACAGGCATAATAGATGAAAAAGTTTTATTTTATCAAAAAGACATTGTATCTATGACACAATGTAGTAATGTCAGTGGTATTTGCAGTGTGAATAGTTGCATGGTTTATTACAAAACAAATTCAACAGATGGTATCGCCTATTCAAAAACACGTATTATTCATTCACAAAAGCTGTTCGTAACAGAAATAGAATTACATCCGTTTTTGTTTTATGCCCACAGGAAATAAACAGTTTTGAAGTAATTGAAATAATCGATTTTCACAAGGCATTTAATGTGCATCAATGTCTACGTGGGGCTGTACTTGTGTATCTTCAGGATTTATTCATAACTTATTCGGAGCCGCGACAGGCCGGGTGGTCTAAAGCGCTCACCGTTACGGATCACTGCATCGCACCTATGTCTCCGTGGGTTCGAGTATCGAATTCGGCCAATGTGGGTATGTGAGAAAGCTTGCCAGTAGCTTCTCATGGGTCGGTGGTTCTTTCCGGTTTTTTTTTTCGGGTTCTTTCTCTACCATTTATACTGGCCGCCATGCATAGCCTATCTTGTGCTGAAAATGGCGTTAGACCATACACCAACAGCAATAACAACAACAGCAACAACAACAGCAACGACATACCTTGTTAAACCGGTACGCAACATCACATGGAAACATTCATCTACCAAAGCAAAGCAAAAGAAAGACGGCAATTTCAAGTTGATAATTGTTCGCAAGACCGTGTATTTCTCGATCGAACGTACACTTATGTATTCCTATGAACTCTATAATGAGCTACGTAGGAAAAGTATGATCAAATAGACAAAGCATGATCACAGAAAAGAAATTATTTATCCATCTTTTTTTCAGGATAGGGAAAACTGAACTTAAATTACCATTGAGTAACTAAAAGATTATTATTCCAACAGCGCTTCAATGTTGTGAACACGTTCAAAGATGGGATAGAAAGACATTCAACAAAATGGAATGTACTTCAGGATCCTCGATTAAAGCACATTTAATTCATCAGATCATGAGGCTTAAGTTTTTCTTTTGCCGCAATTAGTAAAAGAACCAAACAATGTAACCAGTCAAGAGGTGAAAACAAAATGAAAAGGTGAAACTCGTACAAAAGGAACGGAGTTAGTAGCATACATTTTTGTGTCCTTGAAATAAAAGACGACTTCCACATCTCTTTTTCACGTGGGCTTAGATAACGCATAATAAATAACAAAATACATCAAGAAATTTCAGCACTACTAAAACCTAGGTTACATTAAAATTTACTCGACTATGCAGCCTCGTGGGTTTTATTCCACAATTTGAAGTTTACCAGACCAACCGGACCTGATGATATTATTTCACTCAAGTTTTTAAAATAAGGATTAATAACCACTCATATTTGTTCGTATCACCATCTCGAAGAGGGGTGTAAAAATATAAAACATCGAAATAAAAAAAAATCTCTGGCATATGTTTTCATATCACATTTTATTTGGATAGGAGCAAGTTAAAATTTAAAATTAAACGTCACTAGACCACTCAAATTTTTGTCCATCACCATATCGTAAAGATATGAACGATGATTAAAATTCAAAATTAAAAAATAATTAACCACTAAAAGTAGAGGGTTTAATTTTGCAAGTTCACTAGATCAATTAGGGTATCATTTTACAAACTAAATTTACTAGCTCAGCTTGACTCTCGATTTGATAAATTTACATGCTGATAGATTAGTGTTATGTATATTTAATTGGCATTATTCTTAATTTGTTCTCCTCGATTTTATGTCACATAACCTTTTTTTTGGATTTGACCTTATCAAAAAAAAAATCATTTGTACCTATCTTGAGCCCATCATTTTGCCCCCCAAAAATTAATGCATAGCTATTATTTTTCTACGAGTGTGGTTAAATTATCGGATCATTATCAATGGAGGTAAACATATTTATCTGGATCTGAAACGAGGATTGGTGTTCCACATAAAAATACTTAGCTTACCTGATGTTTACCACGTTCCTTATTATAATTTTAGTAACAGATCGTATCTATTACAAATTACATCGTTCCAGAAATGAACTTTTGTTTTGCATCCTGGTTCTGGGTCTTCCTCCGTCGTGGAGGTCTGTGTGTCTAATAATCTGTAGTCCCATTTTAGTTTCGGAGAAGTGTATATCTTAAAATTCCTTTGTAGTCCAATTCCCTTTCCGAAGACTGTATATCTGATAATTAGTGATCCCATTTCCCTTTCGGGGGACTGTATATCCAAAATTTAGTATGTAGTCCCATTCCTCTTTTGGGCGACTGTATATCTGATATTGGTCAGCAGTTCGATACCCCTTCAGGGGCACTATATAGCTTGTAGTTGTTAGTGAGTGTATGATGATATATAATCATTTTAAATGTTCACTCTGGTACACAACTCTCCATTAACTTTTTCCGAATCTTGACCAAAATAGTAGATTTAACCAGGGTGGCATTGAACTCTATAATTTTAAATTATTTTAAATTTTTGAAATTTACATTAAGTATTGACCAAAGTAATAATGAAGAAATTTGATATCAAATTTGGAAATATCATTAAAATTTAAAATACTCTTAAATTCTTCGATATTTTTTTGTATATTAACCACACATTACTGAATGCAAATGATCATAGTTTAATGATGTAATGTATTTCTTAATTTCGTGCTTCTGTCAGTGTTGTCCGTCGGTCCATCGGTCAGTGTAATCAGTTTACGTATTGACCTGAACTTCATTTACACAAAATGTTAATGTTGCATCAAAATGATTATACAACAAAACTTTTGAATCTTAGATGTAAGCCCCAGGAAATGAAGGGATGGAATCCAAGGTCATATTTTCATTATGCAGTATATACCCTACGGGTGAACTCAATCTACCCGATTTTAGGAAGCGGTGATCATCGTTCTTATGCTGTTTAATTATAATGGGTAGATAACACGGTGGGCTAAAAATCTGGAATACAGCCCTTACAGATAAAGAATGTGGGAAGTTGACTGAATCTTGCTGTTTCCTTTTTTCCCTTTTTTCATCAGGTAAAATCATTAATAACATACTGTTTGCTATATCACAAGGATCTTTATCCCTTATCGTGATCACTAATGATCACGTTGATCATAAACAGAAACACTTCTTTTGGCTACTTGATTCCTTTTTGTGATCTCTAATGATCGCATTGGTCATAAACAGATTACTTCTTTTGGGTACTTGATCCCTTACTGTAATCACTAATGATCACGTTGATCATAAACAGATCACTTCTTTTGGGTACTTGATCCCTTATTGTGATCTCTAATGATTACGTTGATCATAAACAGATCACTTCTTTTGGGTACTTGATCCCTTATTGTGATCTTTAATGATTACGTTGATCATAAACAGATCACTTCTTTTGGGTATTTGATCCCTTATTGTGATCACTAATGATCACGTCGATCACAAACAGATCACTTCTTTTGGGTACTTGATCCCTTATTTTGATCAGTAAAGATCAAATTGATCATAAGCAGATCACTTTTTTGGGTATTGGTGTAAAAGTTGATTCAATAATCCGTGTAATTATTTAATATCGCCCATTGTCAACTTGTCATAATCCATAATTGTAACACAAAATAGCCTCGTTTGAATTGCAATAGAAATTCGAAATAAAGCAATGCCAATTTGTTTCCAATTTTTCTTTTTTCAATATTTTTAAAAGAATACAATTACTTGACTCATCTCATAAATCTAATTTTAAATGAAAATTCGTGTAAGATTCTTTAACAATAAGTATGTTTATTTTCAAGCAAAACTATACTTGAATAACAAATATTTGTTCTCATTATCACATCTTTGTTTGTTAGATATATATTTTTAATGTTCCGTTTCTACTTCGTTTGAACCCAGAAAGGTTTATAATAAAGAAAATGGGTTATGCCATGCGATGGTATTGTAGTGAAATCAATTCCAATAACCAAATGAATATATTCCCCCCCCCTTCCTTCCATGGGAAAGGCATTGAGCTTTTATTTTCTTGGCATTGTTTAGCTAATAACATGCTGACCGTGGCCTTAAAACAAATAAATCCAAAATAATTCTTTCTTGATCGATAACACAAACCTTTACGTATATACCGTACAATATTAGATATTTATATAAGCTAAACTAGTTCAGTTGTAGTAGAAATCACGTGATAATAACACTGATTATCAACAACTGATTAGCATCGAACTAAACATTTATCTGGCGTTGTGTATCACGACTTTTTCACAACAGTCTGAACTATAGGGTTTATTGATCTGTTCCAACTGTCTAATGATGTACAACAACTATACGGTTTTCATGCTATATCTAATGCGATGACAAATGTAATCCAAACATGAAGAACATAAATTATCAAAGATAAATAGTCAGGACAGTATTCCTTGTTTTGCTATAAATATCCATGTAAAGTTTGTAGGAACATGAACATACTTACTGCTTAGTGTAACAAACAAACAAGAGAGAGGAATTCTTTCCGGGGCTTATCCTTAAAAAAAAAAAAAAACCTTACAAATCTGGGCCAACACTAAAACAAAAAGTAAAAAATACACACATGTTGTACAATAACTGAACAGGCAGAATAATGTATGATTTATATGCTCATATTATTTCGTGGAGGAACAACCCAAGAAAAATTCGGGAAGAACTAGCTACCCACAAGAAGCTACTGGCAAGTTTTTGTTCCACATACCCACGTTGGCTGGGCCAAGTCTAGATGATACGTGGTCAGAGGTGAGATGCCAGTGATCTGTAAACTTACCATTTGGCTTTCTGGGATCCCAATTTCACGGTTAGAAGGAGAATCAGCTAACATAATACCAAGATCCAATACATCGTAAATGTATGTCTGGCTACATGCAAACAAAATATTTCAATCTACACACACATATATACAGTACATACATGTCTAAATACAACCATATATGTGTGTTTCTCATATGTGACGTGTGAGCAAGTTAGCAGTACAAATTTCCTGGATATCCTATGTCACCATACAGTCAAAGCCTTATTGTCCCTGACAAATAATTTTAGGGTAACGAAAATGGAAACAATCCCTATGAAAATTACACCAGCAAAGGAAGAAGACGTTTAACAGATGGCTCAAAGTTTTGTATGGTACAAGTACGCGTAGATTATTGTTTGGAAATATATTTGGAGACTAACATAAAAAAGTCAAGAAACAGCACCGAAATGTGTAATGTAAAATTATGTAAATCTCTTATCTTATTAACGAGAGCGATGATTCTTTATGTCAAGGAGAAACACACACACACACACACACACACACACGCGCGCAAGCACATACATACATACATACATACATACATACATACATACATACATACATACATACATACATACATACATACATACATACATACATACATACATACATACATACATACATACATACACAGGGTTCCGAGTGGCCGAGTGGTCTAAAGCACTGACCGTTACAGCTCACTGCTATCTCACCTCTGTCTGCGTGAGTTAAGAGTCCAGACTCGGCTAACGTGGATAAGTGAGAAAGCCCGCCAGTAGCTTCTCGTGTGTCGGCGGTTCTTTCGGCGGATTTCCCGGTTTCTTCCTCCACAATTAATACTTGCCGCCATGTATAGCCTATCGTGTGCTGAAAAATGGCATTAAGCCCAGAACAACAACACACACGCACACGCACACGCACACGCACACGCACGCACACACACACACACACACACACACACACATACATACATACATACATACATACATACATACATACATACATATATATATATATATATATATATATATATATATATATATATATATATATATATATATATATATATATATATATATATATATATATATATATATATATATATATATATATTAATACCTGAACACCATACATGAATATCTGCTTAACAACCTACCTACCTACCTACCAACCTTCCTTCCTTTCTACCTACCTAGATTCATACGTACATATATAGATGCTTACCATGCTATATCAGATTGCATATAGATTCAGGGATAAAGCGGTTATTGTAGATAGGAAAGATACATAGATGCTTCATTTTTCAATACGAAGATCAAGATACCTAAGATCTAATATTGAATATTGTTTATATTAGCAAATACATACACACACACACACACACACACACATATATATATATATATATATATATATATATATATATATATATATATATATATATATATATATATATATATATATATATATATATATATATATATATATTCTATTCACAGCATTGCGATATTGATTGCTAGATCAGTCTGAGTTGTTAGCATCAGAAACTCCGAATCATTACGGACGCGTAGTTTTGTCATGATCAGGATTTTTCTATGCTGACAACGAAAAGTGATCTAGCAAATAAGATTGAATTACTATGATCATTATATTTTTTATATGCCTATCAATGTTGCGATATATATATATATATATATATATATATATATATATATATATATATATATATATATATATATTATATATATATATATATATATATATATATATATATATATATATATATATATATATATATAATTGATTTCAAAATTCATTATGTGGGAAATCATCAACGTTACCAATTATGATTTTCCGTAAATGGATTGTACTGTAAAATTTTGGTATGCGATATCCAAATGTGATCTTCTTTCAGACGTTCCATTTTTGGCTATATTATGTACATCAAAAATACGAAATCAGTTTTTTATTGTCGTGTTGACAAAATCAAGGTTAGAACCGTTCGGGTATTTTCCATAGCAAGCAAGGAGTCTTAATTAACTTAGCTGTGAGAGCTTTGGTTTGCTGCTAGTGTTGGCATTCCATCGCTAGGGGGTGCTTCTATTTTAAACTGGAACCTATAGGATAAAGTAGCTCGAGAAATTTGAGATAAATGTATTACGGAATCAGAAAATGACAGTTGCATGAAATTACGATAAAATTATGGCTCTTTCTGGGAAAGAACATTTTTTTGACAGCACTAATGAAATATTCCTAGGCATGAAAATTTGATTCATAATGACCAAAGGTTCACATTGGTTAATATAAAATAATATAAAATCACACCGTTTGCTGTCTTTCAAACATAATTCAGTTTGTTAATAATACGTATTAAAACAAATCAGTTCAAGTACTATTTTTTTAACCAGTAAATGTATTTTCTAATTAGTCGAACATGGCATCCCATTCATAACATCTCTTAATGTTAGTTTGTCAAGCAAAAACCAAATAAAGATTTCCTCCAGTTGTAAATTGTGTTGTATTCAAATATTTCTGACATCTGACATTTGATAGGAATTACATGGAAAGTAAAGCATCAAGGGAAGTTAATGACGATTTACATCATTTTTATGGAGGAAACCCAAATGAATGTGCAAATACTGTTTCGTTATTTTCTCGTGTACGCTACCTGCCACTCACTTTTCCCCGTTGTAGGCAAATCAGAGGTGACTAATGCATGTTTCACGGTAGGAGAAATATTTAGTTTGCAAACGATCAAATTGTTAGCACTAAAATACCAAAAGGTATCGTTTACAACTTTCTCTGACACGAGGGCGGGAAGTGCATTCTTACACAAAACCTTTAAAATGATCCATTAGGAAATTGACATGAACTTTGCACAGGAACATCAAGCAATATTGATTCATTAATTAAGGCAAGGAGAATGTCGACTTGTTATCTCGCACTTACACTTTTTATAGTAGTAACAGATGCAGCAGTCAGTTATTTCATTTTGAAATCTTTGTCATAAACATACATTTCTTGAGAGCTGCTTTCCAGTTTTACCATTTTGAGTAGTTTGAGATTTTTGTTACCAGTTAGAAAATGCAAGGACACACACACACACACAATATATATATATATATATATATATATATATATATATATATATATATATATATATTCCAATTCATTCTGGAGATTAAACGTAGATATAATGTAGGGATAAGACATTGCACAGTTTCGTCCCCTTTATCATTTTTAATGTAGACGAAAATCTGAAACTTATTATACAAGATACATAATTCAAGACTCTTTAGATTCTCCAAATCAGAAATGTCTAAGTTACGCTTATGTAACGAAATGCATTTTATAAAAAAATATACATTCCATTAATATAACCCAAAAGAAATAAGACAAACAAAAATGGAATGCGTTTTTATATGTTTGCATGTATGCACTCACGCATTTATGTGTGTATATATGTATGTATGTATGTATGTATGTATGTATGTATGTATGTATGTATGTATATATATGTATGTATATATATATATATATATATATATATATATGTATATATGTATATATATATATATATATATATGTAAATATAAATGTATATATAGATATATATACATACATATATATATATATATCTATATATATCTATATCTATATATCTATATATCTATATCTATATATATATATATATATATATATATAAATATATAAATATATATATATATATATATATATGTTGTTCGAATTTAATGCATTTTTCCAAGGTATAAATGGTGACGGCGTAAGAACCCGGTAAAATCCAGGTATGAACCACCGACCCAGTGGAAGCTATTGGCAGCATTCTCACAAATCCACATTGGCTAAGCCCTATACTCGAAACCACGCGGACATGGCTGAAAAGGCAGTGATCATGAGCGTTTTAGACCACTCAGTCACCCGGGCCAACCTCACGCACGTACGTACGTACGTACGTATGTATGTATGTATGTATGTTTGTATTTTTGTATGTTCATTTTACCAAGTCGAATTCGGTTGTTTTTGTTGTTAATTTCCTTTTAGAATTATTAGGGGTAGTGACATGGGGCATTTATTAAACCGGGAGTTAGAAACAGTTGTAATAATATATCTACAAGATATATTCTGTATATTTAAACATTTTATTGTAGGAACTCCGCAATATTTGAAACATATTATTGCTTGAAAGGTGTAACGTGAAAACTGCAAGCAGTCTGAGTTAACACGTCCATGATTTACATTCTTCCCAGGAAAACATTACTTTGTTATTAAGAATATATAATAATGTATTCCTTTTTTGTTTGTCTTATTTCTTTTGGGTTATATTAATGTGATTTATAAAAAATTTTTTTAAATGCATTTCGTTACATAAACGTAACTTAAGACATTTCTGATTTTGGAAAATTTAAAGAGTCTTTTATTTCTGTAAATGCGAAACTGATTTCTAATTTTTTGCGCCATAAATAGTATAGTTGTGTAACAAGGCAAGGACGTTTAAATTTAACTGAAAAAGAGGTGATTGACTTTATATATATATATATATATATATATATATATATATATATATATATATATATATATATATATATATATATATATATATATATATATATATATATATATATATATATATATATATATATATAATCCTTTTCAATGTCTAATAGATATTGGCACAAATAATACTATTAAAATTCATTTTGTTCTGTTCGAATATTAGGAAGATTCTGGTCGAAATTAAGAAAATAAAAACTGTTGCAATGCCATGTGCATTTTATCTGTGAACTACAAAATATTAATTGATCGTCGCATCTTTCTTTTATTATCGTTTATGTTTTAATTTATATATTATGCACAAGACGATACAGGAAGATATATTTTAACAGGAGAAAGAAATTATCATTGTTTCTTTTTAAAATTATATTTGATTACTTTTTCGTTCTTTGGTTTCTTACATACTTAAATACAGTGACTTGATCCCCAAATCGTGCAGGAAAGTATGGTATGCACAGTGCAAGTTTTTCCATATCTGCCCGCATCCCAATCGCTCAGTGCAAAGTCAAATGTCATATATTTTCCGGCCTAATGTGACCTTTCATATTGCACATGACCAAAGAATTCCAGAATCGCCCAAATTCACAAATAGCGCAGAACATTGCTATTTAAGCTTCCTTCATACAAACAACACTGGCGGTAAAGTACTCGATAAAAGCTGCACACAAGATTTGTCACGTAATATTCAGATTCTTCAGCGATTCTGACAAATTTTCGGAATACGGAGATAGCGACATTCACGGAGAGATTCGTAATCACAAAAATCTTTTGGTCTCTGCTCTTTACCTACCTTTTCCGTTGGCCGGTAAATCATTTTCTCATGGGTACTGCTTAGTCTTTTGAATACATCTTGAAGCAAGTAGTTACGAATTACTTTGTTTTTAACTCTTCCTTTGAGGGGTGATCCACATTCTGAGTTTGACTGATGCTCTCTTCCCCTTGAAGATTTCGAATTCCAAATGCTTGACAACGGAAAAGCGGTCAAAGATGTGGGATTCGATACTTTACACGAAGTTTTATGTTTTTCTGTTTCGCTCGATTCCTTTCCAGGTACAAACCCTTGATTGTAAATGTTGCTTTTTGAAAATTGGGTGGTATGCATGACCCTATCTGAGCCATTTGAAAAAGATGGAAAATGTACTTTTTTCCTGCCGCGACTGAAATTGTCATTAAACGAAAGCGGCGTTAGTCTTTTACTTTCTCCGGCCTTGCGTGTTGTGTTTTCATGAGTATCATTTATTGGTTTATAATAAACCAAAGGACGTTTAACACAAAAATTGTCTACAGCATCAGAGACATTCTTTTTCAACTTTGCTGCTTTAGTCAAGTCCCAGTTAGAATCAAGCTGCATCCGTGTGCTTGGATTCATCCTTTGATGCGAGGAGTGAATATGATCCAAAGAGTCGCGTATGAGCCTCGGTTCATCGTCTTCTTTTATTTTTAGGATCCGTTTTTCTTCTTCGTACAGAGAAAGCATATTATTCTGCTCATTGCTTAAACGGTCTAATTTCAACTTTAATTTTCTCTGGTGATTTCCGTAATTTTGCTTGTACCGCTCCATTGAAAATGAAAATGAAAATCTTTATATGGCATGAACTTTCTCTTTGATATTATAATGATGGAACAAATATTGTGGATAAATATTTTATCGCATCGTCATCAGATAATATCCGTAAAACTGACAGGAGAAAATAGCCCACGACTAGAATTAAGACTATGATGATAAAATTATCCAAGGTAATACAGAATAAAATCTCTGAAGCGTGTCGATAATATTGTTTATGTGTCCATCCCAAAATTTACCTTCTTTTCTTAAAAAGAACATTTCACTCATAAAAATCAACTCCAATATCAACTTAGTTCAAAATCTTCTGCACGTCAGAGTGAAGAAGGTTGCTATTCTTGTGACTCAAGTCTCTCTTCTCGATACTGATTCCTTTCTTTAAACATCTTCCCTTAGTTGGTTTCTTCTTTACGAGGTGAGTCATGTCTTTAATTTTAAAGTCTAGCAGGTGCTTTTATATCCGGTATGCAATTGTCTTTTATGACTGAAAAGCTGAATCGGTATTTCAACGTTCTGTGACAGGCAATTGCGTTCTTTAATTGCTTTACTTCCTGGTTCAGTTACAAACAATATTTAGAATTCATGGTGAAACTGATAATGAGGTTTTATAAGAGTAGAGTAACTCCACTATAATCAATACACGCGACACTCATTAGGCACTCATGACGAATAAATAATTGATGTTCAAAGCTTCCAAGCACCATCTTTAAATATACATGCCTGGTTCTTCAGAAATGATAATAGTTGTGTCAAAATCGTGATTTTCTTATATTTATCTTAAATTCCGAAAGAAGAATCCATTTAAAGCAGACAGTAATAGTTTTAAGTTCTACATTTTGACGCAGAACACCTAATGTACTAGGAAAATGGTCCTTTTAGTACAATTGTGATGTGAGTGCTCTTTTCCAGCACTATATCAAGCTGTTATGATTTGATTCTCTTCCTAGAGCATCAATTGCGCAGGTAAAATAATCTGTTGCTATAGGAACGCGTTATTTTCCTGCAGGGAATAGTTAATCTGCGAGCTTCATGCTGATGGATGTATTGGTTTTGCTCCGAAATTAAATCGTAGCTCACTAAAGTTAATAGCACGGACTTTAAATAAGAACTACGTGTGAGGCCAATGTGCATGTTTGTCTTTATTCTTGATAGATAATGACAGGAACCCCTACATCCATAAATGTAATTAATCCATGAGGAAAATAATTGATTTTATGGTTAAAACTATTAAGTTGGTGAACAGACAGGGCATTGCAAGAAACAGAGATTTTGACAACATTTGATTTTCAGCCATTAAGCGTTCTGATGAAATGTTAAGTTCACCTCTACAAGGCACAGATAAGCTATTATTATTGTCCTCCATCATTGGCATAGATAAAACCATATACGTATGAACTGGCTCAACGAATCTCAACTATTTCTTCTTTCTAAATCCTCAGCATCTCTTTAGGGCGGGTTTCACAGCCCCTAGCCCATGGGAAGGGCATTCAAAGAGCTAACATTGTACATACATATACACTAGTCGTACACTGTAGTTACGATTTTGCATTCTTATCATGTTAGTTGCATATTTCATAAATATTGTTATGCTTGAAATCATGTTGGTGAGCGACTACATCTCGAAGTGTATTACACGTGTTCGCAAAGGTAGGTAACTGTGACACGAATTTCACTCTCCACTGACTGGTCGTGCTTTAAGTTTTTTTTTTTTAAATCAATTCAATATGTTATATTAATTTAAATATCCTAGAAAAGAATTATACTGTATTTTTCATTCTTTTGAAGCCTTGTGATAGAGGTAGTTAGTTGGTAGGGTTGGTAGGTAAGAACATTTGTTAACTGTATGTCAAAACATAACTGGCTATTTAGTGCCAATTAAAACCTGAAATTTTAAAGTTGACGCCGATTTAAATAGATAAATAAATTGCAAGGAAAAACCCTTGTCAAAATTACACAAGTCTGAGTTCATTTCTGCATAATCGATTTTTATAATGGCTAATGGATTAACTAAAAGCCTCGCAGAGGTAGGTTATGCAATTGTTGATTATACTGTGGCTTATTTTGGTTGGTTTGCTTTCGACGTATTAGCCTGAACTATTTCAGAGACTGTTGACGGGTCTATTTTGGTACCGTATAAATGGCGAATTTTGTCTCTTTAAAATACTTGCTGTATTTTCTGGAAGCTGTATTTTAATAAATGCTTTTCCAATTATTTAGGCATGGTGTTTTCAAATTTTGAAATTTTGCGGTTGGAAACAAGCCTTGAACAAAATTACATATCTTGTAATTGTATATACTTTTGCTGATATTTGAAGACGGCATTGTTCTATAGTTTTGAAATAGTATTTCATCCCATTAATGCCACTGAAGTATTACTTCTAAAAGAGCTGAAGACACTAGGTTTTCTAATTATATCATATGCCATGCAACTGAAGCCGTAACGTAGTGGTACACATTGAGTCATAGTATGGCAAACTATGGACCAAACCTTCCAGGAAGTATACAAGCAGAAAAACGAGTAACTTCTAACACTTTGTACCAAACTTACTCCGCAAAAAATTTTTTCGATTTTCAAGAAGAAACGTTAAAATAAAGTCGAGATCCGATATGCACATTGTTTAGGAAAGTTAGCAATCGAGTACAAACTGGCTCATGGTCCTTATACCCGACGACAAACTAGCAAACATATACCACTGTTATACCACTATAATCCATTCAAGCCGTCATTTGTTGATCCGCAGCCAAAGCTACTTTATTACCGTACTCTGAGTTGGCTATATTACGCAGAAAATGCAGATTAGATTAAATGCAAAGTGTTTTCACCGATGAACTTGTTCCATTCTCTTTTACCATAATATTGCCATCGAAAAACTTTATGCTGTAAGTGTGCTGAAACGTGTAATCAAAACTAGTTAAACTGGCATGAACAAGGATTTACTGGAACGTTGGATAATGATATTGGATGCCACCAGTTAAACGTCTACCAAATTTGGCAAATTCCTATAGCAGAGCAATACAAACAATATGACGACTTCAGTGAAGAGATTTTTGTTCAGGTAACGTCAACAACTTTCTAAAATTAAGCCAAGAAGCAAGTGGCTATCATTCTTAATGTTTCAATCTAGAAGATAAAGACGAATTTAGTTGATAGTGCGGTAAAAAATAAAAAATAAATTAATGACAGTCTAATGCTAATTTCCCTTTTGTCCCCGCAAGTGATTGACCTATTCATTATGCGGTTCCCGCTTTATCCAAAGTGCTATTATCACATTAAGCTTATCGCACAAATAATAATAATAATAATAATAATAATAATAATAATAATAATAATAATAATAATAATAATAATAATAATAATAATAATAATAATAATAATAATAAATCTCCCATTCTCAATGTATGATAAAAATATTTGGCCTTATGTGCATTTAATTTGTAGCGTGTGCTTGACCTTGTCTGTAATTGAGGGTAGAGACCTACATGCTGACTACTCTCAGTTTTCATGTTTTTGTCTACTGATGTTTTACTTTAGGATCTAGTCTTGATTATGACCTAAGAATTTTCTAGAAGCGAACTTAATTACATTTTGGTATAATTTTCCATTAAAATGATTCAGTTTTTTTTACTGTTGTGTTCCGTTATAAGGTTAAATAAATCATTTAAGTTATTCATTGGAATTAAGAAGTGCTGACATTTTGGACAAACGCTTCACTGAGACAGTTGTGAATTCATTCCAACGTATTCTGGATTAGATCATACATCAAGACTGTTAGTGCATCAACCCATTCCAAGTTTATTGGAACATCACCACATTCAAAATTACTGGAATTAATTCAGAGAATTAATTACTTGTGGACTTGTGATGGAAGATTGGGCTTATTTGGGATTTAATTCATAATACCGTAGGTTCCTCATAATTTTTAACTTTAAATTTTGGAGAAATAAATTGATTTGTTCATTTTATGATACTTGTTGGTTTCTCTTAGTTTTCTGTCACTTATTTTAGGACTACGGTGTCGTAACACTATGGCTGTAAAAATTACGAGGATGGTAACAGTGCAATCTCTCTCTCTCTCTCTCTCTCTCACACACACACACACACACACACACACACACACAGAATTCATTACAATTTAATAATGTTAATGAATATTTTGGGTTTGTTGCGTAAAGCACCTGTTACAGCCAGATATTGCAGGTCTTTTCTGGAATTGTACTTTCTGGATCGCAGTATAACCCAGTAAGCACGATGGATGTAGGGCTATACCATAAACTCGCTTAGCCTTAAAATCTGGTGACCTCAAAACAATGCAGTGACAATAAGAATTGTCACATCATTAGAATAGAATAAACTTTGATACCACTACTACTACTACGCCCAATGTATTGTATGGTGGTATATATATATATATATATATATATATATATATATATATATATATATATATATATATATATATATATATATATATATATATATATATATATATCGATTAAAAAAATCACGAATTTAGATGATATTGGAAACAAACAACTCTTCTTCGCTAAAATTTTTAAAAAAAATCCATTAAAAGTGTTTTGGCCCATTAATTAGTTTTCTTTAATTTTTGTTATGAAACAAAGAATGAATGTGAAAATATGGTCATGCTACAATCTGATAGGTCATCTTATGTTAGAATATGCGTTAGAGTAGAGTGTATTTTGATATCTGACACACATCAACATTTGTCATAGCAGTGTTACAAGATACACCAGTGTTTTGTTAAGGCAGCACAAATTGTGCGCATGAGATATTAAATTGCACAATATTTGCCTTGTTTATCGAAGATATAATATTATATTAGTCTCATTCAATCGCCACAAGCCCACATTTATCAATGATTTCCATTCATCTAATAAATGTATAATAGTTTCCTGCCTGTATTGTTTGTACCTCTGAATACTCGTATGATTTTAGCCAAGAAGAAAATACATCATCACTTGGCGTATTGAATGGCAAGAAGCGTTATAGACATAGATTTTGTGGAAGTATGTACTTAATCATTTAAGCAAAGGAAGTTATTAAAAGCAGCACCCACAAGCTAGGTTTCAAAAATGTTCTGCAATATTGTATTATTTATTTACATTTAAGTAATTGTAAGATTAATAATGTCGTGATAAAAAACATTCAAAACATAATCGATGTTGATCGTTGCACGGTAGAATGAGTATTCAATAAACCTGGATGAATATTGTATTTATACGTGTAATTGTCTCAGATCGCAACATGAAATGAAGATGAAAATCTGCCACTTGGATCTCACTGTACTTATCTCGCATTACTCTTGTGAAGAAAAAACAATATGTATGATATTCTTTGCCATTCGCTGATTTGAAGTAAGCTGTGTTTCTACTTGAAATTAGTGTTTCAGAATTGTTTCTGACTAATCCGTGACAATTTTGTTTGCGCAGCATACAGCGTATTTCAAAGTGTAATAGGTTTTATAATGTTATCCAATACTTGTGTTGCTATGTGGAATTGTGGACTGAACGTTGAGGTATCGTTTCAAGTGTTTCGTATCGGATCCACGCACGAAATATCGAAGAAAGAAAAGTTGCCAAATGTTATTACACATTTACATTCAAAATCACCGGGAACATAATCATTTCTTATTTCTGTATGGCTATGCCTTCAAGTGTCCAAAAGTAAAGCCGCACATTAAGAAAGGGTTTATAGTAAATTGTCATCACAGGTCTCAAAATCTGTATTTACCATTTTAAAGGCACTAAATGTCATTTAAAACAAGTCGAATCCATAACTTTAAAGAATCTAAAATATAGATCATGAATGAATATATGTTTCAGAAAGGTAGGTAATGCTTGTTTTACATCGTACGTAGATTCCACAGAAAACTGCAACTATTACGCATATTCATGATGGAATATAACATAGTCTTATGAAATAGGAAGAACAAAATTTTTTAATGAGCAACTAATAAGCTCTCAAATGATCCGTTTAAATTAATTCGATGAACCAAATTTTCCGCACTCCATAGCCCTCGTCTATGTTTTGTGTGCAAGAATATTTCCACTAAGTCTGTAATCCAAAAAAGTGTACACACTGACCCGGATGTATTTAATATTCCTTTTTATCAGCATCATACATACAACTCATTACATCCTTGAAAATTAAAATTGCAGTAAACATGATACCTATCACGAAGTAATCCCAACAGCTTTCTATTAAATCATTGAAGTATTTCATGTGACAATACTTATAATGACTTCTCGATGCGCTTCTTTGCAGATAATACAGCTGTGGCCAATTCTCTCCCTTTGACTTGACACGAGCGCAACGCAGAACAGGGTTTAATGTGTGCTTTTTTGACGACGTGGACTTTTTTTTTACAAGTAAACATCATGTGTTTAAAGAATGATTGCCAGAGAATCGGTGTAAACGTTATTTAACTGTAATAAAAGACGCTGGTAAAACTTTCGAATGAAGGACATGCTGCAATCTTACCTTGCTGTGTCCATTCAGACGATTAAAGTACCTGTATGCATATATGCTTATTTACTAAATATGCATATTTATGAAAAACCACATGACCGAATTTAAAATTCGTGCACAGTATTTTGACACAAGATTGAACAAACACCAAATTTTCCACACTACATGGTACGGAATAAAAAAACTTTAATTGTACTTGAGATGAAAGGTCCGGAATATATATGAAGTAACAATTGGCATACGTTGTTTTTCTTCATGAAGCTGCCAATAGTATCCTGCGTCTATGTCCTATTTGCAAGAATATTTTCACAAAAACTATAATCCAAACGTATGCACAATGACGCTGAGGACTTTAATATATCTTTTTTTTTTTCAAACAACACCCTTTAGCACAAAGAATCAGACCAATAATACACTGGAATAAATCGCGGTTTCAAGGTATTAATCCATTTAGGTATTAATCTGGTGAAAGCAGCTTGTATCCTATTGGCGGTTGGCATTCGTTAGGCCTGGCAGCAAGTATGTACAGTGCTTGATTCTTCAAATACTCTTCCCAAGATGTGGCTCTATGGAAACAAAAAGCATACAAGACTTTAGCTCAGGAAAATTTCCTAATTTGGCTCATCATTTTTTAAAACTGATTACTTGTAACAGAGGTTGCCATAACTCATGTAGGCACCATTTTAAGGAACTGGTATTTACATAGGATAGTCTTTTGCGATACATAAATCAAAAACTCAGTGAGAAAAATCACTGCCATTGAATAGTTAATAAACTCAGTATCTAATATCATGTACATGTATTTAGAGAAAAAATATCAACTGTAGATGCGCTAAGGCAGAGATAAACACATTCTCATTACCGTAAGTTCAACTTTGCAACAATTTGAATTTGATAGTTGTATAGTGATATTTGTCTAGGTATCAGACCATTGTGTTACTTTATAGTCATAGCTGGTTCAGTGGTCCACTAAAATTCGAATAAAGCAACAGGAACTGAAAGGTAGTTATTGGCAGGCTGCTAAAGTCTGGAAATTAGTTGCTGAGCCATATTTGTTTTCGCCTCGTCCTAGTTCTTTTTATACTTTTTAAAATGACACTACGTAATACAATAATTTAGTTTTACAGAAAATTCAGATGCGACGATGTCCCATATTGGAGAAAGTGTTAATGTCGAATTCGTAATTTTATCTTCTTTCGTGAAAAAGACCACAACATATCTCCATCGTAAAATATTATATGTTTATGCAATGTTATTGGTTAGAACCTTTCTATTTAACTTACCCATTTTTGTCTTCATCTGCCTCCATTATAAAGTTAACATTCTGCTGGATGTGATGGTCCAATCTACTCAGATTTTCCTCTGAGAAAATGGCGTACCTGTTGATAACGGATATTGCTATAATAGTTTGCAAGACAATAATGGTACTTTACAAATGTTTTCTGGATTGAGTTTGAAATGAGCAGCTGAGGAAAATCTTCTAAAAAAAATAGAAACCTGCATGAAACATTTTTGTTTGCCATTCGAGCGTAATATTTTCCAACTATTATCGTACTTGAGACTTGCATTCTGGGTTCTGTCGGAGAAAAATAAATAAACTAGCAGTTTATCTTAGATTTTTGTCATACTTTTACAGAACACCTATAATGCATTTTGCATTCGGTGCACTGTAATTAGTCTTGATTGCATTTTATAAAGTTGGTCCATTGTTTTCTTCTTCAAGGACTATTCACGTACGTTAAAGTTTTCAAAGATTTTATCGGTCTTCATGGAAAAGATGCAAAGAAGTTTATAATGCCATTCGTAAATGTAATTGGCGCGCCATTACAGCGAAGACATGCTACTTCATCTGGCAACATTTAATCCACCCAATGTTATCTCATTTCCTAGTAAGTGATTGAGTCATTATGGCTGAAAAACGTACAATTTATGGGTCTAAAAACTATTATAAAGGATCAGTCTGTACATTTTGAACTGCCTAAGACATGTTTCAGGAATTTTGTTTTTCATACTTCAAGTAGTTTTCTACAAATTTACGGATATGTTCAACTTTTTAAAATTCAAGACGGGACTGTAAACTGATCGAATTTTAGGAATTTGAACTAAGTTAAACGGCGATGGACAGGTGCAGTTTAACACCTAATTAACCATCCGTTAAAGTCAATGGGCATAAATGGAGGCAACATTGCCGCTAATTAGTACTTTACGAAATTGATACATAGGTTATTTTCTTTTCGTATCTTGTTTGATCTGACCAATTTGGAAAATCGGGTTGCAAAACGTCGTAAAAGTGGATACATTAACGTTAGAAGCATCGATGCAAAAATGGAATCTCTCAACCAACTCACCCGTGGAAAGAGTCGACTGGCTTGAAGAACATCCGGTACCACGATAATGAGGCTTTTCTAGCCTCGTTTTCGGTTATTTCGCCGTCGCCATCTTTATCAAAGGCTTGAAATAATGTTCTCGCCATGGCGATCTCTCGTGGAGACAACATTTTTACCAACGAGTTCTGAAAGAGTTTTGTACAGAGATGATTCTTGATTATCTCTTACAATAATATGAGACCCAAGTGGGTCAAAACAGCGATAACAGCTGAAAGCAAAATGTAAGGGCAACTAGTTAAGAAAATTTGTGTAGTATGTTGCTTTCTGTTATTTAAATGCTTTTTTTCGGGCAATTTAAGATACATTTGAGAGCCGATTTGCATCATTGATGCAACAATGGCCGCATTTAATAGAGGATTAGTATCTCTCGTGCCGAGTTGAAAGGCCTTCTTCTAGGTCAAATTGATTGCAAATCAGCATCATTTATACAACTTTGAAAGTTCTTCTTGATGTTTTGTATCAAATTTGGTATAATTCTGTTGAGTGACTATTGAAGTACGTCATTTCAAGTTATTTTTAATCTTAGTAACGTTAACCATATTGGATATCGGACTAGCATCATCAATACAAAAAGGACAGGACTAGAAAGTTAATAGTTATATATGATTTCATTCCGCTCTAGCTATTGTCAATATATTATAAAGGTTAGTATCAGTGGTCACATTTCGTGCCGAATCTGCATTACTGTCAAACACTAGAAAGGCCATTATGTGAGAATACATTCTGTAAAATTTGGCTTGTGTGTTCGGTGGTATTTAAGAAGAATTCGTTTAAGGTTTGTAGTTTTAGAAACAGTGAATATATTTGAAGAAAGGTTAGTATCATTGTAATCAAATTCAAAAGCCTTGACAACAAGGTGCATTCTTTTAAAGCCTGATCAGAGTCTCCTAATTTGCGGATAATTGGCAGCGTATCGTTATCATCTGTAGCAACAAATTACTTTTTTCCAAGATGAATTCTACTGAATTTTTGAAAAAGTTTCATAAGACATTGTGTCACGAAGCATCTGTTAGATTTGATTAAACTGGAAAAGTCGTTTAAAAGTGTTCAGTCTTAAGTATCGGCGACTCATAAGTATGGCGGATATGCATCATTTATATAATCCTGAAAGGACTTTGTTCCAGAATTTTCCTGTAAAGTCTGAATGAAAATGGTATAGTGGTTGCGAAGAAATTGAAAACAGCTATTTATTCATGGACGATACCATAATCTCAAGCAGCATTATAACCACCTTCCGGTATATTAAGAATTATGCAAAAACAATCAACATTAGGCAATTATGGGAAACATTTTAACTTTTAACAATACTCTATAATAAAAAGGGCCAATATCTTCAGCGTAAATAGTTCATATATAAATCATAGCTTAATAAATACGACATAAAGTAAAATTAAAATAATGGTGGCTTTTGTTTTCATAATGCAGGAAAGAAACAATCTGTTTTCTTACTCGGAACTCTGTCAATAGAAAATAAGATAATGAAAACTGATAATTCTTTTCTGGGCATACTGATAAGTCCTTACATGAAATGATTTACTTCGTGGTTACCTGTATCGCCGAATTAGAATGGAAAACGAGCCCATTCATAATTTGAAATATTCCCACCTAAATGTGTGTGTGTGTGTGTGTGTGTGTGTGTGTGTGTGTGTGTGTGTGTGTTTTGGATTTTTAACGCAGATTTAACATTTTTTTCCAGTCGTATCACTACGATATCTGCAGTGTGGCAGCTTTAGTGATGTCCACACTGGTGCATCATGGCGCAGTTATATAGGATCATGTCCCGCCCAGTCATATTATCCTGACACCAGGCCGACCAGTCATAACACTAACTTCCTAATGTTGTACGCATAGCAAGACAGCTGATGGTACCATTTTTATAAGTCTTTGGTATGACCCTACCAAAATGTGTAGAGATAAAAATTCTTCATTGTTTCTAAATATAAGTATACATAACGTTCTTGGAAACTTTAGATTTAACTTAAGTCACTAAATACAAACCAAATTATTATTATTAATAATAATAATAATAATAATAATAATAATAATAATAATAATAATAATAATAATAATAATAATAATAATAATAATAATAATAATAATAATAATAATAATAATAACAATAATAATAATAATAATAATAATAATGACAAACTTACTTTCTTCCTTTGCTGGAGAATTTTGATGCTTTCGTAATTAAGAAACTCCCACCAAGATATGGAAGCGGTTTTACTTTTGTCCATTAGGTTGAAAATGGACTTTTCGTCTTCAATCTCCTCTTTGCTCATATCTGTATTGAACAGTTCTTTATGACGGTGTTGACGGTAATTCAAAAACTCCTTCAGAGATATGTTGTTATCTTTTGGGAAGATGAGAGTAAATATTATGAAAAATGAAACTTGCAAATATGTTATCCAACTATTTAAAGAGTAAAGTCAACATTCTTTAAGGCTGTATTTTCAGAATGCTTAAATTATTGGTCTATTCCGCAGTGACCAATAAAAAAAAAATACAGACGATATTAACATGCTTACCTTGTTATTGTTGATTTGGATTCTTCAACTCCGAGAGATTTGAAAGATGATAATATAGACCTAATTTAATACAAAAATGGTGTTGTTATGAAGATTTCAGGCTGACCAAACCTTAATTTTGTTTTCCAGAAAGTTAAAATATGTCTGGGAAGTTGTGGAATTTCGACGGAATAGAAAGAACATTGTATGGTTTCTCTCGACATTAGGGAATTTGTGTTACTGATTTTTTTCCCCACTATAGCAATGAGTAGGAAAGCCTGAAATTGGTTAAAAGAATTGTAAAAATGTCTGATCTTTTGTATAATGATAGCTTTAATATAAAGACAAAATGACTAATTTTATATATATATATATATATATATATATATATATATATATATATATATATATATATATATATATATATATATATATATATATACTGGTACAATGTTGGCTTTCATACAAAGACAAAATTAATTGCTGATTTTATGTATGCTGGTACATGATGTTAACTTGCATATAAGGACAAAATATGGTAGAAGGAAGAAGAGAACAAACATCTTGCCATCTATAACTGTCAGAAATGTTGAATTTGCATGCAACAAGTTTTAGATTTTTAATGTATTAATTAGTTTCCAAGTGAACATGGATTTATTTGAATTATAAAATATTGTCAACCTAACCTTTGTAATTTGAAACACGCACAAATGTATGTCAATGAGCTTGTACATATAATAGTATATGTTAAAATTTGAGAAAGACCTATCTGTACCAATTCAACCTACTGATCGTTTTAACAAATGGCGGCACATTTGAATATGATACTGGTCACAGTATTAAGCTTGTCATACGGAACACAAAGGATACATATAAGTTGATTTAGTGAATTCATTAAATTTCAAATGTCGGTCCTTTGTAAGGAATTTATAATTTTACATCCAAACTCTTATTTATAGCAGAAATGAGTGCCGTTTTGTGCATATAGTTAAGAAGCAAATTATACATCACATTTCAGAGAGAAAATGCAAAAGAACACACAAACAAATGGGTTAACTAGTATTGATATAATGATAATGCAAAAAGAACATACAAACAATTGGGTTAACTCGTATCGGTATAATGATGATGAAAAAGAACACAAACATGGATTAACTCGTAACGGTATAATGAAAATGCAAAATAACATAGAAACAGATGGGTTAAGTTGTGTCGGTATAATGATGATGTTAAAGAACACGTGAACAAAAGGGTTACCTTTAACGGTATAATGATAATGAAAAAGAACACAGAAACGAATGGGCAGAGTCTTAACGTGTAATGTCATGTTCTACTTAAAGTATTGTTTACTTGACTATTATAGATTTTAATATTGTGCTTTATACAAGTCTGTATTAAAAGCCTACTATTCGGTTATAGTCCAGTAAATGATAAGACTACTAGGAATTTAGTGTCATCACCCGACCCTAATATTGCTAATTGTCTAACGCTAAAACTATAATTACGCTCGCAATTATTTTGAATGGGAGTTAAAACATCACAATCACATAATGGATATTTAATTCGGCGTGAGAACTCTTTGATATCTTGGGGCTGGGACTTTGGTACGTGTATTTGTTGGTGTTAATAGACTGAACTAGTCTGCTGAAAATTATGGATTCGATTATGCACATTAGTATTTTAGAACTAGATGATGATCCAAACTCTAAACGTTGTTGAAGACTTGCATAGTGAGAGTACGTTCTCTCACCTTGTAACGTAGATCTAACAGATGGTCGTCCTAGCTAGCGCAATGACAAAGTGCTTGCTGAGATTGCTGCCAGTATGGATATAAAACCAGTAGAAAAAAAAAACAAAACAAATAAACATCACATCATTAGCTTCGCGAGAAGAGGATTAACCCAAAGACAAATGATGGAAGCAGGAGGAGGCAAGGTGGTACCAAACAGGTGATTTTGTTGGAACTCAAGATGCCATGGAAAACTGGAATGGAGGAGGCCAATAACTGGAAACTGGCCAAGTATCAACCACTGATCCCCATGAGTGCCAGTGGAATGGATGTAAGGACTGGAATCTACCAGTGGAAATAGGATAACGTGACTGCATCACAGACCGTTTGGCTTTGGAGGGTCATTAGGATTATAGGATCAAACAGAAGCAATTTAGTCAGAAATGCGGACAAACGGGTCGTAGAAGCAATTTAGTCAAATATGCGGACAAACGGGTCGTAGAAGCCTCACACTGGATTTAGCGAGCGAGAGAGAGAGAGAGAGAGAGAGAGAGAGAGAGAGAGAGAGAGAGAGAGAGAGAGAGAGAGAGAGAGAGAGAGAGAGAGAGAGAGAGAGAGAGCTAATCGATTCATTAGGAGTCTTACTAACTCAATCTGAGCATCTCTGCAAAGAGTTGTGGGTCAGCGCCCAAATGCTCCTCGAAAGTGCAGTACTAAATATATATCCTTTCATGAAAAATGTATACAACGAGTGGTGTATCATTGATACAACGTACATACTATGAATATATTATATGTATATCACATACAAATGCACATATTTGACTTTTGAATGGAGTTAAGATTGACTACTGGCAATTTTGTATTGACCAAGTGAATGAACTCAGATCCCCGCCAAGTGTGCCCTCTAAAAATGTAGTTCTGTGTCTTGTTTGGCTATTGACAATCACTGTTGCATATTGATAAGTTGTTTATATTTGTATAAAACTTATTTTCTTTTAAATGAAAAATTGTGTATCTCGTGATGATACAGCGTACATATAAAACGTATATTGCTCATCTAATTGCTTTCAAAATATTTTCAAGAACTGCGTATTGGATTTGTCTAGGACAATAATTTTTACACACAAGGATACACATAATTATGATGTATAAATGACATACTCTTATATATGTAGAAGAATCACGCACCTGTCCATATGGGACAAAACTGTCTTGACCTATGACTATCTCTTAAATGCATGTATGACGTTGCAAGGCTTATACAGCCAAAAATCGTCGCCTAAATAAAAATGACAGTGTAGCATATAGTATTAGAGGTGTGTATAAACACATTATTACCTTTGTTGACGTCATATTTGTCGAATGTGTCGATCAGTACCCTCAGCTCCTCTTCAGTCAAAAGAGTACTGAGATCATCCTTGATAAAACAAAATTAAGATATATGCATTAGGCTTATAATTACTAGTCACACCAGTCTATCTTCCACATACATTCATACACAGGCTTACGAGCCATTGAACAGTTAGATATGCTGTGAGTTCTTAGAAGCTCTGAAGAAAGCGAGGAAAATCTTATATTCTCAACCGCGTGGTATGACTCAACCGGGGATCGAACCCGCGACCTTCCGCCTCAGAGGCCAATAGGCCACTGGAGCGGTACACAGAGGTTATAACCGCAGTACAAAATATTCTTCCAAATTCTTTCAATGAATGAAAACTTCCAATTTATACTACTGAATAATCTGAATGGAGGCTTTTATCAATACTTTCTACAATGGTGGTACAACAGTAACTCCTTGTTTACGACAAAATCATTTGATGTAGTCAACACTGATGTCGTGTGCTTTTGCCCAACATTTACACAACTCAATGTAAGGTCATGTAGCTGCATGGCATTTTCCATTACTATAGTACTAAACAGTTATCGGCCACGACCACGGTCGACGATGTACGACCACACCTTTGAAATCAACCTCAGTACAAACAATGTAACCAAAAACCATCCACCCTCACCCCCATCCATCAGCATGTATGCATATTCAGATTTGTCAGATTATGATGAGAACAAATCAAATTGGCATGGCAAAGCTGATTTCTCAATGATCACACTTTTTTGAGTCACCCCCATCCTCCAGACAATTCCTGTATAATGCCTATTACTAGCGATTTGAACACTATTTATAAAGAACATATACTAAACAAAATGTGAGGTTATCATATACAATCCCGGATATTACTTTAATGAAGAAAAAAATGAAACACGAACGGATCGATTTCCACAAACGTGGTGACCATGAAAATTTTTGTTTAAAAAAGCCTGAAAAAAAACCAAAACAACTGTTTATGCACATTGTAGGCTACAATATTAATCTCCAGCCAGGTTGACACAAATATATTCCTGCACAGCACAAAATCATACGCTCTTGAACCACTACAAAAATAAATAACGACGGAGAAACAGAGTTAAAATATTGATGTTTCTTCAATTACAAGTCACACCAAGACCAGTCATCTGAAACTGCTTATGTTTATCTAGCAGTTTGAAATATGTACCACTGGAAGTTCATACGGTGACCGCAATTATCTTCTTGTATAATGCGCATACTTCATCATGGAAAAAACGAAAAAAAAAAGACGAGCAAGAGTTCATAACGTTTATCAGAATATTTTTCGTTCATGGGACTTGTTTGCTGTTAAAAATGTTTAAGTTTTGTCCTCTTTTTTTTCCATTCAGTGACAATATAAAAATGAAATATCTCTTCAATCTCAAAAATGTAACATGTGAAAAGTACGCGCATAACAATGCGTCCATATATATGACGTAGTGCTACGTCAGATATATCACACTCACACACAGACACAGACACACACACGAGACTGCAAGGTTCGCTCGCTACTAGGTTTTACCTAGTTAATAGTTCATTGCTATCTTCCGTAAACTCCTCACAGTCTATACATGTTCAGTATATATATCACGGTCAAAAGGCTGCTTTGATCTCTGGGTCATCAAGTCCGATGAATCAACCCTCAAATATGTGTTAATACTGATGGACAATACGCAGATATCGGCAGCTTTTAATGAATAGGTGATATCTGCCCCTAAATTGAAAATCAATATCATAGATGAGGGGCTGATTGACCAATTCCTATAGATCCTAGCTTCCTTCTCCAATCACAAATTGATATCAAAAGTGAAGGATAAAAAAGCAACAAACAAATACAAACAAAAAGAAAAAGAAAAAAAAACCCACAGGATATGTATGGCTGCTCTGATATAAAAACCGACGCTGTAAAATCATTGAGCAAAGCGATGTGATTTAGAAAAACAGAATAAGAATATATCATTTCAAAAAACATTAATTTGCAACAAAATGATCGAACGAGTGCGGATCAATGCCATATTGAAATTTGTCTCTAGACCGTCTACTCAATGTACGTCAGTACAATGCATGCACATGACGTCACACAATGTCAGTCACCTGTGCACTGTATTCTTTGACTGAACTACTGGTTTTCGTAAAATGAGCTAAATTAAACTCACATTCGAATTAGATAATTGTGTACAAGTTTTATATGATATCTGTAAAAGAGCCTACACACTATAATTGTGAAACTTATCCTCAAATGCTATTATAAATGTAAGCTAAATTTTATTGCCATGCATAGAAATGACACCAAGTATTTTCAAGCAGATTTACAAAAGTTTTCTTGTTTCCACTGATTCATTATGTGCGTGACCCCTACCACGTGAATAACCACATCAACATCAACAATAACATTATCATCATCAACAACAAATGATAATAATAATAATAATAATAATAATAATAATAATAATAATAATAATAATAATAATAATAATAATAATAATATTATTATTATTATTATTATTATTATTATTATTATTATTAATTTTTGACAATAACGAATCTTTTCATTAAATCAAATGTCATATTTTACATGTTTAGGTAAAGATTATTATTATTTTATTATTACATATTTACACACACACACACACACACATATATATATATATATATATATATATATATATATATATATATATATATATATATATATATATATATATATATATATATATATATATATATATATATATATATATATAAACTGAAGACATTTACACAGGTGTAACAGGACCAGCCTAAGGGAGTTGTTGCTTTTCTCAGGATGGCGACGGCAGCCCCGTTCTGGCAGCGACCGATCTTCTGTAGGCAGGTCGTGTGATAGGTTCGGCAGCAGATCCGGCACGGAAATACCTCGGATCCCGTGTAAACCCCGCATATATGGCAAGTTTCCTCCTGGGAAACCTATTAGAGACACAAGTTTTAGTGCTATTCTTTTCTAAATATCAAAGGTAAAGTAATACATGTAAAATCCAAACTGCTGCAACTACGAATTTTGTTTAAATCTAAGAGATACCTTGATTATACTATCCAAACATCTATGTCACTGTATTAAACTTGTTAGCACATCATATGTGCTCGTTACAAAACAAATTAAGAGTATTGGTCAAGTGATAGAGGCCCGGGATTTTGGAGAGGGGTGTGATGCATTGTTAGATGAATCTGCAGTACATGGAATGCGCAAAACAATGTCGAGTAAAGAAACTGACCTAGAGTTTATAGTAAACGCTTTCCGAATTAAACAATACTAATGGCATTAAATGGGAGGAATATATATTTAATTCGTAAAATTTGACAGATGGCGCATCATATTAGCATGAAGTCTCGTAGCCTGTGTTGGATAGGTCGTTCAGGTTTCTGTACCATACAGGAGAGATGACATCACTATGGCAAGATATACTTTCCCTTTTACACCACCTGGCACATGAGTATTGTTCCATAGCCTATGCTGTAGCTTGGCGAAAGCAGCGCTGGCTCGGTGTAGTTTTGAAACAGCCATTAGGCAGGACATTATTTGTGTAAAACTATGCTTGTTATGGTCTGCCGTGTTTTAGTTAGGCCAGATGGCCATTGGTATATGTTTGAATTCCAATAGAACTTATCTGACATTAACGAGAGGAGAAAGTATGATCTCTTCCCAGTAGGGTACCTAACATAAAAATTAAGTTGCCGTCTTGTTTACTTTTGGAAGGTGAGATAGCTCCACGAGAAGTATCCACGTGACGTATTACGTACTTACAAAACCCAAGTGACCACACAAAGTTGGAACGGCCGAAGGAGGCGAAACATATCAGAATATGAGAAAAGGGAAAGGTGGAAAGGACCCAGACGTATGGGCACAAAGAAGTCCAAAGAACAATCGCAGTGAATTCGGACTGAACCAGAGGCTATGAATCTATACAAGGCCATGATTTTGATCTGTCACTCGATTATATGATGAATTAATTATATCGCTTAACAGATTGGTGTGGTAAATTGGCGGCGTTCAAAACACAAACCTTTCCACTAAGGTTCGTTGTTAGCGAATGACCTCTCGCGGTGTAATTTATCCAGTGTGGATATATAGAAAGAAGAATGCAGATCTCTGAACAAATATATTGAAGAAATAAACACAACGAGCCCCTTTCAATGAACAAATATAAAATTTAATCAGTTCCACAACAGAATGTAAAATGAAAAGTAATCAATTTCTTGGTTACAAGAAGGAAAAATCTACTAACAGGTACTCAAATAAAAAAACAATACAAATTTTCTTTACTGTTACAATTACCTATCAGTGACAGAATTCAATTCTTCATTGCCTACGAGATGTGACCTTTGAGTGCAACGATGAGTGACATCATCACCTATCTGATCCGGACATCGAATCTTCCGTTCGTCCCTGCTCTGCCAACATTGTCTAGTCGTCTGGACCTGGATTCATGCCAGTCAAAACTCGATTTAATGATCGTCCTTAGACCTATTTTTCGGCTCAGAATTCGCTCTAGTATTTGGAATTGGTACAGGGATTTCCTGGGAATCTCAGGAACATCAGAATCTCGGAAAACTTTTAGGAAAGCTGTATCCTTTAATAAACAAAATGTCTCGCAATAGACAATAGGCCACATTTCCAAGTATATATATATTTTTATATTAATTCGGCTCAGAAAAAAAGGCATAAATTCTGTTGCAGTCACGTTCACTAATTCCTATAGTTACACAGACGGTCATTGCCTGTCCTGACCATAATTCGGGTCACGCTAGTGTCAAATTCCATTAAATTCCACTTCGCGGCTAACAGGTATGTGCCCGTATTTAACACCCTTTGGCTTCTTACATTAAACTATCTAGTAGTGCTAAATTACATATGGCTTAGACCTTCAAATCTAACTATTCTAAAATAGTTTACGTGATCAATTAAATATTACGAACTAGTATATGGATGTCATACTAGACAGAGTTAATTCATAAAACTACGAAACATTGCCCATCATTTATTAAGCTTAATTTTCGCAAATTCCTAAGCACTCCTATGTATTAAAGATTCAATTACATGCAATCTTATCAATTCTCCAAATGAGTTGATAATTAGAAAATAAAAGAATAAAATGTCATGACTAACATTTCACTAAAACCCTGCAAAATGAAATTATACATACATACATCATAACATCAATACATTTGCAAGTAAATCAACAAATGAAAAATGAAATAACATATTAAAATCGGGAAACTAAGATTGCATACCTTTGACGTTTCTTATTCGTCTTCTACGAACCTCACGTATAGTCTGTATGCTATCTGAGACTACTGTCCGGCCCCTTGCTGAATAACGAAAACGTACTTGCTACGTTTTCGGAGTCCCGTCTAACTTTTCCCAAGAAAGATTGAAGACTGAAGAATTTCTCCAAAGCAAAACCCTTAATTCCTTACAGAGGTACGCCCATAAATTACTATTAACCAATCAGAATAGACTATTTCTTAAATATTCTCCGTAGAAGTTTTGATTGTCAAGACAACTAATCATGCCGTAATTAACATTCTTTTGAACAATCATTTTTTGCCAAGCTTCCCCCTTTAACCGATTGATTTTGGGAAAAGGTCTTATGTCATATACTTGTACCATAGCATATGACTCGGTCAAGTTTCGTCGCGTGGAACGAATTCCCTTTGACGTTTAGAGATTAAATGAAAATAATCATGTAATTATCTCTAGCCCTTTCTACTTTAATTAAGTTGACTTTGATACAATTCATTTAACCAATGCTTCTAAGAGTTTTCAAAATTAGACACATCAGAATTGGCTATTAGTATAAGCATATATGTGTTTGAAATTATTTGAATAATTAAAAAAGAAGTGTCTCTTTTAAATATAATGCATCATCACAATTCTTTATGAATTGTATTATGAATTATTTTATTAAATAATATGGTTTGTACTTTACGGAGACTCGTATCATTATGTTCCATATATCTTTTCAGATCTTTTTTTTATTCCACCTTATAAGTTTCACACATTATATTGATATTTACTCGCTCCGGGCAAATTACACCGTCGGCGATTACCAAACAATAACGATAACCAAAGCCATACAACCCACCCTAACCAAGCCGGAGGAATTTGCAACATGCACGTGTGTGTGTGTGTGTATGTATATATATATATATATATATATATATATATATATATATATATATATATATATATATATATATATATATATATATATATATATTACGCTTTCACTACCCACCTTAAATTTCTAAAGTGTTCGCCTTTACCCGTCATAGCCATCTCATTTCATCTTATAGCCATCCGCCTGCGTGTGTTCGAGTAAGAAAATTGCCAGGCATTTTCCTTGGGTCGGTGGTGCTTACAGGAATTTTTACCGGCTTCATACTCCACCAGTTATACTGGCCAACATGTATAGCGTATCTTGCACTGAGGAATGGCACCAAACCCAAAAGAACAACAACATTAATCCAACATTGGTAGTAACTGTTTTGAAACGTCCATCTTTCTCTGGTAACAACTTACTTCAAGCCATTTTCCATAGATTGTATGTGTTTAGCTCTGTTGTATGTTTTGTACTATCCTTCTTTTTCTGTCACTTTTTGGAGCTAAGATTATTTGTACAGAAGGGTTTTCCACAAGACACATCACCTCTATTTACATGGAATTATCAGCTTATATGGCAACAGCCGCAGATATTCGTATATTTCTGTGCGCTATTTAAAGAATTAATAAACGAGTCGACGCTTTTCAAATCTGTAAGTTTGTTTTTGCGTATATAAGTAAACTCAAAGGTTTAACAGTATTTTATGGGTCAGAGAATTGTGGTTTTCAAGGACTGCAATTTCCTAGAGTGCTCTGGAATTTTGTCTGTTGTAGTGCTCCTTTAAACATATTCAATACGATACATATGTTTTGGGACTATTCTGTTTTAAACGTTGCTTTTCCGTCAATCGCGAAAATAGGACAAGCTAGCAGGATTGGAAATACAGAAGGGTAAAGGGTTGTGACTTTTCTTGTGTTACATTCGTACGCGTTGGCTTCTCGTCCTTAACCGATAATCTTAATTGATTTTGTAACCAGCCCCTATTGTACAAATCAAACGTCTAAAACTTATTTGCTACAGGTCTAACATTTTATATAGTAAGCAAATTAATAATCACTAAATTTTATGCAAGCTAAAATTTACGAGATGATATTGTGTGTATGACAGAAACGTCAACTTCTACCCAGACAGATACTGGAGTCGCTGTAGCTCAGATGGTAAACCATAAGTTGAATCAGCACATAGGTAAGGCACATAGCTCACAAATGCCAGGCCTGATATATCCAGTAATGTGTTGAAGTCCCGCTAAAACCAACCAGACAACTAACCCCGACAGACAGGCTACATACAGTATTAGCCATAATTTTATAAATGCAATGTTATACTAGTGATTGACCTGTCCGTGTTTTCAAGTACCCGATATAAATTGGCAAGCCATTATCATTTAACATACCTCATACTGGCACGACTTCACTTTATGTTCAGATTAATATTATCGTGTTTAAGAATAAAATGATCATACACCATTTCGTCAGAATTTATTAACGAAAAATCTTAGCACAAATAGATTTAATTATGCTCAATCTACAACAACAATATATATTGTGTCCATCAGTAAATCATTACAATTTTATGTTGCTAATAAGTTAAATAGCTACAATCAAAGATTTTCTAACTTTTAATGATGTTAAATATCCAACTAAGCTTGCTATGAAAAGGAAATCGTCTTCCCAAAAATATATCTGGTTGCCATGATGTTCCTATTAGAGATTTAATCGTACAGAATAATGGCATATGTGATCATCATCATATATGAGATTAATTCCGTCGATGCATTTTAAACACATTACAATATTTCAGGTTGATTTTATGTATTATTGCACGGACTTATGTTTTTATATGAGAATATATTGCGCCACTTGATAGTCAAACTGAAGCTCCAAGTTAAACATAAAAAGTATTACAGAGCCAAAGGTGATTTCAACTTTAGGACACCATTTTCAAAATAAATAGGAATAATACATTGTCTAAAAATCGTTGCAGAGGTATAAAAATCGTTGCAGAGCTTTTTCGTACGATGAGTCTGTATATAACAATGTGACAATATATTTGTGCAGAAATGCGTTTGTCTACCCTCTAAATGAAATGACATAAATAATACGCAGCGTGAGAAACTGCTGCCAGACAGCCGGTTCGATGACAGCTAATTTTGCGGCGAACTGGGGAAAAATGAGTAATCAATCTGTTGGCCAGTTAAATATTTAGGTATACTGAGTAAATTTAACCTATAAATTGTAAATAATACGATATAAAAGAAGTAATAAAAGCAAAGTGAAAAATTAATAAGGGTGACTTGTTTGTGATGATCGCAACTGAAGTTTTGTCATATAAGAAAATAAATAACTCGTGCAGTCTGCATTCAATAGACGCTTGTTACTCCTAGGTCTGACGACACATGTAGACTACGATTACAAACGTCAACATCTGGAGGCATTCGGGTGTATTGATAATTCACGGCACTAATGGAAATCCCATTGAGGGAGTCCTGGATTGGCCGACTGGCTTAAGGCACACCCCTGTATAGGTCCTTGACATCTCATGGCGTGGGTTCGAGTTTCGGATCAGACAAGGTGGGCATGTGAGAAAGTTTGTTAGCTGCTTCCGGTGCGTTGTTGGCTCTTCCATGTTATTTTCAAAAAGGCTATTTTTGCATTAAGTATACTGGCTGTCATGCACAGCCTATTATGTGTTGAAAAATGATGTTAAACCGACATAACGCAAAATAACAAAACAAGCAAACAAACAACTCCCATATTAAATCTACGAAAGCACTTCGATGTGAAAAATTCAATAACTTTAAATTTCAGGAAGCTCATGATCAATCATTTAATTCTTAACATACATCCATTCTTGATGATGTAAGCTTATGTATGAAGAAAGCCCTCTGCCTTTGTTTTCTTATCCGGATATATTTGAAACGAAATTCCGCACCTGAGGAATCAAGAGATAGTTTCAATAATAAATGTTCCAGTCAGGATACAAATATGATTAACTGTCAAAATATCATCTAAAATTTTATTTGTCAATATCAACCAATAATGGCCAGTGTAACCCATATATATATATATATATATATATATATATATATATATATATATATATATATATATATATATATATATATATATATATCTTGTCTTCAACTATTTCTAGACTGGTTCAACTTTTTCCATATAATTTGAACCATGAGTCCTGGTGAATCAAAAACAAATCATGCAACAACGAACTAGTCGAAAGAAATATGACACTATCAAACAGAAACAATATTTTAAAAATAGATGGATAACAAAATTTGATTGAAATACAAAAACGGGATGTATGCTAAGACCATGATGTGATCGAGTTCCAGTCCAGCAATCCACTGCTAAAAATCATCTTCCAAGAGACTTTCTTTCACGGTCATCTTTGGATCCAGTTCCAGTTCCAGCAATCCACTGCTAAAAATCATCTTTCAACATACTTTCTTTCACTGTCAGCTTTGGATAGCAGATCATCATCCTTGGATACTGGATCTAGGTCTGATACCGTCATCGATGACAAGTCAGTGGATGAGGATCCTGCTTTTTATTGACTGATCATCAATGCCAGCAAATGATGATGATGCCCAGCCTATAGATGAATAATTTATGGATCTGGATAAGCTGGACGGCAATCGTCATTGTCAGTAAACAGTGGCCATATTTTGCTGAATTTAAAAACAAATTAATAAATTTAATATGATATACGTATCATATTTGTTGTTCTTTATATTCTGCTTCATAATATAAATAAAGCCGATAGTTACGTTTACAAGGATTTACCAATAAGGCATTAAATACATTTCGTCCTCTTGTACGATACAATGCGTGTTCAGTTGATACGGACAGGACCAGCACCATTTTCGGGTTACCGGTCCTGTGGACTTGCATGTTTTGTTGGCGAGTTTTTCAAACTGATCATAGATTTATCGTGTGAGGTGAGTGTGTCTGTTTGTAACGGTATAAAATCTTAAATGTGTTTTGCGGGGAAAATTGAATTTGCCCTCTAACTCAAATGCGTATTTCGTTTTGCATGATCAATATATTGAACAAGAGGTACATTGAAGTGGAATATCGTACCGTCACAGAAATACACAAAAATCACGTCCAAAAACAAGAGTACAGAGTCAGAAAGTAACAATAAGGCTTGATTACACGCTTTACTTTTCCTCACAAGAATCATTCAAGTTAAGTCGATAAAAGGACAGTTTCGGTACTCTGTTGCAGAAGAGTTTCGATGCGTTTCTTCCAAAGAAGTCAATGAGTGTAGAGAATGGTCAGTTATGTATTTATGTCCATTCGTCTTCCAGGTACTCTTCTAGCCTTATTCTTGATTCGTCATTAAACATTTGTTGCTTTGCAGTTCAATAAGACGACAGATTTGACAACCACAAAAATGTTCTTTGGTCAGACGTGTGATTCTTTCAGGACACTAAGTGTTATTCTTGTTTTATCCATCGCCATATCCTTAAAGCTTGTTCACTTTTGATATGTAACCTCTGTTTTGGTTTGACATCATTAATTATTTTGATCACCTAACTGACATTATGGTCCATATCTTTCATTTCTCTTTCTTCTCCACCTAGGGCATGTAGATGTTTTCATGTTTTCCAGATGCAAAACACCATACTCTCTTTCTAAGTTCAGGACTTCCTGCTATATATTTATTTTGTGGTTATTTTTCTCCAGTGAGTGTCTGCGACTGTTGCTCTTTTGGATATAAACATCCTCTTCATCTATTTCCACGCGTCCATGTTCCATCCTTTTAATATTCCATAATTACTTCCCTCAAACTGCTGATTTCCAAGGTATTGTCAAATTTTGCATGCAAGATGATGTCAAATGTGTTTGCACAACCAGTGCTACTATAAGGTCCACAAAGAGTTGGCCTGATATTTCAGGGTAAAAATGTCTAGATTGAAATCAAATCCCCAGCAAAGCATATCCTCCTCGATAATTGATGTACTAAATTACGTCACTACTTTTGTTTCTATATTGTCCCACTACTTCAGAGTCCAATAAGAGCTCGACTAATCCTTCGTGGCAAAGCAAATAATTTTTTTTTAAAATCAAATTCGCAACCACCTTCTGTCACTCCTTTAGGTTTGCATAAGGCTGGCGGTTTTTTTTTTCATTCATAAATTACTTGCGCTACGTCAGAAATTATTTTGTTCTGTAAATGACTAACTCCAGCTTAAGTAAGGCATATATAATAGTATATGCCAAGATAAAAACAGGATTGTAATATTTTTCGGTTCTAGTTTCCTGAAACTAAACTCTAGATTTAATAGTTTCAATGAAATATACTTTAGGAAGAAACACATAACATTCCTCCTTTAGAAAATCTATCGGCATTAAGTCACCATTTTAAAAATTTATAGTGACAAGGGAAAATTATATGTTAAACAACGTTTATAGGTTCAGCATTATAGGTCTCTAGTTAACACTTATGCTAGCGAGAGTATATCATTGTTAGAGCAGATGACCTAAAATGGGACCATATGATCTGAAGCAGGAATTAACAATACGCTGTTAGTACAACTTATATGGTTTTATATAGATAATGCGAAAACATAATGCTAAAATTATACCACTTATTCAAAGCGCCACCACGAGTGACTGTCGACCACTTATATACCACCAAAACAGGGTAGGATGCAAAAGAAAGAAAAAAATTAAAACAAATAAAACCAATTACAAAATAAAACTATCTTCGCTATCATCTACCTACCGTCCTATAAGCTCCATGCTTTGCAGAGAGAGAGAGAGAGAGAGAGAGAGAGAGAGAGAGAGAGAGAGAGAGAGAGAGAGAGAGAGAGAGAGAGAGAGAGAGAGAATAAAAATGTACAATAAGTCGATCATCAATCCAGTAAAGCATCCACCCCACCCACCTCTAGTACCAGCTTAGATAAATACATTATATAGCATCCTCTTTCTCTCTAGACCTACTTTTCTGTCTTAATTCACTCCACTAGTCCAATTATATGGATTATTACAATAATAAATGGGATGGTAGTTTTCTCTTTAGAGAAAGAGGTTATTGGAATGTAAGACTATTATAGACGGGGTAAAAGTTTCACTTGATTTATGACGCAGTTCATAGATTGGTAGGAAGCTGGGGAAGTTACTGTTATTATTTAGAGTTTCAATTCTTGTTGAATTTTGCTTTAAAAAGCATGCGTAGCCTTATCATTACAGTTCTTTTCATAGACAAGAACAGTGCCGGATTACCAAATCGGCAGAGCAGGCACCGGCCTATGGGCCCTACGCCTTTTAGCGTTGGTAAAATTAAAAATGTATTAGGAGAGAATTTGCGAGGGCGACCCGAAACTTCGACTGCCTAGGGGCCTCCACAAGGTTTAATCCGGCACTTGGCCGAGAAACCTATATAAGATAACCCTTGAGCGTAATCATTTCATTAGGAGGACAAGCAGATTTGAGATATTATATTTCTAGCCAGGACTGACTCAACATGTGAATGCGTATGAAGCAATTTAAACATTACATCATAAGACGCTATAAACCCAAAGTATGGCGGCCTAATGTTAATTTTATCCCTTTCATTCTCTTCCTATATATTACCTTCTGAGGCTATACTCTTTTCATCTTTTTAACACAGGATCTCCCTTATACCAACAAGTTGTTTTTCTCTGAGACATACGTTTTAATACACCACGTTGATGTACTTTTGTGTCAATATATTTATCAAGCAAAACAAAATACTGCAGTTCCGTAATAGGTAAGCTCACATTTCCGGCCAAACACATCTAACATACTACTCTGTTCCAATCTCGATAAACATATGGTGCATTTTGGCGTTTCAGTTAAAAACCACACAACTCCAGCCGAACCGGAGAATAGCTTCGGGTGATAATCGTATGTGGTGGATTGTCGCCCATGGCTCACAAAGAGTCCTATTAGTAATACCTATTGATCGTAATAGAGCTATACTGTTTCCTAATAATTTTAAGGCAAAGTCGTTGGTTCGGTCGATTTCTAGTGCATCGTAGTTCTCTGGCACTCGGCCTAAATTGGCTAGCATACATCATAGGCCGATGTCTTCAGACTGGTTAGTAAGTGACGTTATATAATTTATAAACAGTTATATTAATTTAACGTTGTTGCCAACGGTCAATATACAGAGGTAAATAAAACATCCACCACTTCCTCAAAATCATTGACCCGTATTCCAATAACTAGTTCTGATTACGGCTAAATACAAATGGCGACGCAAACAGGCAACGCTGACCATGTCATACATCTAATGGCTCAAAAGTTCAACACTGACTGTAACCCTTTCTATCCGAAACAAGTGTTGGAGAATCTGTTGATATAGCTCTCATCCAAAGAAAAATATTAATCATTCAAACTAAGCAGAGAAATCCGAAAAAATCAAATGATTTAAATTGTAAGAAAATAAATATGATTGTTTTTATATCATACTGAAGATGGTCGGCTAGGGATCACCAGTTGCTGCTGAGAGAGAGAGAGAGAGAGAGAGAGAGAGAGAGAGAGAGAGAGAGAGAGAGAGAGAGAGAGAGAGAGAGAGAGAACTGTTATACAACATGAGATGAGCGACACCTATCGACGATAACAATTAGTTATGCAGACCTTCACAAGACTTTTTCGGCGGGAATCTTTCATTGTAACGCGAGAAATTGGTTGTACGAGACTAATCGGTAAAAGTCTACACAACTGATATGTAGTTTTGGTCTTGTGACCATAAATATGGTACAGACAAAAGTTTTACTCAGACATTTTCAACTGATATCTAAACATTAACATGTTTCTTTTATAATAACCAAGTTCATCAACACCAGAATCAAAACTGGTGAGTAAACCAGTCTACTGCATCTTGATAAAAAAGTGGGAGTTGTCACCTTCACGTGTTTTTGCTTGATAGTTTATTTCACGTGTTTTTGCTTGATAGTTTATTACTTTTATGCACAAGCCAACTCGCAGTTTATAATATATAATAATAATAATATTTGCATCTTTATTATTATATGACCTTTACACACACACACACACACACACTCTCTCTCTCTCTCTCTCTCTCTCTCTCTCTCTCTCTCTCTCTCTCTCTCTCATATCTTTGTTGGTCGATATCTATACAAGTCTTCTAAGAATATCCAATATGAATATGGTCTCTTACAGATCTACTAAAAAGACCTATAGACAATAATGGTCCATAGTACACGTATCGCCACACTTCTCGCGGACCTGCCACAGAAAAAAAAAACTTCAGGGGATGGGGCTTTGCTAGTTCCGCCCATATCCCCACCCCGACAACAGCCAATATTTCCTGAAGCAATTGTTCTTATTCGTTAGATGGACACATTTATGCCCTAGAAATGCTTAAAATGCAGGAGGCCTTGTTCCATGAAACGTTCCCAAAGACCATTCCCCTATTTGTCAATGCTCCCCTCTAACCCATTTTCTGGATCCTCCCCTGTCCGATATGTTAAGACGATCGCCAGACCCTTGTTGTAGACCATAGACACCGCTTTCTTTTCTACGTGACAAATGAGCAGCAGTCTATAAAACAACGTCCTTTCTGTTCGATTATACTGCCACATGGTCAAATAATTGCAAATTATAATTCCAATATTGTTTTGTTCGGAATTATATCAGCTCCTATGCGATGTAAAAGTTCAATGTCCTTGAAAGACACCAACGAATTAAATCCGGAAGGAGAATGGGGGCTCACACAAAAATAAATTAATACCTGCGCTGCTGCTGAAACAGGTTTTCCTACCTCCCACCCCAAAGCCTTTTTGTTCCACTTTTTTTGGTACTAAATAGTTTCAGTCTATAATAAGAAACACTTCCCTCTTAAAAATGAAATAAGTCTCGAAGGTAAATTATAGGGGTAAAACGATTCATCGATATATCGATGCTTCGATACTTTTGCTGAAACGATACACATGTTGATACAAGAGACGGTCAATCGATACAAAACAATACTTACCGTATGCATGCTATTCTAGTCTTCAGCAGTCATAAATAATTATTATTAGTTGCCTTGTTATTCTGTAAATTTATAATCCATCTGAAACAGCATTTGCAGTCACATCACTCAAGTTTATTAGTAAAAGCGAAGAAGGCTATTTGAGAATTCGCCGTCTACAAGTTAACACAAACTGACATGGTTCGTAATCTGCCCCCACCCCATTCAATGCTAATTATCTTAACGCAGATGTATGTTTAACATATACTATATATTCCAAACCTGTTCCATGTGTATAATGAAAAACTTTACTCATCATTTAATAACCATTTTCACGCAAAGTTTCTACGTTGAGTTTTATCTTGACTCCTTTGGTCGATCTGAAAGCTACGCTACCGGTGTGTTGCACATTGAAATATGTTACACTGTATTCTCATTTGTGGTTGTCGCTTGTTCCGATCCAGGCTAAACAATAACTACCAATCAGAAATCCATGTATCTTATTCTCTGCGTGACAAACAGGAAGCATTGGCAGAGTAACAGAGTATTCTCGGGGAAAGTCATTAGATATGTCAAGAACTTATGCGGTGATGCTGTCTGGGTGTGCCGTTTCGAGAATCGTGCAAACTTTGTATGAATTCGCTAGCTTGGAGAACCGTGAAACGCGAGAACTCCCGCAAATCCATTGAAAGTCACACATGAAAATGTGCTCTTGTCGTGATATCTGTTTTTCGAATAGCAAACTTTCCACATCTGAGTTCTTCAAGCACGACATGAATGGTTGTGAAACTAAATGTGATTAGCACAACATGACCAGCAAAAAGCATTTGGTGTAGTTTGAAATCGTTCATGAAGAAAGTTTTACAAATGCATGTATAAAATACGGGCTACCTATAAAAATAAAATGTCTACTTCCCGACGTGTTTCATCATGATTTCGTTCGGCAAAAATACTTGCTGATGATGGTGAGGATGACAATAAAGTAATGAAGTATATCAGATTGTTAGAGCTGGGAAAGTGTTAATGGATATACAATAGTATATACAATAGTATATACTTAATAAAGTGATTTTGAACCAGAAATGGCTTTAAATACCAGTCAGAAGTACATTCTGGATGAACAACAACAACAAAAAAATAGATGGCATGCTCCTTTCAGTGGCATTTCGAATTTAAATGGACGAAGGGCAAATTATTGAGCCTAATTAAAATACAGATAATATAAAAGTATAATGCAATTGTCATTTTGTTTTCCTAATTAATCAATTTCTCCCTGCGGATCAGATGCTACAAATTCACATCCATATATCCATATCAGGGTTAAAATAAAATGAATAAAACATGGGTAAAATAAAATTATCAAGTAAAGACAGTTGTTTTAATACCTCTGTACAAGCATTGATGGACTAAATACACTTGTAGAATATTATGGAACAGAAAAGAAATTTTGCAGAGTAGTCAGTAAGCTATTGATTTAATGGAGGAAGTTTATGTTAATAAATAATTCCTTTTCTGGAGCAGATGTATTCAAAAGATAATATATGTAAGCTCTGTTACATAACAGTCACAAAAATAAGCTTACCAACATATTCAAGCTGACAAAGCTAGCTATGTATATGCTCTTTCAGAAAGAAGCGCAGAGAAATACTGATAGAAAGAAAAGGAGAAGAGTATGCTCAGAAATCATTAACAGATTAATGATAATACAGCAAGAGGTGGCATCTTTTAAAGATGTTGATTTCAACAGAGCTCTAAGAAATTGGAGCAGGAAGAAATAGAGACATTTTGAAGTTTCGATAAATATTGACCTATGACTGTTTCTTCCTCTCCTTTGTTCTTTTTTTTATTATATAGATAACATCCTGTCATCATTTCTCCTTAAATTGTACATGGGGAAAAATTTGGAATTTTTCTTTTTTTTTTTATGCAGAGATATTTAACCAGTGAATGAAGGTGATGATCGAATAAATGAAATTCGCATAGAATGAGTTAAGGTACAGACGTCAAACTGCGCAAATTTATTGCATTGCGTAAGTTAAAAAATTGTAGAATAGAACTGCGTGTTTTTCTTCTTCACTAACAAATACAAGTACCTGTGGCTGCAGCAGTCTTTTGCATCTGCGGGAAGTAAAATGTGATAGATTTTGTTGGCATTCAACCTTATTCGCATGCCCGAATTTGTTCTAGATTTTCTTTGCACGAGCAAACTGTATTATTTCTTCTGTTTTTAAGATAACATCTTAATGTCTTCCATGTGTAACTGAGACACGAAATTGGTAATACGATGTTTTCAAATCATTCATGTTGCACAAAACCAAGGATGTTAAATGGAGCCACCATTAAATGACCAAAAACGTTGAATAAAACTCTCTGCAACCTGCAGGTAATCTGTTTGAAAGTATTGTTGTTATCTTCTCATTAATGGGAATTGCACATAAATATATGATAACTATATATTTATATGTATTCTGCATACTGGAAATAGGACCAGAATGTCAACATACATGAAAGGTCACCACCTACCTTCCAAAGATGGAAGGATCATCAAGTTCATATGTATATCGATATGTATCGTATCGCAGGCTGCGTAAGGTGAAAAGTATCGATACGCGACAAAAGCTTATGGTTTCACCACTAGTAAATTAAGGGCTATTCATAATTTGAATAGACTTAACAGGGCGGGTAGGCACTGTATAGGTAAGTATCAAGTATATTGCCTAATACGTGAACAGATGTAAGTTGTCAGCTTAAGCTAATGTCTTAAATATTCAGGGATAACCTGTTTTGATATATATATATATATATATATATATATATATATATATATATATATATATATATATATATATATATATATATATATATATATATATATATATACACACGAGCTTAAATAGGCAATTCTATATTTGCATTTTACGCGCAATAGATAACGGCATTGATGTGATATTGCACTGTACAAATCCTGAAGCATGACGACTAAGCAAGATGCATCTTTCATATACGCTTAATTTTGCCTACAACGCAGATGGCGAACATCATCATGTCAAATAAAAGAAGCTGACATATTTGCCTTCTTCCAGGCAACATTGTCTCTTGCCTAGCAATTAAATTACATGCATACATGTAACCCAATGGTTATCAAACATTCTATATTTAAAGCACGGTTACGGTCAGAACAAACAATAGAAAAAGAGAATTTCGAAACATTTATGAAATACATACTACAAGAATGACCTATTTGTATATTTACATTTTACTTCTTTTCATCTCCTCTTTCACCGCATCTATTTCTCAAAATATTAATCGCCGAAGTCTATATCTGCAGAGATCGTCAGTTTTTCAACTCTAACATACGTCAAAAGATAACGAAAAGTAGTTTCTGTTAGCTACCTATCCATAATAAACTTTATATGTATACATAAATGGGATACAGTTTGAATTTGTAAGTATGAAAAATATTGTAGTTGTGGTATATGTTTCTGCTGGTGGATGAGAAGGCATTCTATGCAAAGTACGTGTGATTCAAATTAAGAAAATCGACAAACTTTAACAAAATTACAAACTGATCCAGTAAGATATACGAGCAATTGCATGCCTAACAAGATGGTTCTTTGTTCAGTTCTACTGGATGCCACGACTGTCACTAATCGTGAATGTTGAACTTAATATAGTGCAATTGCTTAATTACGGTAAAATATGACATTAACAATTGTATAATACCCATGTGCTTGTCTACAATGGATTCTACGGTGTGTCAAATACGCCACGTACAGCAAGCGAAAAGACTGACATGTATTGGTACAATTAGCTATATACATATTAGTGGTAATTTAGTGTCAATATTTTGCATTTATGTTGTTTTGACATTTGAACACTGGGTAAATTAATGTTTATCGTTGTACAGAGTGGTCATTTGCAAAGGCAGAGTGCTTTAGAAAGCAGGATGCGTGGAGGTAGTAATATAATGTGTCTAACTTCTAAATGTTGCACGCAACATAAGTTTCAAAAATGGGACATCACTATTACCATGATTTTTAGCCATTTCGTCACAATCATTATACCATCCCCCACCCCTATACTGAATTGTGCATTACCAATAACCCTTCAAAATATGCTTGCTATCCGACAGTGAAATACTCTTCGTTGTTTAGTCACTGTATTTATCATGTACAACCGGATGCGTGACAAACACTTCTTCATATGAGACTGCAACCAGGAAATACATGTAATAAATTTAAATTTATGAAGAGCGACAAGAGAACTAACAACTTGCAGATGTTTCATATTGCTGTATGCTACACTACATAGTTTGAAAATGAGTAATGTATATGAAAGATTTATCCTCCATTATCCCTGGTGTATTGTCTTTCATTTAATAATTCGTGTTTATGGTACGGTACATATAAGTTTTCCCATGATACTCTAATGCACCTTTGAATTCGATCAATCAAGTAGGTAAATTGCACGAAAATCAAAATCACATAAATTAAATTAGTTTTTACCGCTGGATAAAATGTTGTGATCCTAAAATTCACTTGGTTGACCCTCGGTCTTCATCTTGATTAGCTAAGGGCCTACATGTCGTGGAGAAAGAATAATGTTTTACAGTTGTTCTTCTTCTTTTAAAATGTCGCTTCTTCAATAATTAAAACTAAAATCTTGTGCAAAACCATGGTAGGCACGGAGGACACGACTGAGGCTAGCGTTTTATTTTTATTGTTTTTTTATGGTATCACGTGACTACCACACTGACGTGCTCTCTGTGTGGGCTTTTTTTCCAGGTCGTAACGACAGCGACTGATTTCTGGAATGGTGTTATTTGAATAAATATATCGAAAGTTGTGTGTTTTTTGTTAGTTTTGTTTTTATAAATATTACATAACTCTCGTTGCAAAGGGTGTTTTTGCTGGTATCATCTAAATACTTGACCTCTGGACTAACGACAGTGCAGTTTTAAGGCTTGGGCATAGATAGTAACGGCACCACTCCATCGTCACAGTTGGTTACATATTCATTACAGGCTTGTTGGAGGGCACGAGTAGTAGAATGATGACCATGAAAATAGCGTCTATTTTAGTGCCGGATTACTCAATAGGCAGAGTATGCACCAGCTTATGGGCCCCACGCCTTTCAGGGGCCCTGCGACAACGGATTTGATCTCGACGTATTGGGATATAATTTGCGAGCCCCCTCCCCCTTCGAGATTTCCACTGCCTAGGGGCTTTCACAGGCAGTAACGGATTGTGCTTACGTGTGTTTAAGCACAGGTTCCCTGTTGGCCGAAGGGTGGGGGGCATATTCTGGGCAACAACAAAAAATAAGATGAATTTTTCATTGTAAGGGGCCTCATAACTAGCACAGGGCATCATTTGTCCTAAGTCCGGCACTGTCTACATGATTTGATCCGGCACTGCAGATTGATTTGGGAAGGCATGTGACTACCATTGCAAATGAACTTAAGTTGAGTACCAAGCAGATTGGATTTCGTTAGAGAGGTAATTTCATCTCGTGTGTCAACGAATTAAACGTAAGTAATATTATTCTCAGAATTTCTGACACAATGAATTTATTTTCCTTTAGTGCAGATAACAATGGATGTAAGGTCCATGAAGTTTGATAGGTCCAGTTATAAGCGTCTACCCTATGCTGACACTACGCGATTTTTGTGAATTCCAGCTTTTCGATAAGCAATATACTATGACCTGACGCAGAAACATACAAGTTAAATATCTTAAATGTGGTGGTAACGGTCAGGGAAAAATCGACTATGTGCCAGTTAACTGGGGTGCCGGTTGTACAAAAGATACACACCTATTTAATTTATCTTTAGCAAACAACTCTGAGAAATATATCCAGATAAAAAAACTTTAAACCCAGGATGACACAATGACCTGAATTTAGGAAGATTATGTAAAAGTTAAATCATTGAGAAAATTGCTTTTTTGGTACACATCCTATAGGCGGATTATGTCAAGGCAGAGTTTGAAGCAAATACTAACTTGGTACGTACCCTTTCCGTTGCTTTGTATGGTATATCAAAAGCTTCATCGTCACTGTCATCAACTGCTTTTGGCCTGGAAACCTTTCTAAAGTCACCCATTGTTAAGGGAACTTTAGGAAGATTTTCTGAGCTTGGAACTTGTCCGTCACGCAGTTTCTCCCATGCTGCGGTGGTGTCTGTTATAAGCAATTGTTGATTTGCCTCCGATGTAATACTTTTCTTGCTAATTTGAAGACAAATCTCTTTCGAAGTCGTCTATAACAAATTAACAAATATTCGTAATAAATTTTTTGTTGGCGAAACGGAAGATAAAACTGTTTTAGTAAAGATGGAAATAAAATTACTCTATGAGTTAACGTCACTATCATTGACTTCGCTTTTGTAGTCCTCGGTAGCAGCGACTTATCACCATCAAGATTTACCTAAATACCGTTGGAATATCACTTCCTAGTGAAAAAATAAAATAGATTTGATATCAATTGTGTAGATTGCTGGAGTTCAACGTTTGCTTCCGCATGTGAATATCGTGTTTATGAGAATACATTTTTCACTTTGAGGTTTCTGTTTATATTACTATCAAGTCTCAAACCGTTCCCCAAATGCACCATTTGCTTTGCAGCAAACACAAAATGATCCTTTTTTCTTTAAATTTAATGTAATTTGTATCGATAAGTATCGCAGTCACATTTTTTTCGGCTGCAATCTATTCTTGTCATCGATCTATCCACATTTTACATTAATTTGAACGGGAGTAATATAGTGAAGAAGAAAACAAAAAAAAAACAAATAAAGGAAAATGAAAATGTAAACCATTACAAATGAGGTCTGATATTGTAGCATTTGGACTCTGGATTGCTTCAAAATGTGAATTGCTGATATACGTGCGACTGAATAAAACATGCAACTTCATAAGCTCGTGTCGACTTTTGTTGTTGATCTGGAAGTTATTAAGCTATGCTTGATTGGCATCCAATACAAGGAAAGTTTTCTAATAGGAATCGCTTCATGCGTGAACCCCACAACCCCGAGTGGCCGAGTGGTCTAAAGCGCTGTCCGTTACGGATCACTGCCATCTCACCTCTGTCTGCTTGAGTTCGAGTCCAGACTCTGCTAACGTGGGTAAGTGAGAAAGCCTGCCAGTAGCTTCTCGTGCGTCGTTGGTTTTTCCCGGGGTTTTCCATGGTTCTTCCTCCACCATTAATAATGGCCGCCATGTGTAGTCTATCTTAAAAATGGGGTTAAACTCATCAACAACAACAACCCCACAACCCACCCACCCCCAAAAACAAAACATCCCCAACTCTAACATGTTCTTGAGAAAACTTTCCAAACAAAATTGTATGAAGTTAGTCTTTTCTTCATATCTTGGAACAGTGGATTAAAAGTTAGGTTTCAATACATATATCTTACCTCTGGTGTTATTTTTGTTTCCGTGCTGTCGACAGGTTCTTGCCCACAGCTGTGTTTTCTGATGGCTTGAAACTTGGCCACAGTTTGAACTTTCGTTCTGACATGATTTCTTTTAGATGGCCCTGATCCCATATTGATGGATTCTGTGTTCACGTGGCCACTTTTAAATAATGACAAAGCACCCAGAATAATTCATTTATTGATCTATTTGTCCGGTGGCAACTTTTCTCTGAAGCTATAAACTCTGTACCGATAATTAATAAAACTTAATAGCAATGGTTCATTTGCAATCCAGTCTGAAGTGATGTTTCCGACATTTAACCTCCTACTGGTAACCTGGACTGGTCACATCGTGCTAAACATATCAACTTGTCACTGGAATTCAATCGAATCAAACATATATCATATATATCCGTTTGTAACTAAAACTTATTCAGCGGTTTCTTCTATGATTCAGCGAGGAAATACTAATTACCCCGAATCGACGCTGTGCAACTGTCAACACACAAACATCGGACATTAAAAACAAAACATGACATATTCTGACCATGTAAATATCCATTGAGTAAAATGACTTTTATCAGTTCACCAGACATAATGACGGCAGGTTGTCCTACGCGATTATCGCATAACCTGATAGTAGTCTTCTGCCTCTCTTATTATCACTTCTCTACGTTAACTACTGCGGCGAGGAAATGATAGCAACGTGTTCCACTTTGATTCAGTATGAAAAGGGAAGTATCTACGCGGAAAGTTAGCTCAACGTATAGTGTGTGTTTATCAGTCCAGCGGGAGTAACGGTGGTGAGCTTTTCGTGTAAATCAACACCACCACAAACCAGGGTGGAAGAGAGCGATCACGGGTCCTGGAGAAAGAAACACCCTGGCCCCTCCTAGTTTTTGTTCAAACAAAGTTTTGTTTAAAAAGAAAGAAAAGGTGTTGTTCGGCCGGGGCCCCAGAGATATATCCCCTGTTGACCCCCCCCCTTGTCAGTCCTGCCACAAAGAACAACTGCAATAATAACAACCACATAAACACGAGCTATGTGATCTTATCTGTCCATCAACGAAAACTGCAATGTAGATTGCAACATTCAATCCCTTAAGAGGGGCAAATTTAGCCGTATTTTTTATTCATAATGTTTACATAACCAGTAAGTTCCTCCACTCTGTTTATGATCCATAGAAAATACATATTGTCTTAAACAACCTTCTAAGTGAAGTGATGAAAAAAGTCTTTGAAACTATAATCCGATGCAACATCCCCGTTGGTTTGTAACCCCCTACCGATTTCAATAACTAAAAGTTTAACTTGATAAAAAGTGCACAGAACTAAGTAAAATGAATCATTGATTTATAATCTCTAACCTGACTGTGACCAGAATGCCACTAATATTGGTATCCCCTTGCACCTTTCATGCTTAACGGACTTCCCATACTAACACGACGCCATATTCGGTACACTATGGGGTAGTTTATTTCCATCCGACAGCATAATGACATAATTCATCTTATTCGGTAACTGCCGGATAATTCCGTAAATTACCATAACGTTGAGTTTGGAATTATATTCCTTTACACACAATAACATATTAATCAATCCACTTGTTAAATTCACGTAAAAGGCATTTTTTTTTCTCTCTTTATTTTCCTTTGCTTGATTCGATACTGTAAATATCGGAAACATACGACATATGTATGTACATCTTTAGTCGCGCATACACCCTATTGCTGAAAATGGACTTGTCCAGGAATTGGAAATGGGTCTTAGGCATGTCCGTCTATAATAGGGACAACTTCCGTTAAACTTGAAACGCGCAGACAATGACGGTGTTAAGGCCATTCTACTCACAGTCTGATTAGAAAATATAAATCAATGAATGAATTGACTAAGTTCTGTGCACTTTTTATCAAATTAAAGATTTCCGTTATTGAAATCGGGGGGGGGGTGTTGGGTTAGAAACCAACAGGTTAGTATGCTCAGACTATAGCCCATATTTAATACAGCTTCTTTTCTACACTAACATGGTAGTTGAGGTGTTCTGGTGGGATGGGATGCTCTTAAACGCTAAAAAGGGGCTTAATAGAGATAACCTTAAATGCAGATTTTGAGGTATATACATTTTCTTGTCAGTAAAAATACACTGCTATCTTGATATACATTCATTATAGTTATCGTTATTAAACACTCAGCTTCAGAATAATAAGTAGTAACGCCAGCTAACATGCTGTATGCGCGGTAAAGAAGTTCAGAAAATGAATGAAATGAATAAAAATGAACAGAAAATAAACGAATAATATCTGTGTTTGAACGAAATTTGACACACATAATTTAAAATATTGAAATGAGCTAAAACATTATGGGAAAAATCTTGAATATTAATAATGAAATGATACTTTCCATAATTAAAAAGTAATTAAAGAATAATTGTCATGCAGATAAGCGATTTGAACACCTACCTTACCCAATATCAAAATTCAATGATTCCATTTTCTCATGGACTTTTTCGTGATTATAAATGCAATCCTGAAATCATGTGTTAAGTGATTTAGTCATACATTTGTGCTGTTGACAAACACATGCTACAATGTAATCGACAATTAAATGTACAAGTAATTATTTTTTATTTCACCCCAAACACCGCATTTGGAACATGCGTTTCCTGTAGTCAACTAAATTGCACTGACAGCTTCCATAATTTTGATATTTCTAGATACCTTACAATAACATTCAAAAACTTATTAATTAAACATAAGGAAAGGTTATACTTAAATTATTCTATCAGTAAATAATAATAATTTCTTTATTTGCCCTTATGTTCATTTTAGTTGTCTTGCAGTCATTTTAGGTTGCATTTACTTTTAACGTAGGGGATGGTGTATTTTAAAACCGTTTTTGATTAATTTCGTTGATGTTTCTCGTTTTCTTTCATTTTTGGTTATTATACATGTTTGGCAAAGGGGTTCAGTTTGAAAAATGTTTTGCATTTATTTTAAAGCGCATTGCTTTCTTTACTTGTATTGAAACACGTGTCATTGTTGATCAGAGGTTCTCAACTTTTTATGGTGGCGACCTAGATTAAATTTTGGCGCTAGACTCGCGACCCAACAAATGCTAAATAACCACTCGGGTAGGGAATGTCAAAGCATTAATGTTGATCTCGGCTACCCACTGTACCAACTTATGGTCTTAAACTAAGTAACAGAGAAAGCAAAACCAACAAGTTTAGTCAAATTCAATTAATAATTTATTTCCTTTGAATACAAAGTGAAAATTTGGAAGGAACTTTCATTGATGTGAATTAAATACCAAATAATCCAAACAGGTCTGTCACAAGCCCAATATTAAAGAGTATTTCGAATGAATTCCAGTATTGACTGTGCTTATGTGTTTATAATCATGGATATAATGATGTGCTAGTAGAAGTGGGTCAGTGGTTCTTTCCGGTGATTTCCCGGTTTCTTCCTCCACCATTAATACGGGCCGCCATGAATAGCCTATCGTGTGCTGAAAAATGGCGTTAAGCCCAACAACAACAACAAAAACAAATGTGCTAGTAGTCTTAATATATCACGGTCAGTGCCGCATTACCAAATAGGCAGAGTAGGCACCTGCCTATGGGCCCCACGCCTTTTAGGGGCCCCGCGACAACGGATCAAAATAATATTGAATTGATTTGATCTTGTATTAGGAGATAATTTGCGACGGGGGCCAGGAGATTTCGACTGCCTGAGGGCCTCTACAGTGATTAATCCGGCACTGATCACGATGATATAACCCAGAATATCCTTGAATGAATTCAAAATAATCCCCAAAATAGCGATTAGGTCAAATTTTCAGAGAGCACTCATTAATTCCAATAATACGTTTAAAACACAGGAGTTTGCATTTTTATCAATAAAGCACGACGAAATTTCTGACAACATGAAATCCCTTTAACGGTATTATAAATTAACACAAGGAATGCAAGCGTGGCCACAACCATCCGCTTGATTCTACTTTTCTCACGCGTCTTTTATGGCTTCAAAATAGCAAGAAGACTGAAAACTATACATATCCATTCAAAAAAATAGTAACGTACCATTTCATCACTGTCGGACGACCATTGGATGAATCCAGTCCGGCGAATTAACCTTTATTTTCACCACTACGGTCACAAACCCTGAACAACGCGGTCATTGCATGAAGCAGCCCATTTCTACCACGGGCTAAATAACGTCATGAAACTAATTTTACAAGATAAAATGTTTTACTTGTTTTTTTTTCAGTTCAGATTGCATCATTTGATAATTTTGTATAAATTTCCATAAACAGAAATACGTAAGGTTCTGATAGTACAAATAACGGTTGATGACGTCTTCACATAAATACATTAGAGCCCTAGTATTAAAAGAGAACACAGACTTGTTATTTACTGACATATTATTAGTTTGTTGGAAAAGTACAGGATATTGACTAAACTTTAACATGGATTTAAGACGGACCACTGCAAATATCGTAGCGATATGACTGAAAATTTATTAAAGCTACGTTCAAAATCTCTCTCTCTCTCTCTCTCTCTCTCTCTCTCTCTCTCTCTCTCTCTCTCTCTCTCTCACACACACACACACACACACACACACACCCCTCGTTAAAAGAATGGAGAAAGAAATCTGGCGTACAACAAGGGGAAGTGCTATGTACGGTTTCCTATTGTTTCAAATTTCTGTGTTGGTAAACGCTTGTTTTGGAAACATAATGAAAATAGTTAAATTAATCTTCTGACATGATTATCCAAGAGACTTTTTAACTCTAATCATACAAACACAGTCATTCTTTTACATGAAGAAACCATGTGAAAGGCTACTGTAAATCGCATTAGTAGTAATAGGGGGCAATATAGGGCATTTGAGGACAAAGAAGGACAATCAGCCTAGGGTAGTATAGGGCACATACTTTTAGGGGCAAAAAGTCAGTCTGATGTACTATAGGGTATAATAGAAATTTTATAGAGGAACAAGAAAAATGGAAATGGAGGCATGACGTTACGGTACTGGACAATTGCAACACTGTAGCAAGGAGCTGACCTAAATACGCAAAGCTATCACTCTTGGTAAGGACACATGCAATAGAGACACAGAGACATAGTTAAACACACAGGTAACACATCTATGGCAAAATAAGAATTCAGTTCTTTCGAGGTATAGGAAGTTGCCCTGAAAAGGACCGTTATTTGTTATGTTAACACCATTCCGTTAACATACAAGATATCGTATATGTTTTCTTATCCTCCTCAAATTCCTCAAACCTTGTCTCAAACTGTGTCTCACTTCTGGTTTGTATATGAGCCCTCTCTTTCCACATAACGTCTTCTTTTCCAAACAGTTGCACCGTTGATCCTGATGATGGTCCATGTAGTTTTCACATACATGGGTAAGTCTCTACGGAACAGCATCGACTATATGAGAGTAAAGGATTCAACGTCTGTCCATATCTTTGTGACTAAAACAGGTGGAGGAATAAATTGAACCTCGTTTATTTAGAGTCGAAGAGCGGATCGAAATGGATTGAAATTAGTCACCAATTTCAACACTCGTTACAAAATTCAGTCCCTTTGTGGAGTCTGTCTTCCAATCAAAAGAGACCTACATGTCACGCCACATCTCCTGTGAATCGATGCGGTATTGGTTTTTGAAACATGAAGGAACCTAACAAGATGATAAATTGCGGTTCACCTGGAGACGAAAAGCGGTGGCATATCAGCGGTTACCGCTTCTTCCTGAAGAAGTTGATTTCAATTGGGAGTTAGTAGATTTCTCTCTTCGCAAGAATTTGTTACGGTACCAGTACCTTCGCTACTTTCTCCTTCTTTATCACACGTCAAGGATTTTAAACAAAAACAAAAAGAACAATTGGAGAAATGTTTAGCAAGAGAAAGAGGCAGAACAAGCATTTCCCCTTGAACAGCATCAGCGAGAAGAAAAGGGAAGAAGGAAACGACAAGAAGAAGAAGAGGAGAAGAAACAAAGGATAGAAGAGAAGGAGAATAATTAAAGTCAAACAGTCATGGTACTCTTTGATATTTTGGCAGAGTTAAGAACTCTGAAACAATTGTATCAAATTTCTTTATTACTTTATTACGATCCAAGAAAAAATACCTTCCCGAGCCCAACAGTCTAACCCTGTGACTATACCAGAGATACCACCCTAGTGATTTCTACAAAATCATTGAAAGGAGCATGTCCACAAATAGGCATTGGCCGTGGCAATGGTTTAAGGCAATTAAAGCGGATTGCTTCTCATTCCTGAGTTTGTTCTAAGGAAAAACAACAAACAAACAACCACTGGTCTGACATGGATATATAGGTACCCATGGCTACTCAAGTGTAGCCATTTGACCTTATGCAATTAAGATGAAACTATCGCATCATTTTGTAAATAAATGAGAAAAAAATAAGAGGCAGAAACGTGATTTATCGCCTCGCACAGTAGCTGAAGTCTTAATACAAATTCATGTTAGTCATTTTGAAGATGAGATGAGTGACCAGAATCTAAGCCCAGAGAGTCTACACCAAATCAAAGTTCATTACCATCAGTAAACCCTTATAGTACTACCACATTCAAAAGATGGACATGCGTTCCTCCAGAAAATTTAGAACTACGGCCTACACGTATGCGATGAAGTTTAAAGATTTCAAGTCCGACGTACCGTTGTAAAAAGCAGAAGAGTTCATCACTGATATGTGGGATTCTTTGCTAACCACAATGGAACTACAATGTGAAGCCAAAGAAGACGATCGCTTGACACTTTTCATTCATCAAGGCAATTTGAAGCCCCCCATTTGGATCGAGTTTAGCTTTCCATCAGAACTGACACTTTCTAAAGTCATCGGCAAGATTCAACACGTGCAGCAATCTAACTACCAGTTTCACATCACAGACAGAAAAGCGACACTGTTCATGACCCACGTTTCTCTTCCTCAAGGGACAGGATGCAAAAGGGCAATCTTTGTAGACAATCTTCACAGCACCAAAATTAACAATCTTCAAGACAAGATTTGTTTAGTCCGTGCCATCTTGGTGGCACGAACGTATGTCAACAAAAAAGACACTGCATAATGGAAAAGAAATTTCGGAGAACATTCGAAAATCTAACAGAACCGAACAATGAAGATAGGCAGAACTCCTGTTACAGCAAGCGTGGATAGCTAATGACTTGCCTTGTGGCATTTCTGAAATGCAAGAATTGCAAGATGTCTTTGCTCCACTCTACACATTGAAAGTGCACCCTCAAGAAGTGCGTGGAACACTTGTTTCGAGGCAAAGATTTCAAAGATGGAAAATACATTCACGTCTATCATCACGATGAAAAATTTGATGCCATCACCAGTATCACAGCATTAATGTCATACAGTGATTACTGTGAGTAATGTGACTATGGCTATAACAATCGAGAGCAACAAAAGTATTGTGGATCGAAATGTGAAGAATGTTTAGTCTCTAATCCCTGTCTGGACGAAGGACAAGAACGAGTGCATTGTCCAGCTTGTCAGCGCACGTTTGTCAGTCCCACTTGTTACCAACAACATATGAAGAGGCAAGGTTTACAGCATAAATGTGTTTATCAACTCCTGAGATTGTGCCCTACTTGTGGACAAGGCATACGTACCAATAGTGCAAAGTTATACGTCTGTTCAGGAAATAACCGATGTCACATTTGTCACCAAATCGTGGACTTGGAACACCAATGCTACATTCAAAAATACCATTCTAAACATAAAGAATAAGAAAATGACCAGAAGAAGAGAGGTAATTTCATATTTTTCGATATCGAATCATGCAAGAGACTGGCATTCACATTCCTAATTTCTCCGTGGCTCACCGAGCGTGCGAGAAGTGCATCCAAGAATATATCTTGACTCATTCCCCTCACTGTAGCAAGATTCCTAAAGGACGTGAACAAATCTTTCGGAAATCGAACACACTGGTTGATTTTGCCCAATAGATCTTAAACCCTATCGACAAGGCATGGAGCCAAGAAGATAACGAACCATACGGAGACTGTTGTCGCTTTGCTACTTTGATGGCTCACAATGTCTCGGGATATGATGGACAGTTTCTTTTGAGATACAGTAAGAAACAAAGTACCGAACGTCCTTAAGTTACTTAGAATGGAGCCAAAATCATTTCCATGCAAGTGGGCCAAGAGCAGTTTAAAGATTTGATGAGTTTTTTGGCCATACCTTTGAATCGCTTGCTTAAAACGTTTAGCATAAAAGAAATGGCCAAAGTCTATTTGCCGCACTTTTTCAATACCGAAGCCAATAAACACGCCGTTCTACCCATTTGCCAGAGGCTCAATACTACGACCCGAAAACATGCTTGTCGTACAACGAGAAGCTTTCTACGCATGGTACGAGATTCACGCTTCAGACACTTTCGACTTTCAGGAAGAAATATTGTCGTTCTGACGTAATCATTTTACGGCGTTGCTGTGGAAAATTTCTAGAACAGTTCATAGAGCACAGAGGAATCGATCCTTTGAATGACGCTTCCACCGTTGCCAAAGCGTGTTTCTTGTGTACCGTCAACGATTCATGTCTGAAAACACCCTGGATGTCATAAGCACTCAAACATTAATACTCGGCTAAAGCCCTACGTTAGTTACGTTACTTGTGTAACAAGGAAGAAAAGTGGATCCAACATGCCTGCAACAAAGGAGGCGAAAAAGCCATCGGAAGGTATTCGGTAGATGGCTGAGACTTAGAAAACCACCAGATCATGTACGAGTTTAACAGGTGCTTATTTCACGGATGTCCCATCAACTACTCTCAACATGACAATAAAAACCAGTTTTTACAACGGACCATGGAAGACTAGTACCAGGCCACTCGTCAGCAGCGCTTGAAGTTAGAAGAGGAGGGATGACAAGTGGTAGAAATGTGAAAACACGAGTACGATCAGGGATTGAAAACCGATAACGAGTTTAAGCGCATTGTGGAAAGTTACAAGCTGGTGGACCTTCTGAACCCAAGAACCAGTTTGTTCGGAGGACGGACGAATGCCACTTTTTGTTGTACCAATTCGACGAGGAGAAAGGAGAAGAAATCAAATACTTGAACGTGTGTTCTCTGTATCCGTGAGTGTGCAAATATTGTCACTTTTTCGCAAGGCACCTGCAATTGCCGACCAAACACATTGAAGTGAACAACATTCAACAATACGAATGATTGATCAAGTGCAACGTTTTGCCTCCCACATACTTGTACCAGTCCGTTTTACCAAATCATTGCCAAGGAAAACTGATGTTACCCTTATGTCGTACTGTGCTGAAACGTGCAATCAAGATCACCCTTGTCAGCACACTCAGGAAGAATGCGCCTTGTTAGGAACGTGGGTCAGCGTGGAATTGTTTAAAGCTCTGGATATGGGATACCAATTGTTAGAAGTCTACGAAATTTACCACTTTCCCAAGACAAAAAAATACAAGGTCTATGAGACTCAAAAAGGTATTTTTGCAGACATCTTGAGTGTATTTTTGAAACTTAAACCAGAATCCAGTGGCTATCCTACATGGTATCACACTACCGAAGACCAAAGGAGATTCAAAGACAAATACTGGGAACTGGATGAAATCACTTTAGACCACATCGTGAAAACCAACGAAGACGATCGTTTGCCAAAGTGATGTTGAAATGCTTGTGGGGCAAAATGGCACAACGCCCGTGTTTACCCAAGACAGTGTTTTTGACAAAATATTCCCGCTACTTCCAGTTGATTCACGACAAAACTAAATACATGAAACACGTGGACATCGTTTGTGAGGACTTGCTCTTAAACAATAATGAAGAAGAACTGGACTTTGTAGAAGCCGACGAATTTGGAAATGTCATCATTGCGGCTTACGTGACAATACATGCTCGCTTAAATCTGTACGAAGCTTTATAACTGTTAGTAGAGAGTGTGTTGTATTTTGACAAACAGTTGCATCTACATTGATTGTCTGGATCAACACCAACTTAAAATCGAAGGAGACTGTTTAGGAGCCTGGAAAGACGACCATCCTAACGACAATATTCCAAGTTTTGAAAGAGGCAGCCTCAAAAATTACGGCTGCGAATGTCGTGACCCCCAAGGAAAAGTGCACACTGAATGTATAGTGAAAGGAGTGACTCTCAGTTATCGCGTCAGTCAAGTGGTCAACTTTGGCGTTTTAAAAGAAGCCTTACAGTCTGGACAGGATGGAAATTTTAAAGTGACCACTTACGAACCAAACAAGATCGTACGTTTACTCACACAAATCGTCAGTCGACCCTTGGGAAATGTCTATGAAATCGTGTAACAGAAGCGAGTATGGCTTCCAAATCACTTCACGTTACCGGTAGGACAAGCCGATATTGGTCATGACATTAAAAAGGACAACGTCCAAGACCAATAGTTAATTGACACTACAAGTACAAAGAGAAAAAGATGAATTCTTTCACACAGAAAGTATCAAGCAAAAGCCAACTCGTGTGAGATGCTCTGCCTTGCGATGGCATAGATGCCGTACGATGTAACCTCAGTGATTCAGTACTACATCATCATGGGAACTTTGCTATAACTACAACTACCAAGGAAAGTGATGGTGATGGTATACGTGTTAAACCTGATGGATGAGAAGAGATGCCACTCGATATCGTTCAGCTTTTCACATTGTTTGTAGATGTCATCTTCCACAGGAAACCATGCAGCAACCACCCTAAGGATGTCATCCGACAATGAGCAAACTCCTGCATATTCCACAGCACCTCATCGAAATGAACCTCTGAAAGACGAATATTCGTTCCCAGTGTGTTTGCCCGAACACTGTGGCTTTGACAGTCGATTGCAAACCTTACAAAGAAAATGGCAAAATATCTGAGAGGACCTACCCCCGAAGAATTAGCCAGAGCCGGATTTTTCTACTTGGACGAAGTAGATAAAATTAAGTGCTTCAGTTGCGGTGTGCCACTTCACGAGTGGGAACAGAAAGATTCTGGAACATGTTCCATGGTCTCCGGAGTGTCACTGCATACCTTAAGTGGGACCCAAGAAATCTTTAGACGGATACTATAGAAGAGAACATTCATGATTTATATGTGGATATGAGAGAATGCATTTACCGTGAGTTAGTCATAATACAGGAAAACGCAAAGAACAATTCCATCCGTTACGTCACTGATGTTTGAAACACTGGTACCTAATTGCTATTAGAGGAAGAGGATTGATTCTGATGAAAGTGTTCAAGTGGTCAGACTGAAAAACTGCTCGTGGGAGGGAAAGAATGAATTGTTGATTGTGATTATTTTCACTACCTGGTACACTTACTGAATCGCATTCTAGAAGAAGAGCTAGAGGATTTCCAAAATTTTGTGCACAATGTAAACGTAGTTGAAGAGAAAAATTTTGAAGGCTTGTAATGTGCAAGTTAGTAACTAAATAATTGGATACAACGACGGAATATGACCACTTTTGTGCAGAAAGTACACTTATAGCTGACGAAAAAAAGAGGGTATAAAAACATTGTACCAAGTCACGAGCTTTATCATTCGTGATACAAAAGATTCCGTGGAAGGAAATCAATGACAACATTCAAAACGGTGGAGGATTACCATAACCTTTTACGACATCTGTGTCCGTTGACTTGGAGTCGACGTGTAGTGTGTCTTAGTGACTTGCTTTCAGGGATTTCGATTACTAGCCAATTCTTTGGACTCTTTACAAATTCTATCTACCACTCAATAAAACATGAAAGTGATCCCTTTAAATGTCCACAAGAGACTCATTCTCCTCAAAGCTTTGCGCTTTCATTTGGATATTTCTCGACCTCTACGGGAAAATAAGATTCGTTTAGGTACTGGAGATGTGCATGAAGATGTTGGTGTCGCTTGTGACTTACACCCTCACTGGACAGATGTACGTGACTGGAAAAGTTGGGGTTTTGAGGCTAGAACTAAAGAAGTGGCATACTATGCCCAAGATTTGTAATCCTTCAATATTAAAACATTCAGTGAAAACAGTCATTTTTAAACCTGTGTTAGTGACAGTAGCAGAAGAAGAATAGCCTATCACCGAGAAAAGAACACTTTTGTTTAGGACAGATTCGTCATCAAAATCCACGAAAGACCATTCCTAGACGACACTTGTGTGACTGCCAAGGAATGTAGAGAATCTCAGAACATTACACACTGTCTCTAGGACACCACATTTTGATGACGAAATATGTTGTACAGAGAATAGTTTATATTGTACTATAATTGTTCTTTGGCTTTTATGTATTTTTGCCTTTCGTGTTGTTCACATTTAAAAATGACAATAAATTTGTCTTGAAAAAAGGATAAAAACTCTTGTATGTCTTTATGTAAAAAAGGTGACATTCCTGACACTACTATGGCTGTTTCTACTGTCGTGTCTCTGCTCCATCTCCCCCAACTTTCAAAGTCATCGACAAACACTTAGATCTTGCTAGTTGGGAGGCCTTGTATCTTCGTAATCCCTTTAGCATGCTCATTGCTGGAGCTAGCGATTCAGACAAAACCAAATTTGTCAAACGTTTGATTGAACAGAAACATCATTTGATCGGTCTCGGCATGGAATGGTTCACCATTTCATCAATCGTCCATATGAACGTATTGTGTGGTGTTACAAAGAGTGGCAATCGGCGTACAATCTTCTACGAGAAAGTCAAGTTTATTCCATTGTGTTTCTGGAAGGATACCCTGTCGATGACGACGGAATCATGACTGAGCCCAGTTAGAGCCAATTGGCCGTCTTTGATGACATGTTAGGAGAAAAGGAAGAAGAAATCACATAGTGGTTTACGCGCAAAGGGCATTATCGTAATGCTAGTGTTATTTATATTGCCCAAAATTTCTTTCAGCAAAGTAAAGACCATCGCACCATCAGTCTAAATGCTCATTACGTGGTTTTGTTTAAAAGTCGTCGTGATAATTCGCAAGTCCAAGTCTTAGCTAAACAGTCAGGAACACCTTGGCTGACTCATGCATACGAAGATGCCAATCAAACCCTACACACCTATTTATTCGTGGTATTTAAAACCAATTTCACCCGATTATTTGCGATTTTGTACTCATTTGTTTCAACACTGGTACCAAGACGGAGGACCTGTTGTGTACACGTCCTCGTCGTCAACTTAACAACCACCATCATAAACTTCTATCAAAACCTCGGTAATATGGACTCTGTCGCTCACAGCGTTAACATGTCGTCCCTTATGTCTGATCTTCCCATCAAATTGATTCGTGCCTTGCACGGCATCAGTCGTGAAAAACATCCGCAAATAGGTGCTTGTGTCTTAGAAGCCAGTCTCAAAGAAGACATACGATGGTGGTCGGTGATAGCGCGTTAATTACTGCAAGGCATCATTCAGATTCCACATCAAACCAAATGCTTTTTGACAGACACAAAGTAGCCTTGACGCAAGTGGCCGATCCTCTCACTGATACTAAATCAAAAAGCTAATCATATTGAAACCCGGAAGTAGCGGTTCTCTAGAAGGTGTCATAAATCGTTTCCTCTTAAAATGGGATCCCAATTCTCCCAAAGTTTTTCCCTAGAAAACATCCACTGCCAAACGTACAGGAAGAAAACGTAAAACATCAACGGTGTGAAGATTAGGTCACAGCCTCGGAAAAAAAGAAAATGAAAAGCCCACAGAAAACAGTTTTTACCCACAAGAGAGCGTCTCCAAAAAAATTCTCTTCCAGAGGTGATACCCTCTTCCCCATTAGCGGTAGTGGCCGCTGCTCACAAAGCACCTGCCCCCAAAATCAGTCCAAGAGAAGTTGGGCGTATTACAGACTTTACTAGATTTATCCAAGCAACTGGCCTGATTTAGTCCGTTGCGAACTCCTTCACGACGTCTGTTGCCTGTTATCAAGTTGATACGACGTAAAGACAATCTGTGACGACCCATTCCAGTATAAAAAGACCTGAGGTAAATTTTAGGATCAGCATTTTTTGTGTTGCTGAAGGCCCAAAGATGACCCCTCTAATAAGTGTACACTGTTTCCATTCACCGTTCTTATGTGCATAAAGGAAAATGAAAACGTAAAAGACAGTCACGTTATCCCCAGAAGCGCTTAGCCAAACATCAGCGATACTCTATGAAAAGATACACTTATCCAAAGAAAAGGAGAAACCACCAAAAGGTATGATTCTTTGGCCCCTACCTTGTGTTTGATAATATAGCCGATAAGGTTGTCACAAAGATAAAGGACAGGCTCCAAAATATAAGATAAAAGACACATGTCAAACCATTGATGGCAGCATATGTTGTGCACCAAAAGATGTCACCACATTGTCATTCTCATGTACAGAAAGGGGAAAAAAAGACAGTCTCGCCATGCGAAAAAATGCTTAGTCAAACATCGACGTCACCCCAAGGAAAGACACTAGTCCAAAGAAAAATGGGAGCTGTCAAAGAGAAGGATTCTTTGGCGATTTTGGAAAACACATCGTTACCTTTATGAGGAAACAATAGTGCAAGAAAAAGGATAAAAGACTGTGTGACAAGTCATTGACGTTGATGTATTTTAGGTATGTGTCCCGGAATCAACAAACAAAGATTTCACCCCAAAAAGACAGTCCTCTTCTATGAAAAGAAAGGACTGCCTTGTCGTTTAGTAAAAAATTGGGACATGTTGTATGTCCTGTCCAAGGCTTATCCGCCCATGCGAAACTGCCTCCAAATATATTTATACTGTGAGCGAATATTGTCTGAACGTCTTGAAAGGCACAATACCTTTGACTAAGGAACATAAAAATTGCTTAGCCAAACATCGAAACGTTGTTGGCCAAAAGAAAATACCCCTTCGTCAGAAGAAAAAGATGTTGGTGCAACGAAGAGGACTTTTACCCCTGCTAAGTCTTATTACCAATGTAGTGAAACCTATACTAAGTGCAATGGGAGATATCATACCCTCCCTAATTCCAAGATGAAAGACGAAGACGATAAAAGGAGGATACTGAAGTCAAAAGATCTCAGACGTGATCCTTGAAATCTGATGGAAGGACGAAAACTGACTTTAGTTCCTTAAAATCGATGGATGGAATACCATCGTTGGCAAGAACAATGAAACACATAATTACCTCCCAATCTCCATCTAACCGAGATGTTGCAGTTGCAACATGAACTGCAATCGTTGATAGATCTCAGCAATTTGTCAGAAACGGAAAAATCTCAACGTTATGGTCAATAGTTGCAACGGCTAAAACACTTTCACCATAAAGCGTTAGATGAAACAGCTCCACCCACTCTGAAAGATTTTAAGGCCTTGATGAAAAATCCTTCACCAATACCAACCACAGCAGTGGTCAAGACAGAAAAAAGAGATTCAGAAATTGTATCGTGCTGCCAAAACAAAACTGAAAAGTGTCTGTTTACCTGAATTGCAACGATGCTTACAAACAAGCCACGTACATCTTACACAAACCCATTCGACGAAAATTTTCTAGAAGTCACACAGATTGGAAGGCGTTGATCATCAATGGTTTAAGCCGATCGTGGCTACAAATATTTGTGTTGTATCATCGACGTATTTTCCAAATTTGCTTGGGTCGTGCCATTGGCTTTTATATCTAGCATTGAGTTAGTGCGAGCCATGAAACTGGGGTTGAAATAACGTGGTCGTCATCCTCTTCGATGGCAACTGAACCAAGCATTCTAAAAGAAATGCAGAAACGTGACATTCATTGTTTCGCCACCAAAAATCCCGAAACCAAAGCCAGCATCGTGGAACGTTTTCAACTTTCATTGAAAGAACGCATGTGGAATTATTTTACTCATCAACACACAGCCTCAGCTACTACAGTGACCACTCCTTCCCCCAGTTCGTTTCTGCAAGATTTAAAAAAGCAACCCTTGTGAGTGTGGTGTGCAGAACGTATACCTAATCCGCAAATCGTCTTTTCTCTCAAATCTTTGTAGTGTATTATATCATCGGTGGTGATATTGCTAATTTGAGTTTGCAACAAGCAGGTAAACAATTGTGGACTATTTTACTCAACAGTTGCATTGGTTACCTTCGTCCCAATCCACTTCTGAAATATTCCTTTAACGGAATCAACAACAACAACAACAAGAGTCTTGTGTCCAACGTTAGTTTCAACAGTCATCCTATCCATCATCTTTTAGACACTCCTATGACTTCCAGTGACCACTCGGACACTATAACTCTGGAATTATGAGCAATAAATTTTATTTAATGTTACCCAGTGACAGTTTCATGCATTATAACACTTTGTGCTGTTTCCCGGCCAAACTACCTCAGGCTATCCAATCGGATCACTAAGCCCATTGAGAAGTGGCTTTAGTGGAAATGATTGACCCTACAAAAATGAAAAACATCATTGAAAATCAAAACACATTTACGGTGGAAGTTCTTGACGAGCAAGTGCAACAAGTCTTGTCTGCAGTCGACTCTAAGAAAATAGAAAAGACTGCAACTAAATACACCGGCTATCTATTGAACATTCCTGCAGGCTATTTTGTTAGTGGTCAACATTTCGTGAGCACCATGGCTACCAAGTTCAATGGCATGTTTGGTAAAGCCTTTGAGAGAATTAGAAAAAGTGTCACTATCGAGTACCACAAAATAGCTCTTCACTTACAGATCAAATTTTTAGAGGACAAAGCAATTGTCATTACATTTTGTCCTTAATTGTATGACATTTTTGGTGGAAACCCTATGCTGACTGGCAACCGGAATTTTGCGAAATATTTTCCATTCCCTGTAGAAATGAACCAACGACTGAATTTAATCTTTGTTTACTCCGATGTGGTGGAGTACAGGGAAGTGGGACACACCTCGGTGCCGTTATTGTGTGTCATTCCCTTCACAATAGAATAAACCACGGCTGTTTACAAAAAAGTAGAAGTACCTATCACACTCACCGCGAATTTGTACATTCTCAATATTTCTCATTATTTACCTGTCAGTAAGTCGTATTTCAACACTGTCAATATTACTATTAAAATAGGCCTGGACAAAATATTTCATTCACCAAAGGGAAAGTCACAGCGAAACGTCATTTTCGATGAGTACTTGTCAGTTTTTATCCTGTGTCAGTGGAGTCGCTTACAATGAGGACATGGTTTAGGAGATATGCTCAAATCGATCTTTTGTACTGTGGCTCCCGTGTTGAAACCGATGGTGACACAGGGATTGCACACCCTGAAAAATGTCGCGTTGACTACCGGTGAAGAATTTCTCAAAAATGTCATGATTGATAAACAAATCTCTAAAAAAGCTTTACTGAGAGCAGGCAAAAATGTCTTGCTTCAAAGAGGCAAAGACATTTTGGGCCGGTGAGAAACTCCTATAAATGCCACGATCGCTGCTGAGTCACATATTCCTGCTTCCCTGATTCGACAGCAAGGACAAGGCAGATAAACACTAAGAAACACTCCTTAAGAGGACTTCACACCCTTAGAGCTAGAAAGACCAAGAAAACTTAGATGATGCAGTAGCGCTCATCAAATATTTCGTGCATTTATTGTTCAGCGAAGTAGAGTTGTACTTGAATAACAAACTAGTCAGCAGTAGCAAGGAATCGTACCCTTACTGAGCGTACCTAGAAAATCTCTTGACGTAAGGAAAAGAGGCCAAGAACACTCATTTGGATTTTTGCGTTGTTTGGTAACCTGACACCGTTGGTGAGGACACATTTAACGACACAAGACTGTCAACCGATAAGAAACCTCACTATCTGGGCTTTAACACCCGTCGAAAGAAAATCTTGCATGGACGTAGTTTAGAACTGATGGATCGTTTGCATTTGTGCTAAACGGAGTGGATATTCAACTGAGACTGAATCGTAGCAGTGTCGCTTTCCATTTGATGACTGAGACCAGCGAGTACAATACCATCATCCAAGAAGCCAGTCTTTACGTGCGTCGCGTGGAAGTGTTACCAAAATGGGAAACGATATTAGACACACCTTGAGAAGAACGACCACCAAGTATCCGATATGACGCGTAGAAGTGAATACATTCACTATTGCTGCTGAATCCAAGATCAACGTTCATCTGTTCAAAGGACAGTTACCCAAAAGTTTATTTGTTAGAATCATTAGCAATGCATCCCTCAACGGATCCCAATAGCAAAATCCTTTTGAGTTTAAGCGCTAAAGAGTTTCCCCGATCAAAGTCAGTCGCGATGGCAAGAACTTGTGTACCAGACCCTTTGAATGTAACTTTGCACAGAGGAATTACTTGAGATCGTACTTGTCCCTGTACTTGTCTCTGTACAAAGATACCGAACAACTAGAACCAACATCAGTCACAGTATTTCGTACAAAGATTATTTTGGAGATTATAATTTTTGGGCCTTTGATTTCACCCAGGACCAAGGCAGCGATGAGGGACATTTACACCCTTGAAAGTCTGGTCAAATGCGTGTGGAACTTCAGTTTTCAAATTCTCTCACCGAGACAGTCAACGTTATCATGAATGCCGAATTTGGTAATACCATAGAAATCAACAGTTTGAGAGAAGTCATTCTAGATTATTATAAACTCTGGAAGACACTTATCCTTCTTTGAAATGTGAAGAATCTATTTAATGGGAGGATAACGTGAAAGAACCCAAGACCAAGACGAAGAAAACATAGTGGTCACGTCCAGATGGTCAGAACGGGAACAACATTAAGTGTCCTGTTTTTCTAAACACCTGGCTGATAAAATTACGGAATTGGTCAAGAAAGATGGCTATGGATGTCAAAACAATCATCCCAGTCAAATGCAATAGAATAAATGGCTGATGATGAACCAAGAAGAAAAACTGGATAAAGCTTGGAATCTCATCTTAGAAGAAGCAGTGTTGCATGAGTGGTATAAAGGCTTGCGTGATCATTCCTGAAATCCATTGTCTACTCAAGAAATCTATCGAACTGAAGCTCTCTTAGCCCAGAGTTGGGAAACAAGGCGAATAAACTTACTTGTCAGATGTTTTCAAGCAAAATGTTAGAATTGAATTGATGACGTATTATTACCGGTTTAGTTGTATTCCCAATGAGGGCTCATAATAGCCAAAATTGAGCCCAATGTATGGCAAATTGATATTAACAATCTTTTCACTTTCCAACTGTTGTAAAACCAACAATGGAGGCACAGTATTATGGTAAATACTGTATCAGCAGCAATCTTCTTTCTTCTTTTCTTCTTTTGTAGTTATAATACCGCTTTTACTATTGTTGTAATGTAATAGTAAAATCTCCTGATTCCTTTGTTCTTCTTTGTTCTTCTTTCTTCTTCTTTGTTCTTCTTCTGTGGCGGGAGCTCCAAGAAACACGTCCGTACTCTTTGAAGGCTATCACCGTGATCATTCAGGCAAAATGACCGCACTGGACCTAACACTAACAACACCCGACTTAATACATGACACTCAATATGAGGTATTACACCAATCTACCATGGGAAGCGACCATTTCCCAATCCAAATTACTATAAAGTCAGAAAGACCCACATTCATACAAACCACAGAACCAAAATGGCTATTTCAAAAAGCAAACTGGGCAAAGTATAAACAAAACCTACAGCACATAAACCTGGCCGAAATACAACACCAGCATATAAACACATTCTATGACAACCTAGTCGATTGCATAAATCATGCAGCAAACGAAACAATACCCAAAACAAAAAACATACCATCAAAATGCAAACTACCCTGGTGGACCTCAGAATGCAAAACAGCCATAAAAAACAAACAAAAAAAAAAACAAGCACTCAACAAATACACAACACACAAACAAGCCTCCGATTTGATTTGAGTATAAACGACAAAAACAATAGCTACAAAAACATCAAAGTACGCCCAAAAAAAAAGAATATTGGAAATAGTACTGTTCCACGCTCAATTACAAAACTAATTCCAAAGAAGTCTGAAATAAAATAAGGGCTATCAAAGGAAAAAAATAACAAACAATGACATGTTAAGGTGGAAATTAATGAAAACCAATCAACAGCAGAAACGCTCGCCAAACACTTTGCTGAAGCGATCAGCAACAACAACCACAATCAGAACTTCTTAACGCAAAGAATAACACTAGAAACAAAATACCCCCATCTCTTCCCGGACCAAACCGCACAAGACACATGCAACACTGATCCTCTCAACGACCCATTTTTCATCTATGAATGGGACATGGCACTCAACCGCAAAAAAACAAACCGCACTAGGAGAAGATTCCCTAGGCTACTCGGTGTATCAAAACCTTCCCACAAATATGACACATATATCAATTGAACTCCTAAACAAATTTGGGCCACAGGGGAACTGACCACCAAATGGAAGCAAACACTTGTTATCCCAATTTCAAAAGCTAACACAACCCTACGTCTGCTGACTTCATATCGACCAATCTCTCTCACGATCACACTCTGCAAAAAAAATGGAAACCATGATAGTTAACCGCTTGAAACACCATTTGGAACGTCAACACATCATAGCTGAAAACCAAAGCAGCTTTCGCAGAAGCCGAACCACACTAGATCAAATTCTCCGACTAGAGGCTGACAAAAAATTTCATTCAACAACAAGCACAAAAGCAGACGACACATTAATAGCAACATTCCTAGACTTTGACCTGGTCTGGACCAAAGGTCTTATTTCCAAACTAAATCAATTTGGTATTAAAGGTCGGCTACACAATTGTATAAGCAACTTTCTCAGCGAGCGCAGCTTTATGGTCAAAATAGGGCAGGAAACCTCAGACATACAGGAACTAGAAAATGGGACACCACAAGGTAGCGTAATAAGCCCCATCTTGTTTAACCTCATGGTAAATGATCTTGCAAATCATCCAAACACACTAGTAGAACACTCCCAATTTGCAGATGACAGCTGTATATGGAAAGCTGGAAACCCCAATAGCAGAAAGAATATCACACAAATTCAAACCAGCCTCGACCACATAACTATTTGGACAAACATATGGGGATTCAAAATGTCCACCATTAACACTGTAGCCATACTCTCCCCCCACAAAAGGCTACTATAACCCACTAAACTCTATCTGCAAAATGGACTAATCAAGTTCACAACTCACACAAGCTTCTTAGGAGCGGTTCTTGATAAAAATCTCACCTGGAAACAACATATTCTAAAATTAAGAACAAACTACAAGCAAGACCTCTCCCTACTCCGACACCTCAAGGGCTTAAACTGGGGATCAATAAACACTTCTAACAATATGCTGAGCACTAATCAGATTCAAACTAGACTACGCCTGTCAAGATTACGACTCTGCCAACCCAAGCTTACTCAAAAATCTTGATTCCATACAAAGCAAAGCACTCAGCATATGCACTGGAGCTCTACTAAACACTTCCCTAGCAGAGCTCCAAATATTAACAGGGGAATTGCCCCTACAGTTACGACGAACTGAATTCCAACTCAAATATTCAACCATAGTCTCCACATTATTCGATTACAACCCAGTAAAACATGCACTTGCTAAATGCAACATCAAATTCCGCACCAAGTGGGTTAAATACCCACCGGCCTTCCATAAAATCCATCAAATTCTATCAAACCAAACCAACTTAAACATCCAGGCTGAACAAAAATTACTCCAAGACCCAACACCATGGCGGAACAAAAAACCAATAATTAATTTGGAACTTAAGGAGATGGGGAACAAACACATCAATCACTGGAAACTTATCACACATATCCAGGTAATATTAAGCAGTCCATACAAAAAAGTACACACACATATACACAGATTGATCCAAACAAATACAAACCAATACAACAACAGCAGCAGTAGTTGTCCCATCACAACATCACCAAATTATGGCAAAACTACCAGATGGACGCTCGATTTTCTCCGCGGAGCTGTGGGCCATAAACCAAGCTACCCATTGGATAGAGACCCAAACAAATCAACACTTTCTAATTGTCACTGATTCTTTAAGCGCACTACTCGCGTTAAACTCAACCAAAACCACAGCCCACGCCAATCTCAACGAAAATACACTACACTCCATACGTCAAATCCAAACACGAGGAAAAACAGTAGAATTCCTTGGATACCATCCCACATTCAACTACATGGCAATGACGCAGCCGATCAAGCTGCCAAAGAAACTCTACTCACTGAAAACGTGGCAAAATCGGATACTGTACCCGAGAAATCTACTCATTCATACAAAACTACATAAATAAACAATGGCAAATCCAATGGGAAACCAAATCATATCAAATTCAAATGCACAACATCCAGCCCAAAGTTAATCGCCACCCTAAATGGACTTCGTTACCTAGCCATAAACAGCCACATCATAAACAGATTAAGAACAGGGAAAACTCTTGTACAAAATAGCCTCGGACAATATCTAAATAAAACGCAATCACCAAGACCAAATTGCCCACACTTCCCGAAACCAGAAATACTAGAACACATCTTTAACCACTGTTCCACCTACTCAGCACAACGTACCAAACTACACCACAAACAACAACACATAAACTCACCCACCAACTATCCAACAATGCTGAACCCCAACAAAAATCCAAACCTAGAAATTACTCAAGCAAACATAATTGAATTCCTAGGAGACATAAGCAAACTTAAAAGCATTTAACCCTAACCCTAACCCTAACAAAAACCACTGGCTATACCGCAAACAACAAGGACTACGAAAAAAGACACTAGACAAGCAACCTGAAAAAAATGGGGAACTCACACAAATCACCAAAGGAACAGGATAAATGGAAAAATAACGACAGCATCACAGGGGCTAGGAAATCCTATTCACAAAAGGAGAGGCCACCGGCGGCTAGGCCAGCAGGCCCAAAAATAAAAAAGAGAAAACAAACCAAATCCCCAAACAAAGTGCTACCTCCCCTGAAGAGGCAGACCCTCCCCCATAAATTAAGGGATTAGTTTGAATTCTCTCAAGCTGATCCCATACTCCCACGGAAAACACAATCCTACCTCGACGAGGAGGGTACCTCCACCCCCAAACAACTAAGGAATCGACTGGAAACCCGACCAGATGAACCCATAAGCCAAACCGGAAAATTCTACCTCCCTCGATGAGAGGGGTAATCCCCCTCAATTAAGGGATCAGTTGGAACCTCAACAGCCGATCCCATAAACCTCACCGGAAAAAGTCACCTCCCTCAATGAGGGAGATATCCACCCCTCAATTAAGGGATCGGCTGGAACACCAACTACCGATTCCATAAGCCCCCAGGAAAACGCCACCTTCCTCGATGAGGGAAGTACCCCCCTCAAATAAGGGATCGGCTGGAACCCCACCAATCGATCCCACAAACCCACCGGAAAACGTCATCTCCTTCGATGAGGAAGGTACCCCATACAATCAAGAGATATGCTGGAGCCCCCACAAGATGATCCCATAAGCCCTCCAGAAAACGCTGCCTTCCTCGATGAGGGAGGTCCACTCCCAAAAATTCAAGGAAACTCCTGGTTGTCCCCCACCAGTGGATTCCACAAAACAAATAAAATAAGGGCTTAACTGGCAGCTCAACCAGTGGGTTCCGAAAAATCAAACTAAGGGAATAGATGAAGACCGCCAGCTGATCCCATAAAACCCGTCCGGTAAACGCAATCTACCTCGATGAGGGTATATATTCCCCCTCAAAAAAGGGACCAACTGGCGCCCCAAGCAGTGGGTCCCACAATACCCTTCGAACAACGCACCCCTCTCGAAGAGAGAGGCTCCCCTTCCTTTCAGCACCCTCACTGCTGCTTCCACAACAGTAAGTGCAAACAACACTGAGCTCCACATTGGCTCTTCTGAGCCCTCATTGGGAACAAAACCACTTAAAAACACGATTGGAAAACAAAAAATCTCACTACCCCAAGAAAATCCAATTGAGATCTCAAATTCAAGAAAGTGTACCTGAAACCCACCAAAATTGGCAGAACTTTCGGAAACAAAAAGTGCGCACCAAAACAGCAAACCAAAATAAGGAAAAGATAGGAAATTCCACAACTCAAGTATATTTGAAACGGGAAAACATTTGACCACTTAATCACAACTGCCTTTATTTGCTGCTTGTTGAGGTGTGCACGGCGTCAATTGCTCCATAAAACCTTTAAGACACAAGAGGAAGTTGGACCAGCAACAGGAGAGAAGTATCCCAACACAAGGGAGAGCTCCCCGGGCCACACAACACCATGCAAAGAGTTACGTTCAATATTGCCACAGAAAAAAATATAATTCTTCAGAAGCCAGATGGAGTGGGTGTGGACCTGGGGTAAAAATATACAGCTCTACGGACCTTTGCTTGCGGGGGTAGTAAACAGAGTGCTGTGTTTCCTCTTCCTTTCCTTTGCCTTTTCCTGCGGCTGGCGTGGCGGCGTTCTGGTTTGTGTCAATGATGAATAGCAAATAAAGTTCAAAGGTCTTAAGGTCTTGAGTAAGGCCAAGCACAATGGCCAAAAGCCAAGCACAAGGGCTAAGAGCCTCCCTGGATAGCAATGACACTGAAAAGTGACATCCGGCTATGGCGGTGAGCCATCCAGGGTGTGGTGGTGGTATTAAGGCCCATGCGCCAGGGCAAAAATGTGTCCAAGCACTGGGCCATTGGAGAGCTCTGCCATTGTAGGGGGGGGCTGCTCTAGTCCTTTTCAGGGCTTTAACCAGTCATAAAACACGAGAGTGTATACATGACTATAATAATACATGTATATGCTGCTGCTGCTCAATCGCGCCAGATTCATTGGCTCCCGCCACAGAAGAAGAACAAAGAAGAAGAAAGAAGAACAAAATAGAAGGAAGAAGAACAGAGAAACAAGGAAAGAAGAACAAAGGTACCAGGAGTTTTTACTATTATCTACAACAATAGTAAAAGCGAATTGAACCACAAAGAAGAAAAGAAGAAAGAAGATTGTTGCTGATACAGTATTTACCGAAATACTGTGCCTCCATTGTTTATTTTTACAACAGTGGGGAAGATTGTTAATATCAATTCACCATACATTGGGCTCAATTTTGGCTATTCTGAGTCCTCATTGGAAATAAAACCTAACCGGTGTCCCTGAAAGAATGATTAGTTTTAAATAATTTTTCAAACTATTCCTAAAATACCAAATTAAGATCTCAAACTCGAAAATGGGTACCTGATACCTACCAAATTTGACATACTTTTCGGGAAAAAAGGATGCATAGTACACTAAAACAAATAAAACCTAAACATGTTAGGAAATTTCACAACTCGGGTATATTTGAAACGTATGTGGCTTACACATGTTTGGCAGATAGTTAGTGACCCCCACCCCGACTAGACAACAGGAAACACTTGATCACTTAATCACAACATCGTTTATTTGCTGCTGGTTGGGGTGTACACGACATCCATCGCCGTGCTTGGTTACTGGGACTACGAGGAGAGGGAGGACAGACGGAAGGAAATATCAACAATGAGGGCCACAAACTTCCACACAAAAGAGTTACGTTATGTAACGCCACAGAAAAGATTATGACCTTCGTTCGCCTTCTAGTGTGGATGTGGACCTGGGGTATAAACTACAATCCTACGGACCTTGGCTTGAGGTGGTGGTGTTAAAGTTACTGCCCTTTCCTCTTCCTTTGCCTTTGCCTTTTCCTGTGGCTGGCATGGCGGCGTTCTAGATTGTGTCAGTGTTGAATAGTAAACAAATTTCAAAGGTCTTAAGGTCTCGAAAAAGGCCAAGCACCATGGCCAAAAGCCCAGCACAAGGGCTAAGTGCCTCCCTGGATAGCAATGCCACTGAAAAGTGATATCCGGCTATGGCGGTAAGCCATCCAGGGGGGGGGTTAAAGGCCCATGCGCCTGGGCAAAAAATGTGTCCAAGCACTGGGCCATTGGAGAGCTCTGCCATCGTAGGGTGGGGACTCTAGTCCTTTTCAGGGCTTTAATCAGTCATAAAACACGAGAGTGTATACATGACTATAATAATAATAATCAGTCAGTCAGTCGCACCATTCTACACAGAATAAATAAGAAGAAAAAATGGAATCAATCAATTAAGAGAGAGAGTTAGCATTGAATAATGGATGGAGCCTACTTGCTGGATACGCTTGAAAAGTAATTTAAGTTCTCAGGCAGCCTAGACTTGGTGACCAGACTCAATGAAGACAGCTATCATTTTCAAATGATAATACTCGAGGAAGCAGATAAGTTGAGAGGCTTCAGCTATCTGAAATATATCAGAATATGAACCTTGAAAGAGGTTTTTGATATTGTTATAGATGTGAGATCTTTTTGGTAGGTATCTTAGATTTAACCAAGTGGCCTTTTGTCAAAAAAGGCTTAGACAATTTAAAGAAAGGCGAAGACCTGATGAAAAAGGTAATGGAAGAAGAGGTCAAGAAGATTAAAGAGACCTGGACAAAAGAGAGGAATGAGAAAGAAAACCAAAATAAGATAGAAGATCCTGACATACTAAACTGAAGTGGATGAAAATAGAACAAAATTTTAGAGAGATGGTACATCCAGACCGGATACCAGAAAAAGAAGGAAAGAAAAAGAAAGAAATCATAGGAAAAGTGAAAAACTTGAGGAAAAAAATGGAGAAAATGGAAGCAAAAATCGACGTTCATTTTCATGGTCACTTCCTATACCTCGAAAAGATCTTAATTTTCACTGTGCCATATATGCGTTATTTGTGTGATTATATATGTCTCTGTGTCTCTATTGTATGTGTCCCTATCTAGACTGATAGCTGTGCATATTTAGGTTATCCCCTTGCTACAGAGTTGCAAGTGTCCAGTACCGTGACTTATGCCACCTGTTCCCTTCCGCTTGCTCCTATACAAAATTTCCATTACGCTCTATAGTAACCAAGACTGATTTTGTTTGTCCCTAAAAATATGTGCCCTATAATACCCCAAGGTGATTTTCCTTCTTTGGCCTCATATGCCCTATAGTGCCACCTATTACTCCTCGCATATTTTGTGGATATAAGATAAAATATATTTCATTATACGTTCACTTCTAGCGATAAAAGGACTCACTTAGAAACAATTTCTCCTTGATTATACCATTTGTTGATATTAAAGTAGCAAAAATGTAAGTATATATTAATTATACATACCATAGTCCTATAACAAAAAAAAGTCCGAGTAGTTACAATTTTTAACAACTTTTGATGAACATGCACCTCTTTTTCAAAGAACTCATGTTGCAACTTCATTGTCATTTTTAAATTTTAAATGCTGAACGGAAAATGAAAAACGACCTTGAAAGTTTAAATACCAATCGAACAACTTAAAATCTGAATAATTAGCGTATCGACCGAGATAACGTTTGAAGTCCCTTAGAGAGAAGAAGAGGAGGAAAACATGGATAGATATTGTCCCTAGGTTGAACTCTCTTTTTCTCCTCTTTTAAAAAAAATCGTGAAATATGGTACGGAAAATCACTGTCAAAAATAAAAGTAGGTGCGTCAAACACTTAGAGAATTCTAACTGAATGGGACATGACGTTTACTTTAAATCTCAAATACATTGAGCACGAACAGTTCTGAACACTCTCGCCGTTCAAAAACTGACAGAAAATATTTTTTAATTGTCAAATCTGCTAAAGCTGAAGATTACAATTAAGCGTTTCGCTCTTGAGAGAAGTACAAGATTCTCCTTATGAAGTCCACGAGCCTTCAGTCAGATCCGATGACACTTCAGTCAAACCTGACCTGATGACACTTTAGTCAGACCAGACACCACTTCAGTCAAACCGGACCTGATGACTCTTCAGACCTGATTACAATTCAGTTAGACCTGATGACACTTTAATCAAACCTGATGACACTTCAATCAGACCTGATGACACTTCAGTCAGACCTGATGCCACTTTAGTCAGACCTGATGATATTCACTATCAACTTCTGAAACATTTACCTCAAGCAGTTCTCAATTAACGACTTATCATTTTCAGTAAAATTTGGAAAACTGACGACTTCCCATCGTCATAGCAAAAACAAAGAGTGATTCCAACTTCTAAATCTGGAAAGGACCATTCCGATTCTTCTGACTATTGTCTCATATTGCTGACAAGCCGCATTTGAAAACCATGGAACGACGGATACAATACAGACTACTATGATCCCTGAAGTAGGTCAAACTGTTATAAGACATACATGTGGACTCAGTCGCCAGTTAAGCAGAATTGACTTTCTAGTCTGGCTTTAAGCACTTTATAATATAAACTTTCATAAGAAAGAACATATACTTGCCACATTTTATTTCTCTGACAAAGCTTAAGACCTCAAAGGGCTGCCTACCTATCATTATATCCCATTTCTCTAAGTCAAATTATGTACCATTACTTCTTTGGCTTTGGGCAGGAAATTGGTTTACCTCAGGGCAGCATAATGTCACTTAATCTTTTGAATCTGAAATTAACAGCATCATGAAATACTTTGTTCCATGAAACTGACTGCTGAATATACACGAACAATGTCAAAAACTGAGCAGAAGAAAATGCGTCCAAATTTTCGAAATCTAAAATTGTTCGCATGAACTTCCGCTGTTACATCGTATTCATGATAACCGAAAATATCTTATGATTATATGGTCTATCGTGTGGAGGTAATCAAATCTTTATAGCTCATGTTGACCGTTGATCTTAATTTTGTTCCAGGTATAAATGACATCTAAGAGGGACATTTGTATAAAAGCCCTGGATTTAATAAGATTCGTTTATATTGTGGATTTAATGAAATATAATCATGAATGTGGCTCAGCTGTTCCGATCAGCTTGGAAATAATACTTGAAATACTTGTTACTCGTTTCTAAATGGGAGGTTCAGTGTAATGACTTCTAGGTATTATATAAATAAACATGTTATATGTGCTTTGCAAAATATGTTGAATGGAAACATCATAGATAAATACATTGATGCTAAATTAAATCACTGTAGAGTAGCATATCTCACATAAAGCAAATCGAGGAATTGAAGCGATATTTTGACATTTGTCTACGAATACACACATACCTGACTGATGCATGAATATAGACCCTCTATCAAGGTTCATACCATGCCAGTGTCCATTGGCAGTTGTATACTTTTTTGTCGACACATATCACGTGTGGCTGGTTTTATTCTACTTTAAATTAAACTCAGTTAAGGAACTTTTGATGTTGTACCACCAAAGAACATCTTAAACTGTTAGAGAAAATGTGGTTTGTAAAACAATTTCATTTAAGGATAGTATTCATTGCATTTTCTTTTGAAAGGATTACGGGATTTTATCACCCTCCGAACCTTTGCTTTCTTTTTCTTTGCCCACGATTAGTAATTAAATAAAAGAAAAAAAAAAAAGATTCCTCCTCTAAATGGGAGGCAAATTGTTTTGTTATACTGACAAATCAGTTGCTATTTTTCCCCAGTTACTTCCCGTTGACTTTCAATTGTGTTCAACTTTAAAATTCAACTTTAAAGTTTAAAATTCATTGCACACCATACAAACTACAAATGCTACATCATATGCAATGGCTATTGACAATTCAAATAACTGGAAATTTCTCTTACCGATATTAATAAATATTTGACTTCTATATTTTATAAACACTTTACAGAATTTTGACACTTTTATTTTTTATCTTGCAGTACTTCATGTTTACGTTTATTTTAAAGTGTTTTGGTTCCTATTTTATTTTTTACTAGTTCTACACTATGAACAATTTTTTTTGCAAGATAAGTAATTGGTACCACATAACCATTACTGGTCGAAGTGCTGTTAAACACTAATATATACATACCAAATAGATTTATGCTTGAAACCGACATGCAAACTGTCACGTGGCATTTTCTTTTACATGTGATGGAGGAGTTTCTTTTTTTTATCATGATGCTGAATATCAATACAGAAGACAGCATATGAAGTCATCGAACGTCGGACAACTTACGAGTCAACAGTAACTAAAAAATTGAATAGGAATAAATTGCGTGTCCGTTTGCGGACTCTGAGAACGTTCTCAGCTTTTTCTGTCCTATGAAAGTCGCAGACTTTGGATATAAATTGTGGCTTTTTTAGCTGCTAAGCAACCTGTGGTTGTTATTATATCATACTAACTTCTTTGATGTAACTATGATTTAATGATGTGTCATCGGTTGATTTATTGAACTTTTCCATTAAAAACGTTTTATGAATAACATCAACAAGTAAAAGTGGAGTACATGCATTTTCATTTATGGCTGAGACGTTGTCCAGTGTTATTTTCAATATCTAGAGATATCTATTCATTGCACGTCCAGTGAGATGGACGATAACCAAAAACTTATCAGTGTGGGATATGTTAAGATAACCTCTGAATCAAGCCTGGATCGCCTGGCCCAGTTATGTTTTCATTACTACATAATGGAAAGTCAGACTATGGTCTGTGAGCAAAGGAAGTAAATGAAATCTAGGAGTCCCAAATTGTAGTTTTATGCTTCTGTTCTCCACCTAGTCAAACTGTATCTGCATAGAGAATCGTCCGGTATCAGAAGAAAAGAAACCCAATAGAAGCCTCACGCCTCTTGCGATCTATTACATCACAGAAATTAGGACATAATCTACGTAAGGTCAAAAAAGCTAGGCTTGCATACAATTACAATCGTTATTCCTGATTTATATACATTTTAATTTTGTATTTTAAAAGTGCGAATTGCCATGATTTGTTTTGAATATTAGTTTAAGTATCCGTAATTAAATGTGGGACGCCTACTTGCCGCTTTACTTCGATTTGCTTGCCTCCTCATTTGGATATCCTTAGAATAGTGATGAAAGCCACAACCATGTCGGGTGATCTAGTCTATTCCAAATCTTTTCAAACTGATATCCATGTGGCGCTCTCGCTTCTTTCAAAATGCCACTTCCTTCCACAAGATGAAAAAAGCCAGAAAAAATATAGACATTTTCAGACGTTATCCAAAAGCTGTTAATTGAGAACTTTTAATCTTTTTGCGCCAAAATTCAAGCCAAATCTAATATATGACAAAACAAAACAATGTTTACTCTGGCCTCAGACGGTCTGTGCGGGAAAGTGGCGTTATTTAACTATGACACAAGATTGCAACTGAAGTCCCATTAAGAGAGTTGAAGTTATAGCGTTGGAGACTCAGACTGCACGAGTTGCAGCAATATGTGTCTTGTGGTTAAACTATTGCATTATCGTCTGAAAAGGCCTTATTCAGCGCTACATTTATAGTCTCTTCTTGTGTAGTTACTTTGTTATGTTTGAAACAATATTGATCAGTTAATAGAACAAACATACAGTATTTGTATCACAGTACAATATACCATACGTCCAGTTTGTCAACAACAATGAGTAAGTAGACGACATTGCTATTCACGTCAAGTTTTCATCAAAAGAACACAAAAGCTTCTAATGATGTCAGTGCCACTCTTTCTTTATCTCAAATATTACGAAGGACTATTTTGGTCCACCCTGTTTATTGCTTCAAGGTAAGTTCACATAGCAAGCTATGAATCCGTGAAATAAAATGTTTTGATCATAAGATTAAATAATGGCACGCAAGAAACAATTCAGACCTAAAATTGACAGACGCAGTAAAATAAAGTACTAGACTTGTATTATCATCATTTTTTATTAAATGATTCGTTACGACTTCATAGCCAGAATGTATGCCCGTTATAGTGTTTACATGTGATCCGTGAAGACTGGCAACATTGAAGCAAACGTATTTCTGAAAAAATGCGTAATTGTCAAATGTATCCATAAAATAATATAGAAATCTTCAACTCTACTAAAGTCATATTTTAAAACATATCAAGTACCTTTCTCCTAAGTCTTTGTCTGGAGTAATTACAATATATATATATATATATATATATATATATATATATATATATATATATATATATATATATATATATATATATATATATATATAGATAAAGAATACAAATCAACTGGCGAATAACAACCCTTTCAAGCGTACTGGAGCACTTTTGACTCTTAATGAGTCTTTTTCAATGGCAAATACAAAACATATATATATATATATATATATATATATATCTATATATATATATATATATATATATATATATATATATATAGATATATATATATATATATATATATACGACAAACAAATAAACACAAAAACGTTGTGTTTGTAAACCTCTACATGGCTGTCTTCACTTGTGCTAAAACTATAAATACAACCAGCAACTAATCTATACAAGCTGGTTGTATTTATAGTTTTAGCATTTTAGCACATGTGAAGACAGCCATGTAGAGGTTTACAAACACAACGTGTTTGTGTTTATTTGTTTGTCGTATACATGTTTTGTATTTGCCTTTGAAAAAGACTCATTAAGAGTCGAAAGCGCTTAGGCTAGTTAGTTACTAGTTTCGTACTGTTCGTCGTCACTTTATTGCATTTATATATATATATATATATATATATATATATATATATATATATATATATATATATATATATATATATATATATATATATATGTATATATATATATGTATATATATATATATATGTATATATATATATATATATATATAATTATATATATATATATATATAAATATATATATATATATATATATATATATATGTATATATATATATATATATATATATATCCTTTGCATATAAGTAATAACGAATAATATATTCCTTAAAGACTTTAAAAGAAACTAGAACAATAACCCGACAAAAAAGCTCAAGGCAAATAAATTATGATTGTACCATAGGCTGATGTATCATAACAAAATGACCATTAAATAGATACATGTATATGACATGGGACCAGACAATTTTAGCCTACACGTTAATTTTGAAAAATGATTTAGTGTAGAAGAGTTCAATTTATATACAAATACTTTGAATGTAAGTTGCAAATTATGTTTCACCTTCATTACATCAGCTATTACACAGCCATTAACTTTCTGTGACATACTATGCAACAAAAAACAAAAATGATAATATTTTCTTACGAATGAGTAACGAATCTGTAACAAAAAGTTAGCGGGTATCTGTTTTCAAAACTTCATATAAAGTTGAATATTTGCTGTGTAAAAAGAAAAATTCCCTTTCCTTTAGCATTTTGATCAAACAGTTTTGTCCTTTTAATTAACTCTGTACATTATGACGCAAATTTGTTTCTTGTTTCATCGAACTATTACTTTAAAATTATGATTTACCTTTTTGATTGTATTTAATTTCATTACATTTTATCGATGACATTTCATTTTTTACATAAACTTACATTGGAAATATTTAGCAATTACAAATTAAATGATTATAATCTATCTCATTCAGAAATGAAGTACATATAATGAAACGACAGGTGATGGAAAATAAACAAAGCAAATTGTATTTAGTTGCTAGGCGAACACTTGTTTTGCTTCATAGGGCATTCTTTTACCGATTGAGCACCATTTCTTCTATTCCTTAGAGCCAACGATTTAGAGCGAATCAGCGTTATTTTTTCATTCATTTTCTTCTTTTTCTGCTGACAGATTGGGCAGACTTTTACTCATGGGTTTGTTACTTAATTCCAGTTGACTTTTGAGTTTATCATCCAAGGCTGGACTTTTTAAATCATTTGCTTGCCTGGACATTCTTCTAATTTGAGCAGTTTTCTCGAAATGATTAACTGTCTCAATGGCTATTTGGGCACCCTTAAATTTCTTCTTTCCTTTATGTTCCTTCTTAATGCTCATGTTTTTGCTTTCCGATTCGGAAGAGGGAACGTAGACTACATGTGGTCTGTAAGATTTGCATAGTTGTGTCTCGAGATGCGTGTATAGATGGCGCAACATGTTAAAACTCGTCAAATTAGTGTCAACAGGCGGTAGATCGTTACTATTACTCGGCAAAGATAACTGAGAACCCGACACATGGCGCAGACCTTGCATTCTGACTCAAATTAATGCAAAGAACACCTTTGGTAACCCTAAACACCACACACCATGAAGATGCATGTCACATCCAAATGCAAAATGTCATGTTTGACTTTGAATAATTAATTACACAGTTGTTATTTATCTTGAAGATTCGGTTTTAAATGCTTCACCACAAATGTTTGCATTAAAACGTTTTTCTTCGTTGTTGACGTTTAGATGAAGGCTTTCATATTCAAAAGCCAGATCACTTTAACTAAACTGTTTCAAGCCGACCAGAAATTATGTATCTGAAAATAGAAAGAGAGGCAGTTGTAATAATGAGTACTTTACATGTATAACTTAATAAATAGTGATTATGTGCTCCCCTTCCCGATTTCATTCTCTAAACATGTTTTGGCCCAATTCCGTAAAAAATAAATAGCTGACAAATAAATGTTTGCCGTTTTCCCCGCAAAAAAATAATTGAGTGGGCGCCCCTGGTAGAAATGAAAGTAAATGAACTCTGTGTATCATAAAACAACATAGCCTGTGAGATCTACTAAAATCTGCACGTCAGTTCATATTCGGCACCATATTTGTTCGATGAAGTAGAAAGCTCTGACCTTTATTTGAACTGACTAACCCAGCTGATAACATTATAAACAACCGCTCCGGTGGCCTAGTGGTTAGAGCGTCTGCCTTGGATGGGGGAAGTCGCGGGTTCGATCCCCGGCCGAGTCATACCAAAGACTTACAAAAATTGAACTAACAGCTGTCTCACTTGGCGCTCAGCATTAAGAGGTTAGTATTAGGACTGGTCGGCCTGGTGTCAGGATAATGTGACTGGGTGGGACATCAAGCTACATGTCTTCAGAATGATGCCCCGGTGCTAGACATCACTATAAACTTCCACACTGCACATATCGTTGCGACATGACTGAAAAAATGTTAAAGCCACGATGAAAATAGAAATCACACACACACACACACACACACACACAGACACACTATAAACACAGAATGGATGATGTTATTTACTAGAGTCGGAAACCAGTCTTAAAATGTTGCATGCTACTGTTTGCGACGTTCTCAATATAGTTATGTCAACCTGAGTTTTGCTTGTTTATTTACTTCAGAGTCAAATGAAGCAGCAGAATAAAATTACCATGGTACCAATTGTTTTTCCATAGATCTCAATGCTGATGTTTTGTGAAATAAATATACTTTCTATCCTATCTCAGCATGCATATCACCTACTGTCACAGAGAACAATGGTATTCCATTATATTTAAGAGAGATAACTCTGCTGGAACTAGACAGGGGTAAGAGTTATCTAGTTACAACAGACACATTTTAAGTCATGTGTATCACATTTTTAAACAAAATCATAAAAAGTACAAAATGTGATATAGCTATGAATGAACATAATCTCATATGTTGCCAAGAGGCTCAAATTTTCTTTTAAGCCTAACAAAAAGTACAACTCTTACTTAATGCACCAATCACAGCTAGTTTTGTGGTTTATTTCTGAATGTAATGGTTCCTACACCTTAAGCTCCGCCCACTTGGGCTTGTACACTTGGTACCGTTATACCTAAAGGCTTAGTTTTAGTCTGCTGAATGAGTGAGATTTTGTAAAATTAATCAGTGTAAGGTTGTCATCTGAATAGCAGTTAGGTCCGACACTATCTTGTGCTGATTGTAAAGATACCGTTGCAGTGCTTTGTTTATCACCAAGCTGAAACCGCCTCATTTGCGACTGACCCAGATTTTTCCTTCGGGCATGCGTAGTGCGGAACTTTAAAGCTTGTTTGTTGCGCAGGACATCATTGGGGATCGAATATAGACTGTACATCCTTTTAGTGTGTGTGTGTGTGTGTGTGTGTGTGTGTGTGTGTGTGTGTGTGAGTGTTTTGGGAGAGGGGAAATGAAAACTCCTCAGGATTTCACTTTTATATCACCCATAAAAGAAATATTGACCCCTATCCTAAAGCCATACTTCAAGTGTCCACCTTATTGGAAGATACCAAGGTCACATAGCAGTTAATTAGAACTCAATATTAGTCAGATTTGACTCAGTCACATTGCATGCATGCAAATTTGTAAAAAGATGATCACTGTTATCATAGAATAACATGACTTTTTGTATAGTATTCACCTTAAAGGTGAATGTCAAGGTCATTGAGAGGTCACTCAGAATAATAGGTGCCAGATCAAGGTAATTTGATAAAATGTTCAGGTTTTAACTTTGAAACAAAGCAAAAGACAAATGTGTAACTATTATTCTTGAAGGTTACCATATTTTATGACTGTTGTCAGTTTCCCTAGAGGTTTCAAAGTCACATAGAGGACTATTAGTATAAAGTACTCAAATCCGATGCTTAACAAAACGTGTACTAAACTGGATGCGTTATAAAGTAGACCGATCACCAATATATAATTCGTTTAAGTCACAAATATTCCGAATATTTTCTTAGATCAGAAATAATAATAATAATAATAATAATAATAATAATAATAATAATAATAATAATAATAATAATAATAATACATTATATATATATATATATATATATATATATATATATATATATATATATATATATATATATATCTATATATATATATATATATATATATATATATATATATATATATATATATATATATATATATGCATGTATGTATGTACGTACGTACGGATGGATGGATGGACGCATGCATGCATGCGTGTGTATGTATGTGTGTGCTAAATTTGTAATGTTTGTAATTACATTATATGTTTAAAAAAGCAGAATTAATAACAGATGCAGCCATTCGGAAAGTAATAATTTTCTCATGATTTCCATTATGGATAAATCCTCATTTTTAACTATCCTTTAATACATCCGCATTTTGAACTATCCTTCAATACATCCGCATCTGAGAAGAAACATTCACTTATGTTATGAAATACTAAAACATGTGGTCCGCGTGATTGATTTTACTCTCTCTCTCTCTCTCTCTCTCTCTCTCTCTCTCTCTCTCTCTCTCTCTCTCTCTCTCTCTCTCTCTCTCTCTCTCTCTCTCTCTCTCTTTTTTTTTTAAAGGAATGTCTCCCGAAATAAAAATCTCATCTTCGATTATTGATTGCTTCTTAAATACGTGTTTAACATTAAACATGTAATGATAATATGCAAAAAACTGTAGTGTGATGATTCATATTCGTCAATACAAAACTAATGCCCTATTCACAGTGAATAAACGTTCCTAGATGTGCATGTGAAGTGGTCAGGAGATGGTTCTGTGAATTTTTTCATGCATATGAAGAGTGTTAATTTATCAGAGTAACACGCCTCCGATCTGATGATGCTCTCTTTACAAATATACATCTACATCAAACAATTTATGTTACATGAACACACAAGAAACGAAAATATAAAATCTCCAACAAATCTAGATTTGAACTACATTGTGTAACATCAATTTGTTATGTATATGTAATTTAATTATTTGTTTATTAATTTCAATTTTTTTTATTCCCTTACGTGTTGTTGTAATGATACATTTGTCAAATGAATTTGACATTTGTTTAGAAATTCATTTTTATTTATTCCTAGAGTAAGAACCATTGATTTCAGTTAAGGCTAAACTGAGAATACGTGATGTTAGGCATGTAAAAAGCTTCCACGTTGTTCTAGAAGTATGGCCACGTGACCCTCAGAAGGGAATCTGTTTTGCGTTTTAGTCTTATAACTTATGTTATAAGAAGAAATAGACAGTTCGGGCGCTAATCATAGACACTTAAAGGTGTATATTCTTGTGACCAGTTTGAGTTGAAATTCATTTTTATGAAATCAGTGATATTTTCAACCTGGAAAACATATATAAGTGCTCATACATAATTCTTGTACAAAGACATTCATTGAAATTTATTCAGAATTCTAAACTGGAATATTGTTTTCTGTGAGTCAACAAGGAAACTGTCGACACATCAGTACGTCAATGACCATAGCAGACTTCATCGCCCTCCATTTTGAATTTCATTAGGACTCGAACTCAGATTGATTTAGGACTTTTAAATAATAGGACTTCTACATTTCAATTCTTGGATTATTATTGGATTTGATTCATAAAACTAAGTTCTTTTTCATTTTTACTTGGTTTTCTAGGGAGTTAAATTATTTGTTAAATTTTACAAAGCTTGTTGTTTTTACTCTTTTCTTGTTACATTTTTGTACAAGTCTAGACACTATCAAATGTTTTTAACAAAAACTATTGTTCCAAAGAATCATCTTTGAATAACAATTTTTAATAAGTGTACTTACTTATTTCGTGTAAAAGAAACGCAGGAAGAGGTAATACTCACAAAACTGATATGGTACGTATCCATCACACAACCTCGCAATTTCTGTCTGATTTTGAAAATGCGGATTTACAAATTCCTCCTCCGTGACGTCTAAATTTCACTACTAGGCTATTATATCAGATGTACTCACCTCTGTTTGATATTCTACCCAAGTATAGCAACTTTTGTTTGCTCTACACACCAGGTTTAAACGCCAGCTTTATTCTAATATTCTTTCCCGATTATTAGATATATTGATAACGCTACGTGATCCATGCAAGAAAGACATGGTCGATAATAAAATGTTTGAATTCTAAATAATGGATGCGTAGCTTGGGTCTTATATGGTCTTGCCTTATGGAAGAAAAAAAAAAGCTCAGAATGATGATCCTGAATGAAATAATCTGACATTTTAATGATAAAATTATCAGTAATGTCCCATTAAAATGACACCGCAAGGTTAAGGTACCAATAAACATAACGTAGGTTGTACAGTACATGAATACGGATAATACAGGATCTTTTGTTAAATAGCAGAAATGATTTAGGAAATGTGAGAACATTATTGAGTGAATATTGCTTGTCAATTAAGTCCTGTCTATATATTTCTTCATAAAGAGAACGATATAGTTATTGATAGATAGATAGATAGATAGATAGATAGATAGATAGATAGATAGATAGATAGATAGATAGATAGATAGATAGATAGATAGATAGATGGATGGATGGATGGATGGATGGATGGATGGATGGATGGATGGATGGATGGATGGATGGATGGATGGATGGATGGATGGATGGATGGATGGATGGATGGATGGATGGATGGATGGATGGATGGATGGATGGATGGATGGATGGACGGGTGAGTGGGTGGGTGGGTGGGTGGATGGATGGATGGATGGATGGATGGATAGATAGATAGATAGATAGATAGATAGATAGATAGATAGATAGATAGATAGATAGATAGATAGATAGATAGATAGATAGATAGATAGATAGATAGATAGATAGATAGATTTTGGTAAGTTGGTGTCGCGGGAACCAGCTGTGGGCTCTGGCCAGGATTGTTCAGATGGAAGAGGACCAAACTAGATTTAGAGATGTCTCGGCCTCTATTCGTGGACCAGAGGAATTTGTTTTAGTCTCCTAGGTTTGTACCCTACACAATCAACACGTTTGGACTAACATGCACGACTGTATGAGGTTCTCGGTGGATATAATCTGTATGGCACATAAACGAAGAAACCGGGGAATGTCTCTAAACATCTGCAGGTATAGGTAGGGGTGTGGTTCAGAGGCATGAATTTCCTATGGGGCTAAACTTCCTATAGGTTCCAGATTAAAGAATCCAGTATCATACTGGGAAGGGGGGAAATGGTTGCCCTAGATGCCAGAGGTGTTTGGGCGCAAAACCCCTTGGGCCTTCATCGTCGCCCCGGGCGCCATTTACCTTTAGTTCGCCACATATTTTATCGACCCCAAACCCCTTTTTAATTTAAGTTGTTGGGGAGATCATTAATAGGTTATACATGGCAGCTCTCGATGTTGCATGTTATTATGTACTATCTACATAAGAGAAACACACAAACACACACATGTGTGTATATATATATATATATATATATATATATATATATATATATATATATATATATATATATATATATATATATATATATATATATAATATCGTTATCACCAAAACCTTGATTGAAATTGACCATTTTATCACATCGTTATCATTAAAACCCTGATTAAAATGGACCATATTTAACATCGTTATCATCAGAACCCTAATTGTAATGGACCTTTTTACCACATCGTTATCATTAGAACCCCAATTAAAATGGAACATTTCACCACATCGTTATCATTTGAACCCTGACTGAAATAGACCATCTTACCACATCGTTTTAATTAGAACCCTGATTTAAATGGACCATTTTACCACATCGTTATCATCAGAACCCTGATTGAAATGGACCATTTTACCACATTGTTATCATTAGAACCCTAATTGTAATGGACCATTTTGTAACATCTTTATCATCAGAATCCTGATTGAAATGGACCATTTTACCACATCGTTATCAGTAGAACCTTGATTGAAATGGACCATATTGTAACATCTTTATCATCAGAATCCTGATTGAAATGGACCATTTTACCACATCGTTATCAGTAGAACCCTGACAGAAATGGACCATTTTACCACATCGTTATCATCAGACCCCTGATTGAAATGGACCATTATACCACAGTGTTTTCATTTGAACCCTGACTTAAATAGACCATTTACCACATCGTTATCATTAGAAACCTTTTTGAAATGGACCATTTTACCACATCGTTATCATTAGAACCCTGACTGAAATAGACCATTTTACCACATCGTTATCATCAGAATCCTGATTAAAATGGATCATATTATGACATCATTATCATTAGAACCCCGATTGCAATGGACCATTTTACCACATCGTTATCATTAGAACTCTGACTGAAATAGACCATTTTACCACATTGTTATCATCAGGGCCATGATTGAAATAGACCATTTTGCCACATCGTTATCATCAGAACCTTGATTGCAATGGATCATTTTACCACATCGTTATCATTAGAACCCTGACTGAAATAGACCATTTTACCACAGCGTTATTATTAGAAGCCTGATTGAAATGGATCATATTATAATATCGTTATCACCAAAACCTTGATTGAAATGGACCATTTTACCACATCGTTATCATTAGAACCCCGATTGAAACAGAGCACACAACCACATAGTTATCATCAAAATCCTGATTAAAATGAATCATTTTACCACATTTTATCATCAGCCATACTTTTGTACTTTGATATCCAAATAAGCGATACTCTCTCTCTCTCTCTCTCTCTCTCTCTCTCTCTCTCTCTCTCTCTCTCTCTCTCTCTCTCTCTCTCTCTCTCTCTCTCTCTCTCTCTCTCTCTCTCTCTCTCTCTCTCTCTCTCTCTCGTATTTAAATTACCGGAATGCATTTATTCTGTATTTTTGTTTAAGTTTATGATGCTAAATATACCGACACTCTAGTCGTTCTTACACTCGTCCATTCTGCTAATTTATCTACGCAGTCAAAATTTTGCGTTTGGCGTAAGAACTTTTGCGTCTGATCGTAAGTCCGGTTCTTTGGAAATTCTGTTCAACTTTTTAAAAAATATAATCCGTAAAGACATAATTTGGATTTAAAATATCATTTTAAGTTATTGATCTGTAATCATACAATCCAATCAACCGCTGTGCTTAGCCCACTCATTATAACCGTGTTCCTGACAAGGTGAAATTAATGAAAAAGATTTAAAGACATACTATGCCTCTGGCATTTACTAACACACAGCTAGGCAAGCTGCTCATGCAAACGAGACGTTCCACCATCCAAGTCCTATTAAAGTTTGGTAAGGAAGCCACGTGAATTCTGATTTCCCGCTACTTTGCATTCTGTGTGTATTATGGGATTTGCGATTTAATTAAATCCCTAGCGGTAAAACCTGCTAGAGCAGAAATATAAAGGATATTTGTGCAAATAAAATGAAGCTTTAGTGTGAAGAGTGATTTATACACTGTGCTTTGTTCATGCTTGCGAAATCAACTAAGCTAGCGTGAGAAATCTTTCCGTATTACCTTCCCCACCCTCTATCTGTCTCTGTCTGTCTGTCTGTCTCTCTCTCTCTCGTTAGTTATTTTATATTTTTATTTATCTATTGATTCTTTTCCTTTCCTTTCCTACTTTTCTTTACTGGATACGCCGCCATAGAATATTGAAACCAAGCGGTTTAAACCAAGAAGACTAGAAAAAGACAGCCATGCACAAATGAAAATATATTTTGCAGCCGACACATTTTCTTTTAAATAATTCTCTAACTTTGCTTCATAGCCTATAATTACTACAATAACAATGAACTATCAGGTATATAATTTGCGCTTACATAAATTTACATAAAACAATATATGCCGTTATGGCTCGTCGATTTGTAGGTCAGTAAACATATTTTAAGGCATCCGCGACAAGTTGAAATAAACTAGTTTAAACATAATAAATTTAAAAGTTTAACTCCTATAGAAACAACCATGTAAAGATTGTCTTGTCTAGGTTTTATATTTGCTTTTGAAAAAGACTCATTAAGAGTCAAAAGCGCTCAGGCTAGTTAGATGCTTAGTGTTATTAGTTTTGCACCGTTCGTTGTCAGTTTATTGCATTTATCTTAATCAATCCCAGACACGTGATCCCTTGCCGGATTCAGTGCACTTGAAAGGACTGTACAAGCCTAACTTTTCAAGGCGAAAATGTCACCCATTCAGAGATTCTAACTTAATCAATGCATGACTATATGTTTTAGCTTCTGGCGGATCAGTCTTTATTCCCAGGGGTTTTCCTGGGTAATTTCCTCTACCAGGTATACTGGCCTCCATGTACTTTGCTGAAACACAACAACGACAACAACAAACATAATGCTTTCTACTTTGGTACGGTTTTAAATTCAACGAATTTGTATGAAAGAACCGATACGGCACTGAAACCAATTTATATAACATATCAGAAAAGAGGTGATGCTAAACATAACACTAATTTTTGCCACTCTCCCCCATAATTACCCTCTCTCTCTCTCTCTCTCTCTCTCTCTCTCTCTCTCTCTCTCTCTCTCTCTCTCTCTCTCTCTCTCTCTCTCTCTCTCTCTCTCTCTCTCTCTCACCGCTCATGTGGTCTAGTGGTTAGAGCGTCCGCCTCGGATGCGTGCGGTTGAGGGTTCCAACCCCGGCAGATTCATACCAATGACTTATAAAAATGGTACTAACAGCTACCTCATTAGGCGCTCAGAATTAAGATATTAGTGTTAGGACTGGTCGGCCTAATGTCAGGATAATGTGACTGGGTGGGGCATTATGCTACATGTCTGCGGCATGATGCACCAGTGCTAGACATCATTATGAACTGTCACACTGCAGACATCGTAGCAATATGACTGAAAATTTTTTAAAGTTAAGTTCACGTGGTACACAATGTAACGTTAAATCATCACATGATCAACCTGCCACTTTGCCACTCTTTTACAACAAACTTTATGTACATCATCAACACTAATTAGCGATGTTTCAATTAGATAAGTATTCTTTATTTTTACTTATTAAGAGACTATTTTATTACAACAGTTGACTATTTAAGATTTTCAGGGGAACTAAAATTTCGATTGGTGCTGCATACCTGGAGTTTCAATCTACCGTATATACTTACTTATAAGGTAAATACAATTGCAAACTACACTGATCCAGATCTACCGTGGCATATTGCGTCGGGGGGGGGGCTGATTTTGTTAGATGCGGTTTCTTATGAATAATTAATAGAATAAGCAATATAAACCCTGGACTTCAGGCGCATTATGTGACAGCAGATATGGGTCTATGCGCTTTGGCAGTTGGACTCGACTTACACGCTTGTACACATGACACTACGTCATTTGATAAATATTTTATTATTGTTGTTGCAATGTACTGAAATAACGTGCGTGTAATTGGATAATTACATACATTTATATTACAGTCGGTCTTACTTGCTTTTATGAATCCATTGCCTTTCTCATTAAAGCAATAAGTTATGTGTAATTTTGATTCGAATGACCGCATCAAAAGGATTTTGACACCCTGTCAGGACGAAAATTAGCAACAGCTCCGCGAACGTTAATAACAGAGTAAACACAAGTATGTAGGACAGCCTTCTGCAAGCTTTTCCTATTTTAATCGAATAAAAGCGACGAATAGATTTCTGTTGAAATATTGAAAAGATATTCACAGTTTAAAAAGCCGAAATTAATTTAAAGTTTGAATGAAATGGAAAAAAGGTATGCGTTTTTAACAACGTTGTCGTTCACAAAAATTAGGTGCCAAAGTTTGCAAGCATTCGATTATATCATTTCGCATAAGATGAAAAATACACAAAATACATAGTACAGGTTTAACTAAACCTCAAAAAGGGTTCCCTTATTCTAAAGTGCTCATGGGAGATTTACAGTATAAAAGTGAACTATATTATAATTGTGTCCACCCAATATTGTACAAAAATAAATAATTAAAATTATAAATAAATATATAAATAAAATAAAATAAAGGTGTTAAACTACGTTGTTATTGCTACCCATTAACCATGAATAAGACTCGGTACAATAGAATACTAATTATGTTTGAAAATATTTTTAGCTGATAGAATCAATGAGCAAAATTTCCGATAGTTAATTGTTTGAATTAACATGGGTATTGGTAGAGCTTTGCATTGATGGATCACTTTATGCATTGTACAAAAGGGTTTTGATTGATATATATCCCATCCCCAGGTGATTAACACATCGGTTTATGTATAATATGTATAATATCGAGATATAAGCTGTCTTGTAAACTTCTACATGAATGAGTATCTTACCATGATCGAATGTGTTTAAAAGACCTTTAATTGTCACTCCTGATGCGCCATTAATTGAGCTATACAAAAGAGAATAAACTCGTCAGAACAAAACAAAATACACGGAAGCGATGGTTAAACTTCTTATTTTCGTTTAAAGACCAAGATAAACATTTAAATGCTAAGGAACAAAGACATTGTAGGTTCAACACATGTTTGGAAGGAAGGACTAGGTTTAAGAAAAACGCAAACATGGAAGAATGTGAACAAAGTTGAAAGGACGATAGTTCAAAGGAAATCGTAGGGTAGAGGAGGAATCAAGATAAGCAAAGGCAGTCGAAATGGTGGACCCAAGTCAACTGGATACCGTGGTCACTGCTAGAAAGGAAATTTAAATGGCCAGATATATGGCGATATGAAGCAGTACAGCTGCAGTTTCTGCTTTGATCAGCGTATGATCTTCTACCATCACTAGGCATCCTAGTGAGGTGGAAGCTCTTAAAAGACCCAACATGTCAACTGTGCCAACGAAGAGGAACATTCGCTCAGAACTGTCAGGATGCCAGGATGTACTGGCCCAAGGTCGCTACAGATGGAGACATGACAAAGTACTGAGGGAGATGTCTGATATTCTTGAAAGAGACAGGCGGAAATAAAGAATATCATGAAAACAGATCACCAGTTTATCAGTTTTGTTAAAGCGGGACAAGAAAAAAAAAGACCGCAACGACGGAGAATGTTGGATGGTTGCAGAAAGCAAATCATTGGATATGGCGGTCGAAGTGGGCAGGAAACTGGTATTTCCTGACGTCATTCAGACATCCCTCCTCTCTTACATTGTCATCTGGTCACCAGCTTCAAAGAAAATTATCTAGGTGGAACTTATTGTGCCGTGGGAAGACATATATAAAAGAGGACCATAAGCACCAAGAAATAGAAGATTCTTGAAGGGAAAGAGGATGGAAAACATGGTTTTTCCTGTGGAAGTTGGTTGTCGATGGTTCCCAGCCCAATCAGTCTGGAGGATGCTCAGTGCACTGGGAACACAAGCAAGGATACGTAAAACATTTGTGCAAGCACTGGGCAGGTCCGCAGAAAAGCGTTTATCTAGCTCTGGCTCAGTCGTGAGGACAAAATATGGCAGCCATCAAAGACGGGCAGTAAATGATCACTACTGCCTCCACGCCATCTGGAGGGTGTTCCAAGATCAGGGGCGAAATACCCATAGAAGGACGTACACTCGGTTGATGACGTCTGTGGAAAGCAGTTACACAAACTGTATATCTACACTATTCAAATTTCCTCCCAATGAATGGAACCTAAGACACTTTAAAAAAAAACAACTTATGTATTGTTTTGCAAACGTTCAAGGAGAGGTGTGATATGATGAGGAAGGAAGAAAAGCATAAAGGAAGAAAGATGACAATTGATTTATATGATGTAACATTATATGGTAAGAAAAAGAAAAGCCATATAGATTAAGCCTAAAATGTTGCAGCTTTAATGTCTTTTATCCGTTACGCTAGAAAGATCATGCTAGACTGATAAACCAAAATTTCTCACCACCTTTTTCTAAAGGAATGCGCAGTTTCAATGCAATACGGTTTTGTATCAACTAAAAAAAAACAGAACCTCTTACATTAACTATTACAGAAATAACAATTAGCAGTAAAAAGTTCACGTAAATGTGAAGAAAACCAAAACCCACAATTTAACATGGTTCTATTCTAAGATGATAATTTGATTATAAATTTTATATATTTGTTAACGAAAACAATAGTTAAAACATTACCTCAGCTAGTTAGCGGTAAACAATTTCCGTCTCCACGTTCACACCATTTAAGTACTGGTATGTAAACACTTGCAAAGTCACTAAAAACCTTTATCGGAATAGTATCAAAATGTTCTTAGAGCTATACGCCCGAAAAAAAAGTTTGATATAATAAACTTGGTCTAATGAATTAGTCTTTTGACTTCATATACTAATATATGAGAGGTTTATCTGTATTTGGTGTCCGAAGTATTCACGATGCCTGTTGAAACGCTTTTATCCCAAATACAAAGGGACTTACCGCTTTAAACCGTATATCACGCCTTATACACAACACTAAATATTTTCAATCTTGTGTGTGTGGTTGTTTCCGAATCGATTTTTGGATGATAATATTTAACTCTGATTACACAAAAGATAGGACACACAAATAACTTATTTATACTATTGCTATTGCTGATCAGCCTCACTGAATCAAAATTGATCTCTTTAAAGAAAGAACTTTTTGACATAAATTAAAATTATAAATAAATAAAAATAAAAAACAAAATTTTTAAAATAATGATGGAGACAATAATTATTGTTAAGTAAACATGAAAGGATATTTTGTCATCTCTCTCTCACCACACACACACACACACACACACACACACACACACACACACACACACACACACACACACACACACACACACACACAAGGGGCCCTGAGTGACCCAGTGGTCTAAAGCGCAGTCCGTTACGGATCACTGCCATCTCACCTCTGTCTGCGTGGGTTCGAGTCTAAGATTCGGCGAATGTGGATATGTGAGAAAGCTTGCCATAAGCTTCTCGTGGGTCGGTGGTTCTTTCCGGTGATTTATCGGTTTCTTCCTACACCATTAATACTGGTAGCCAGGTATAGCTTATCGTGTGCTGAAAAATGGCGTTAAGCCAAAAACAACAACAACTCTCTCACACACACACTCTCATACACAAACACACGCGCGCACACACACACACACACGCGCGCACACACACACACACACACTTGTACATATTTCTTGAAATGCATGTCCAATTAAGACGTAATGTTAATCTTGTGGATATTATTTTGTCAGGCAACTTTATTCTGTGCCATTTTTAGGTATATTATTAGCTCTTTTATACTGATCTTTAGAAAATACTAAATTTGTTCTGAGATCACAGTTAGGCGATAATTTAAATAAAAACTCATAATAACAGTGGCAAAGTATGATAATGCTTATATACATACATAATATATAAAGTCAAGAACTATATATAGCATGAATGAAAATGCTCTTTTGTCGAGTTATAACATCAGTTACTGACAAAATGTAGGCCTCTGTTTGTTACCTCTGTTTGAAGTATTGTAACTTGTTTGATTATTGTGAATATAAGTATACACAATGCAGTTCACATGATTGAGTAATTCGACTGGGAATGAAATATTACATCGCAAGACTTGAAGCCATTGAGGTGATAAGCTGTTAATGTATTCCAAAGCATCTGAACTCGGGACAATGAACCAGATCGATCGATATAAACGTAAAGGACGGAAAAAAGAAACATAAACCAAAACTATCTCTCAAACCATGACCCTTCTCATTAAATATTTTAACATTCTCCTCAAACTGAGATAGAGTATGAGAAATCTCTCTAGTGATAACATTGTAATCAAGGGAATCTTTTAATTCTTGGTAAAGAGTTTTGAAAGTCCTCAAATTTGTGAAAGTCTTCCTTTTTCCCTTTATCTATTAAGCAAGAGAATTCAGGATATTAGAAAGCTTGATTTATGCAGATTTTCTTAACACATTCTGTTGCTTCCAGACACAATATGAAACACTTTTAAGAAATCTCGGATATGTGGAAGAAAATTTGAGATGCTTAATGAAAATTAAATAAAGCATCCAACTAAGAACATCATATTAGAAGTTAAATGAAAGTGAGACCAGGCTCCCAACAAAGAACATCATATAAAAAGTTTAATGAAAGTGAGACCAGGCTCCCAACTAAGAACATCATATAAGACGTTTAATGAAAGTGAGACCAGGCTCCTAACTAAGAACATCATTGCAATGGATTCTTATGGATGACACCAAGCGAGCAATTAGTATAGTAGTATAATATTCAGTATCTCTTTTTTGCCTCGCTCTTCTGAGGTGGCTATGGTAAAATTTAACATCACGCCAAACATGACAGGTATTAGTCTAATAATAAAGGCAATCATGTTTGACAGCTTGATTTGTATACAGATTAGCGGGGTTGAGATATATTTCAACACTTAAGAAAAGGAGACCGACCTTACTCAACTGTACATTAAATTAAATGGTACAATACCTTTTACAAAATCATATTATACGTTTATCTCATTAGGGGTAAAGTAGAATTTCGTGTACCGAATAAAGTTAAACTACGATTTATCTGTCTTCCACGTGTAATTTTAAATATTGACTAAATTTGAAATTTTGCTGAATAGTTGATTATTATGTTCAAATAATGAGCTTAGCGAACGTAGATACATAGCTAACTAGCTAGCTAGCTAGATAGATAGATAGATAGATAGATAGATAGATAGATAGATAGATAGATAGATAGATAGATAGATAGATAGATAGATAGATATGCAAGTAGGTAGCCAGGTAGATATGCAGATACACTGTACCCGAGGTCTATTGATTGATACACTACAAGTGTTTACAAATCCTATTTCATCAACGTTGTAAATCGTTAATTCTATATGAGATCTACTTACACATTGGAAGGCGATACATAATCCTCAATACGGTGCACTAACGTTTGACAAACAAGACGAACTTTACTGATTGGTGCTTTTCCTTGGTGCAAACTGTTGAAATGGGTTCCACGAACGGCGTTTAATAGGTGCATAATACTCTGTCAGGCTTATTTCCACACCCTTTGCACGTATATCCTCCTCTCTCAGTCCGACTATCCCACCATCAAATATTCTGTAACGTAGCTGGCTGATAAATATGTCAATGATTTATAATTAAAAAATTTTAAATGATAAATCCACCATTTACGCCGCTGAAATGGGTATATGTTTATCTTCAATTAAACGCTAACGTATCCATTTTAGTTTTTGGAAGATATTCCCTCACCAACAGAAGTAAGATTGTTGATTGTTCTTTGACATTAGCAAATTCACTTTAAACTGTCGAACGTTGATCAAAACCGAATAACTTTTGTTGGAACATATGCCACTTTGCTCAATTATTGTGCAAGTGAAATGGGCAGTAAGGGGTCAATGGTCTTACAAATATGCGTACTTTACATTGCAAACTGAGAAGATTGTTTTGCGTGACTGAAGCGATTGAAACGAGGAATTCAATCGCATAAGGGATTTTTAGTTTTAACTACACCGTAACAAATGGGTATTTGAAGTGACAATTGATTTTTTAAATCGGAATGAATAAATGAAACAAGTGTTGCGTTTAGGATTTAATTTTGCCCAATAATGCGTTTTTGTCCAGTTCTACGCCGTATAAAACAAAAAGAAATAGGAAATGTGTACAAAATTTTGAAACTGAGGAAGTAACTGTTTCACAAACAAAACGTTGAGCACGCCATTTTACATATAGTTACATTCTGATGCGGTACAAAACAAGCGTATATAAGTGCAAATAAGTTATTTTTATTTAAAAAACGTAATTAATACAAATTATTTTAGAAGTTTAAATTTTGTTATCTACATAAATTTAAGTATCTACTGGAGTAGCTATGGATACATGAAAAGCTTTGTTCAAGTAGAGGCAAATGTCGAAGATGTCTCCGTGGAATGTGTAAATAGAATTATCATAAGATTCGGAAAGCATGGCTCTCTTCGGCTTTGGGAATGATGTTGAAATAACATAGATGTGATATAGGTCAAAGGTCATCTTCGCTGAACTATCGGACGGCAGGATGGCATCAGCAGCAGACCTTACTACTGTATCGGGCCATTTAGTTATGTTTTAGTTTGATCAAAAGAAATGTACAGATCGATTATTTAGATCAAAAAGTAGTAAATATGAGATAATACGGTATAAATATTATATTTACAATGAAACAAATTTACACAAAAGAAATATAAGAATACGTAATTAGGTACTCGAAATACAGATTTTAAAAAACAACATAGTATGCGGAATGTAATTAGTATCAAATTTATTTTTGTAAGACGGAAAGGGTTTTCCGTTACAGGACTAATATTGTAAGGAGAGATACGCTTTAGTTTATTATACGTAAATTCCTAAATGTCATAGTATGTTTTCTTTTAATTTTGCAGGTATTTACATGAACATGATCTTTAAACTCTATTAACGACTGTTTAACATATTATCAGCTGTATTATGCAAAAGAAATTGGAGCTAAATGTCTTTCCAAGGACACTGATTATGCGACCATCCCGTGAGCTATACAATTGTACAATGTACATCAAATAGTTTATTTTACGAATGTGCTTGATGTATTTGACCTGCTCACTAGATCGCATTCTAACAATACCTCCATATACGTCTGAAGTACACATGGATTCATTTTATGCGAAAACAAAATCGAAGATCATTCCAGAAGATTTTTCACCCTTTTGGCTAGTATAAAACAACACTCATTTGTGAACTAATAAATCCCATTTTCATGAAATAAGTGGACTACAAAATTATCTCCTGATCAAGAATAATCCGTATATGACTTAGATTTTAACATTTTCATTTTTTTACAGGTAGGCCTGGCTAGGATTCGAACACGCTACCTTTAGCATTATCCATTCCAGTGCACATCTAGTCAATGAGCTAACGCGACTCTAAAGTTAACGAAACTTTATTGAAAGCTAAACGAAAATCAATTCAGAAGCATTTACGATAAAAGCAATCAAAGCCAATCAAACACATGATTAACAAATGTATAATTTACACATCTGTCAATTAAAATCAAATTCATCCGAAATTTTGATGATATAAGTTTACAAACCAAGATGAATTTTGATTGATTCCGTTCATAAATAAAGCCTATTAAAGAAGGGACTTGCTGTTATGACTTGATCATATATATATGTGTACTTTCTAACATCTGGATTTTTCCTTCTAAATGTGTCCATAAGATTGTTTAAGATTTTACCCATTTCCTCACAACCCTCTCAGATTTTAAGAATTTCTCACTTTTGTCTTCTTCGTTTAACACCCAGTTAAAGTCACCTTCCAAAACAAATGGTTCCGCCATAAATTGCTGTAGGTAGTTAGTTATGCTAGACATAAATTTTAATTTCCCTCGGTTAATACCCCTGTTAGTACGTATATATTGATAAAATTCCAGTTATTTAGTTTAATATGTATTACTCTGCCCTGAAGAATTGCATTTAATTGTATTTCCTCAAACTTTAAATCCTTGGCTGCTTGCCGAATAATTGTAGCCACTCCTGCTACATTCTTGCTATGATGGTTACTAGTGATTACTAGAGCGTCCAGCTCTTCTTCTACTAATTTTCACTTTCTGTTTGGCTAAGCCGCGTGTTTCTTGTTATCAAGATAATATCGTATAGTTTCGCCTTCTTTAAATTTTTCCTACTTTGTTTTTAAATCCATTGGTATTTACAGTCAAGTTTTTGAGGTTCAAGTCCATCCATCTTGGCCGTGTTAGATTTTTATATCCATTTTTAAGTTGTATTTAAGTTATTTGTGAAATTTCCCTAAGTTATTGATTTTCTCCCTCGTGGGCAATTCTTTTTGCTTTGTACTCTTGTAAAGCCAGTGGTCTTCTTTGCGTGTCCCTTTGGTGATCACTGTTGACGGAGATCGCTCTATGGGATTCTCTGGTCTCTTTCAATAATTCTATGACTTGCGGCTCCGAAGGCGTTCTTAGCGTGGAAGCCGATCTTTTTCTCTTTTGCGCCATAATAGGCGTGGAAGAATCCCTTTCTGCATTTTCTTTTTTTTTTGGGGTGGGTCCATAATCATGGAATTCTCTGTTGTTTTGTTTTCTTGGGGTATTAGGTCATCAGTGTTATTTTGAGTTTTCTCTATATGTGAGTCCTCTATATGGAAGGTAGTCTTTTCCTTTCCAGTTTGGTTCTTTTCTCTCAATTCTTGTTCCCTTTGTTTTTGTAATCTCATTGCCCTTGTTTTTGCTCTTTTTTTCAACAGAACTTGTTTGGCTGGCGTCTAGCCACTGTTCTGAGCCTTCTGTTGTATTACACGTGATTTTGATTGAGTCATTGCTGTCAATCGTCAACTTTTCATCTGTTTCTTTATTTCCCTCATTCGTGTCTTGATTATTTGTTTGCTGGACGACTTCTTCCTCTACTGTTCTCATTTCTTCATTTTGTTGTAATGGGTCTAGGACCACTTTTTGAATCTTTTTTTGTTTGCTGCTATTACCGTATAAAATTTTGGAGCTGTATTTTGGGTGTGACAGTCCCTCTGCAAGTGACCTGTATTCCCACATTTGAAATATAGACGATGATACTGGCATCCCTTGTACCACGTCTTAATAATAAATCCCATCATGTAGAAGCTTGCTGGTATTTTTGTAGCGTCTGCCTCTGCTAAGGTGATAATTCCTATCCCTGGCATATTTTTTAGAAAGCCCCAGTATGTTGCCATTTATTAATTTATGGGTTTTATGCCGAATTTCTTTTCCATTTTCTCTAGTAGCTCTGTATTTGGAATTATTAGGGGGAGTCCAGACACATGTTTTTTTTTTTATCCAAGTTGCTTTGAGAGTGTTGGTGGGCTATATATTTTCACCTCTTTCCCCTTTATTTCGAGCGTATGTCCGTTTTTGTACAATGGCTTGTCATTTTGGAGGAATATGTAAATATGCTCCATCCTCCATTTTGTAGGCCATCTATCATCTCTAGTTTTGCTCCAGTTGCCACAAGTCTCTGGAAAACTTCTGCTGTCTTCGGCCTTTCCTCTTCCGAAAAGTCGGTAAGGTCTATTACTTGTACTCCTTGTTTACGATATGATTAGGAATCGTCCTTGTGCGATCACCTTTATTTTCCATAGGGAAGTGCTTAGTAATCTTGCCACTTGGGGTTTATTTTCCATTCTCTAAAGTATCCTCATTGCTTCTATGATTGCACACTTGTTTACAAACTAAGTCTCAAGTAACCTTTGGTTTGCACAATTCAATAAAACAAAATATGTTTCCTAATAATGTCACTAATATTAACTCTGACAACTAACATATGCCTGTAGGATCTTACCTCCGAGTTAAATGCAATGAATTCATGTCTCGAGTAATCCATGAGAATAGCTCTGTGTTAGTAACGCATGGATCGATATTATTCCAGACAAGACAAACAAAACAAATAAAAACTGTTGTATTTGAGAATTAATAAATCAGTTAAATAGACAAATATTTATAACGAATGTATATGTAAATACAAACCAAGCAACAAGCAAGACTGTCAAAGTTAAATTCGCCAAAGGTACTAAGGCATTAACAAGAAATCATCAGGTGCACATTTTAGCCACACCACTTTTTTGTTTTCGCTCCCAATCGTGTAATGGCATTTCCAGCCTAAAACGGAAGTCAATATGGTTTAGAATCTTCCTTTAATAAAGGCTTTTTCTGTATTGGGCCAGCCACAGGACGCATAAATGCACCGCTAGCAACTAGGTGACTTTGGTGGTAGTAAAGTGGAGTGGTCGAAAGCATTTTGTCCATATGGTGCTCTTGATGATTGCTCCCTGGGTTGCTCAGGTGGAAAAAGAATGAGACAATATGCACAAGGAATATTGAAAAGTCGTGTAAGTAGGAGGGAGAGAAATGTGCAGATAGATGTTGATGGTAATGAAGATGCTGAAAGTAGCACTAATGATGGGGTACAAGGAAAACAATGGATGAAAAATTATATTTAGTACATTAAGAAAGGTAAAATAAGAATCAATATCGCAAACATGGTCAACATGCCCACCTATACCCTTGATACAACCACAGATGTCTTATTGGCTTCATGATCAATGCAATCTAGAAGTTGAGCCGCAACTGGGATCGAAACCTGGTCGAGTACTTTTTGCTGAGGCTGGGTTTTCTTTCTTGCATCAAATTTTGATTTGGCTGGATATATCTTATGGGAAGTTCAATCATTTGGACTGATATGTTTTATGGAAGGAAGCCTAACCATCTAGCCAGAGATATTATCTCAGGGTTAGAAACCAAAATTAAAGGAAACATCTTTGATCTTTATTAATTAAGTTTTAAATCATATATTTCTTATCACTGCAGATAAAACTTATGTTTGAAAAAAAAATGTATCTGAATAATTTTGAGCTGTTTAATTTTCTGTGTATTATGCAGATTTGATGAATATTTGTGGTATTGAATTCCAGACTTTGGTCCTTTTTGGAAAAAGTTTCATTTGTAACTTTCATTTTGTGCATATGGTATCAGTTAAATATTCATGTTAATTTCTACTGGTTCTTTTTGGATTGATTAAATTTCAGCAGTGTATTATTGCTTTGATATTCAGACCCAATTAGAAAAATGCTAATCTAATGTCCAGCATACATTTTTTTATGATTTCCATAATAACTTATTGAATATTGAGGTCATAATTTTTGGAGTACAGTCATAATTGGATGTAACAAAACCCGACTGCTCACGTTTGGATTTTCTTTAATTTTTGCCCTCTAAAACCTGCCCAACTAAAACGTTGAAAGACAATTCTTTTGCATTCTGTAGACAAGATGACAAAATACATCTTTAATATTAGGACTAGATTACAATTTGCTTTTGGTATACAATTCATTAATTTGAAGATTCCATTTTTGATCATTATTAATTGTGACCACTAAATATTTTATTTAACTGAGAGATTCTAAATAAGTACCACTAAAAAATGAATATGACATATTGATGTTATGACAATTATTATTTTGTCATCTGCACTGTACTACATTTTTTTAGCTTAAATACCATACCCCATTTTTTTGACCAATATCCAAATTTTTTTAATATCATCATGCAATATCTTGGTATTTTTGTATCCTGCTGGGTTCTGATGTACATGAGGCATACAGTTATCTGCAATGAGGTGAATGTCTGAGTAAATTTCAATCATAATATCATCGTTGTGCAAGGAAAAGAGCACCGGTCCAAGTTCTGTGACTCAAAGGTACTCCTGATTCAACTTTGGATCAACTAGATTTGGAACCATTTAGTGTCACTACACACTGTTCTTGGAAACATAATAAAGGGTCTCTCCAGTGAAGAGTTTTGCATACAATTCCATAATGAAATAGTTCACTCTTTAACAATTCATGGGGGACAGTGTCTACAGCTTTTTAAAAGTCTAATTCAAAAATTCTACTTGATCACCTTTATGTAAATATTCAGCCTAATCATGAATAATACATATTTCAAAGCTATACATAAAGAAACAATCAGAACATTGTATCTTTTTTAAAATTTGTACATGTCTTACTGCATACACATGAAGATAAGAGAAAAAAGAAAACAACAATAAAATAATTTATTCTTAAGCAAAGTTTTTGTGCATTATAATCAAGCTTGAAACGGGGACTTGAGTCAGATTGATTGGAAACATGATATAAACTAAACTACAGTCAAACCTGGTTATGTCGATTATGTCGGGGATGTAAAAAATAAAATCATCGACATAACAGTGTCCTGAGATATCCGGGTTCATAAAAACCAGAAACATAATTTTTAAGATGTCCTTGAAAATTACTTCCGTCTCTTGCTCTTGTGTTTAACTGGAATCCCCTCCCATTGCATGTTACAATAAAATATAAAAAAATGCTTAATTGATAATAAAATGAAAGAAACTAACCTGGTGTTGTTATTATTTATTCCTTTTTGATCATCATGAGCAATTTATTAAAGAAAAAAATATATGAACTCCCTATATCACATGTAGTGTATGTATTCATAATATAATGCGCATCACTTATACCATATAATACACGACACATTGGAAAACAAAACATGTTTGGCTGTACTCGGAGGTTTGAATATGTCATCATACTGAAAAATGGATCCAAGAGAATCACAAACGAGAGAGAGAATGAGCGAGAAACATCAACTGAATGTTTTCAGGCACCCAACATTCACGCATAACATAGTGTTAGGTGCCAAATAACCAAGATTGTATTATATCCAGGTTAATATATGAGAGTAAAAAAAGATCAATACACAGTTTTGAAAATACAAGTACATGTATTTTTAATAGGACCGGAATGTCGAAATAACTGAGGTTGAGATAAGTGGGTTTGACTGTATTACCACTTATCTAACTATGGCATGCTATGGATTCATTTACAATGTAGATCAGCAAAGTAAATAAAATACCTGGTAAAACACAAAGAGAAATGATTATAACAAATAAAGACAATTGTACTTACCCAATTAGTATGAAATTTAACATATCAAATATATATATATATATATATATATATATATATATATAATACAGTTCACATAGAATCACAAAGCATTATCTTTATGCAATAAAAAAGCTGATATAATTATAATTACAATTAAATCATCAAAAAGGCTTCTAATAGGCATTTTAATATCATCTCTGTTTTGGACAGAAAAAAATGTATTACAATATCTGCTTATATAATGGATAGCCAGTCAATAAAAGTGACAAATACAGATGCACTCTAAACATTATTTACACTTGCTTAATTGCTCATTGCTGTGAGTAGGGTTATAAAAAGATTTTTACTGTCTTTCAAAATAAAGAACATTAATAGAAGGTTCCACAGGAAAGCATTACACCAACCAAAATTGGTAGTAATTGTCAATGAACTATATTGCCCTTTTGGCTGATTGGTTATAACATCATATCAAATTTTATTATTGGTGCAAAGGTTGTATGTTAAAGAGAACATTAACAGTTGAAGTAGTACCTGACAGAAAGATATTTATTAAAGATTTGCAGCTGAAGCAGTTCCTGACAGAAGCTGTATAGCTTTTGCAAGTCATATTTTCCAGCTGGCAATTCACCGGTGTCACTGAAGGAAATTATCTGAGGCAATGGTCAGTTATTTTACCCAAAAAAATTCCTCACATGTATAATTACAAACTGATGGTCAAGTAATAACATCAAATGCTCATTAAAGGATGGACAGTGAAAGCTTGCTATTGCTATCATACAATGTACCATATCAAGCTATATCAACACAAGCCAATTAAATGAATAAAACAACCAATCTGGCAGAAAGCCATTTTATTTTATGAGTAAAAGTACTGTATATACTCATTTACAAGTAGACCCTTTTAAATTTAAAAAAAATATAATAATGTTGAGTCGGGGTCATCATATAAGCGAGATGTAACAAAAACTGTTGACATCTACTCAGTTGTGGCAATTCTTTAATATGATTTTAAAGTCTGTGTGATCAAAGTACTTCTTACAGACCCCAAGCTCAACCTCTATATAAATAATGGTCCAAGTGTATGAATAGTCAGTGTTTTATCAATCACATGTATGAATCAATGATGAAAATTGTTCTGGACAATGTAGGTGATATACTTATTTCAATAATGACATTGTCTGGTGCACAGTAGCATATGATGTTTCACTGAAAATGCATTGGTATTCTAACGCTTTTGCTTAAATAAATAATGAATTAACTGTGTGATAAATTCGAGTGAAAAACTTTCTCAAACCATTACTTATTGCTTGCTTGTTGCTTGGGTATGCCTGATGACTAAGCAAACATCTGTTGGTTACTGTTTACTCTCAACTTAGTAATGACTGTATACAGGATGGATTGAAACAATGAAGATGTTAATTATCACCGTTTAAAGGTGCTAACTTTCTCTCAAATATGAGCATGGAACACTGATATTTCTTTCTTCAGGAATACAGAACATGCAGCAAGAAAAATAAATGAAAAATAATTTTAAAAAATAATTTGGACACTAAAATATAGCAGTAGTTAAAGAAATCAATGAAATTAGTGTAAAATATCATGAGCCATGCCAAAAGCTTGTTATATCGAAATCTGTGTTATAATAAAGCATAGTATTGCAGGAATTCACCGCAATAAATTTCCACCAATTTAATTCAAACAAAGTCAGACACTGAATGAACTATAATAACACTGCTCACACCTTCAAGACTGAAGCCGGTAAAACTCAAATTATTCTCCACCTCAAATTTAACTGCTTATCCTTATCACACTCATTTTAAATTGTAATTATCTAATTATTAACAAACTGAAAAAATATCACATGATAACAAAATGATAGTTGCAGCTGGCTATGACATCAACGTCTTTTAGTACCCCCAAACCCTGAGGCTGTCCTAGTCCCACTGCTAAAGGCAGTTGTGGCAGGTCTAGATGGGGCCCCACCATATGATGAAGATGATCCAGTGTAGCCTGATCCCCAACCACTATATGGGCTGCTCCAGGTGCTACCCCCCCACCATGAATTTGGGCGGTAGTATGTTCTTGGGGTTGCATATGTGCTGCCATAGTAACCATTGTTTCTGCTTCCAAAGAGGTAACCAAGGAAACCACCAGTGGCTGCTCCAGTCCAGAAGCCAGATGAGTTTGTTCCTGTGCCACCATATGAAGCACCTCCTCTGTCACCATAGGCTCCAGTTCCAGAACAACTTTCTGAAATTAGACAAATTTTTAAGTTTTATTTGTCAAAATTGAACTGTCCTTTAGTGAATGCCAATTTATAAGTAAATTTACAACATGAGTGTATAAAATATCTTGTTTCATGATCAAAGTAAGCATTGCAACTCAAACATTGAATACTTGGATTCCTGCAAAACTGTGGGTTACAATATAAGTGCATAATTTTTAAATATATTAACTTTTGTGATTTTGGTCAATCCTGCATGAATTCCTGAAATGCTTATAGTGGTGTCCACAAACTATTGGTCAGTCAGAATGCTGAATGCCTGTCTGGGCATTTTAAGTGTGGTAAAGTCTCTTCTGGGGTTACCCTCTCAATGGCAGTTCTATGAAAATCCACTGGTGCATTTAAAATCATATTGGTATTACATGTGAAAATGTAAATGAAAACAAAAGTTGATTTTTTAAATGCACATGCTTCATATTACTAGATGCCATGAATTAAATTCCCAGAGACTAATTCTGGCCATGATAGCCTCGTCAGCTCAGCAAATAAAATATTGGATTTATAAATCCAAGGGTTGTGGATTGGATATATGACCAGGCCAGACTGGGTCAAATGCATTGCTGATCCTTGGGAAAAGCACTTATCTTCCATTTCCCTTCATATGACATACCCAATAGTGTTAAAGATGCTGCTGAAATAAACATAAAAAAACAACTGCCTCACCACAGATGAAGTAAATTGATTTCATAAACTTTCAATAACTTGAGAGGTAAAATGTCCAGGGGAAAGTTAAAAACATACTGTTATGACCCTGTAGTTAAATTACATTTGTGTAAAAAATTCTATTTTTTTAAATTCTTTCTCTCTCATGTTTATTTCATTTTTATATCATTAAATATAATTATTATTATTATTAGGATGATGATGATTATGTTCACAGGGTCTAATAATTGGTTAGAAACATTGTGTTTATTTAAAACATAAATGTGATTTGCATAAGCTCAATTTCTGTATAATTGTTTTGTCATAATAAGTAAACAGTCGAAAATAGCTATGCAAATGATTGGTTTTGACCACTGTCATTACTAATAATACTTGTTGACATTCTATATCATGTTGGTGATATTTCCATATCTCCATGATTTTTTCATGCATGTACATGAAATGACATGTTAGTTTGCTTTAAATGCTCAGGTACTTGCTAACAAGAGTCCTATTTTAACATTTTAGAGAGTCACATCATAACATCTTGTAGAATTTTTAATATCTGAAGAAGGTATTCCTTTGTGCTGGAGACAGTTGTTTGTTTGTACATTTGTAGAACAACATGTGTTTTGTTATTGATGATGTACTTTATTTACCTTTTAAAGAATAATTTTTTTTCTGGTGAAATACACAACTGGCTTTGGACAAAGACATTTGCTGAAATTGTTTCTAAATTGGAACAATACAAACTGTGATTCACAGTGAAAATTCTTTACATTTGTGTTAACCTTCATCTGATGTCATCATCTGCCAGCTTGGAGAGGAATTGAAATCCAGACTAAGTCAATTTAGAACTGTTTAATCACAGGACTTGCATGTTTTCACAATTTTAGAAGAAAATTTTGGATTTTCTTCATAAATCGTAAGTCTTATTTCATACTTTAACCATTTCACCATGTTTTCTAGGAAAATGAATTATTTTTGTTAAAATTTACAAAGCTTTTTGTCTTCGCCCTTTTTTATGTTATTTTAAATGAGCTGATATGTAACAATACAAATAAATAACAACAGAGGAAGTATACAAGTTGCTTTCAAACAAATTTATGGTTCAAAATGAAAAGCTAAATAAAAGCAGCCTAGCTGAGAAGTCAGATAAGCTAGAGTTTGACTGAACTGTCAAAAGAGAATGAAGACTTAGATGAAACTGAGGAAGAAATAGAACTACAGGAAGACTTTAAAAAATACCTGAATCTTTCCTATATTCCAGACAATAAATCCACACTATTTTTATTTAGAACCAATCATACATCACAAAAAGTCTTTAGTGAAAACACCATGTTTATATAACTATCCATTCAGAAGTAGTGATAACAATATTTTCAAGCTGGCCCTTGTGGTGTCTGTACTGGATGTCTAAGCTGCATCATTTTTATTTAGGATCACCTACCTTTCTTACTGAAAACTTTATTAATACAGAGTAGGGGTTGTCTTTATAAAAAAAAATCAGAACTTACTCCCTTAGCTTGAAAGGCAAGCAAGTGTTGTTTTTCAGCTCACAATGTTTTGATAGTTGATAGAGCTGCTAATTAGATAAATATGACCATAATCCTTTAGCATGTAAAAGCAGTACTGCTTTGCTTTCCAAGTGGACAATCCTTTGAGAGTGTCATGGATCTGTTACTTGTTCAATGCCAAGTTGAATCCCTTTGATCAAACAGCACAACTGACACCTTTTTAGCTGCAGCAATCCTTTGATGAGATTTTAATGACTGTATGATCAAAGCGCCTCTTACAGACCCCATGCTCAACCTCAACATAAATAATGGTTCAAGTCTATGAATAGTCATTGTTATGTCCATGAGAGTATATTTTGTCACTTAAGTATACTTCATGAATTGATAAACTTAGGTGCTTTCACCAGTATGGGAAAAAGAAAATGTTATGCATATAATAGAGCATTTAAGTTAAAGGTTATCGACTTTGCATATAAAAACAACAATAGTACTTTAGAACATAAATTTTATATTTTCATAGAAACAGGTGCATGACTGCAACAAGAAAGACTAAGTTTTAGTTGATTGTGCCAGACATCTGAAAAAACTTTAATAATGTAAAGCCCTGATGCAAATTGGGAGTTTGGTTTAATTTAATCGAGTGGGTTCTAGAACAACATTTTCAGTGCTTTGATGCATTCTGTGAAAGAGAAGTTATGGCAACATCAAACATACCAAACTGTGATCCCCGGTGTAACCATGTCTGTTTGCCTAAGCAAGCTGTTCAAGGCAAATATGTGTAAACAGTTGCACAAGGAGATTGCAGATAAATACAAAGAATTTACAAAGGCAAGAAATGTGAAGTGTCCAGGATTGAGTCAGCATCTTAGTGGGGGAGGGGAATTCCAAATGAGATAGTGTTCAAATCATTTTAGCGATGTATTATTTCCAATGCAATGGATGGGATGGTGGATGATAAAATCTTCAGCAATTTCATTCAAGATAATCAGACGAGGAATCCAAGTCAGACAATGTTTATGATGACTGGATGATAGTGGAGGAATTATATACTTCATTTGTTAACTGATGAAGAAAGTGAATTCTTGGGCTTTGAACCTGATGATATCTGAGTGACATTTACAGGATACTGTGAATCACAAAAGTGTGGACGTCACTTCAGTTTATCATAATACTTTTGGAATCAATATATTACATGATAATGTGAATCACATCTTACTGGGTTACCATTTTTATACCTATATATGACATACAATTCAATCCATGGATATAATATATGAATGGATTAAAAATGTTAAGCATTATTATTTCATTATATGAAGATGGATATAATGTTGTCAATTTAATACAAATGTGTTTATTCTACCATATTTACTGTATATGTTAGACACCATATATGTTGGGATACCTTAGTTTTAAAAGTAATTTTTGTGCACTATGTTCTGGGACACATCATTGTTTTGAGTTTTAAGTTGTGGGACACCTTTTAAATCATTAGAAAATTACATGTCCTACAATGCACTCAAACTGAATATTTTATTTTAAGAAAATGTAAAACTGTGTATCAGAGATACAACTTTTTAATCCACTGCAACAGCATCTCATCAACACAACCATTCTGCTGCACACGTATGATCCATTCTTTCATAGCATATTTTTTTTAGTTTTCTCATACTGTGAAAAACTGTTAGAGGCAACAAAACACCTGAAGTGGATGATGCGAGGACTAATGTTAGATTTTTTTTCAAATCTGCATCAGTCTAATTCTCACACTTTTGACCCCTATCTTATCGTCAGTCTGTCCAAGAATGCAATCATAGCAACCTAGAATTTCATCCATGTTAATGATCATATTGTCGGAAAAATCATTTGCTTCTCTTTTATCCTTCATGAATTCATCACATGATTTTATTTTATCCTGAAGTTTTGGGCGACACTGGGTTATTGATGTAATTGCACAAAGCACTATATTGTGTCAACTTTAAAAATTATCTATTGTTTTAATTTATTTTCCAAATTACTGTGAATACCAGTGAAATGGAACCAAGGTTAGCTTCCATATTTCAGCAGTCTTTGTATATGCAAAAAGAAAAAAGAACCCGTACACTTAAATAATCCATAGACAGTTTCTGAGGTCAGCTTGCTTTGCAATAAAATACCTTTGTACTGATAGCCTTTGGAAAGAAATGGCTAAGAGCATCCAAAGAGGTCGACTTGCTTTGTAATAAAATTATCCTTTGTCTTTGAGGTCCTGTCAGTACATTCAAAGAAGGAGTTTACTGCTTGCTGCCACTTGTGTTTATTTACCACCCAGGTTTCTATGTGCTTGGCATATGTAGTTATAATTAATATAAAGAAGCATTGATTTCTGCAGGTAAATAGTAATGATACTTTTGTAACCCAGCGAAAATCCTGTCACTGGCACACAAGTGAATGTGTTTTTATGTGATTTTTTTTAGATACTATCATACAGTAGACCTGAAATTTAATTCAATCGGGATTATTTTGCACCTAACACCATATGCATGAATGGCAGTTGTCTTCAATATATCAGCTGATTATTTCCCTCTTGTTTGCTAAATCATCAGCTTCTCTTCTGGCCTGCACGAATTCATCACAATTTTATTTTCTCCAAATATTCTGGGTGATGCTGGGTCATGGACATCCATGCACAAAGCACTATATTGTGTCACTTTAAAATCTGTTCCATTATTTCAATTTATTTTAAAAATACCCGTGAATACAGGTGAAAAGGTATCAAAGTTTGTTTCCATATCTTGGTTGTCTTTGTATGTTAAAAAAAAATCCACACACTTAAAAGAATCTGTAGTCAGCTTCCGATGTCAGCTTGCAATAAAATAACCTTGTATTGATATCCTTTTAAAAAAATGTAACCAAAGTCACCTTCTGAGGTTGGCTTGCTTTGGAATAAAAAAAACCTTTGTCTTTGATGTCCTGTTTATAAGTTCAAAGAAGAGTTTACTGCTCACTGCCAGTTTTTTTTATTCACCACCTGGACATTTATGTGCTATACATCTGTAATAAATATTAATACAAAGGAGCACTGCTGTCTTCGGGTAAATCATAATGATACTTTTGTAACCTGTGCTGGCAAAAAGATGGTCACTTTTACTCAAGTAAATGTGTTTCAAATAATGATATTTATTTGAGATACACGTCATACAGCAGACCTGGATATAATTCAATCTGGATTATTTTGCATCTGACACCGTATCATGCGTGAATAAGTTGTCTTCAAGATATCAGTTTGATTATTTCCCACTTGTCTGTGATTTTACTGGATCAAATTTTCAGTCAGATAACATATTCAAACCTCTGAGCACAACCAAACAAAATTTTTTTCTCAATGTTCATGTCATTGAACAACACGGCATTTGTTATCAGGCATAAGTGATACATGCTACAGTATGGAAGCTTACGCTACATTTATGGATTTCATGGATATATTGTATTATTTGTGCTCATGTTGAAAAAAAGGAATAATTGATAATAAAAGGTTAGCTTCTTTTTATTATCAAATAAGCATTTTGTTTATCTATCTTAATGCAATTTGCAAGGGCAGGTGTGTGTGTGTATGCACCAATGCAATACAAATTTATTTCATTTCTTAAGTCTTCGGACATTTGACCTAAGTATAAAAGTTTCACCGTAAGTTCTGGGATAGGAAAAAATTTTTTTTATTGTGTCCCAATATATACTGAAAATACAGTACATTGGTTTCTTCTTTTCTTGTCCTATCTCTCTGTCTATCCATCTATCCAGTTTGACTTGTTTTTGTTTATTCCTAAGTGCATCTCAGCCTCACTGACCAAATGCCTTCCCTTGCAGATGGATCTGACTTTCACAAAATACTTTGACTTATAGCAGGGTCACAGAGAAATTAGTTTTTCGCATCCCTACTATGGGTTAGGTGGGGGTCAACTTATTGCTAAATCAACTTATAAGAGAGTATATAAGGTAGACCAATGGCTGGAAGGTTGTGCAAAGTTTGATGGCAATCCTCCAAGTACTTTAGAAGCAGTAGTGATAACAAACATGTACTAATGGTTAGTACAACAGGTGATGGACCATTTCATAATCTGTTCTGGTCTATCACTGTAGAGCTAAAAAAAAATGTGTGAAACCGTCACGTCAATCTGATGCTCAAAATACAACACTGACAATTGTGAACAACAAAATGAATATTTGAATCACCAGTCTAATATGTTTAGAAAATTCCACAGAGATATCTTAAACAGTTTTGAACCCCTGATGTACATGTTTCTATTATGAGTACATCAAAAGAACATGATACAATAGCCTGGCAACAAGTTTAAAGACTTTGACTGGAAGCTGGGTGTAAAATGTGCTGATATTTTGGACATATTTCAGTGGCTGAAAGACACCCCACCCCCCGTACATGTTGCCATTATAAGAGTACATCAAAGAACATGATGCAATAGCTGGGCAGCAAGTTCAAAGACTCCAACTGGCAGCTGGGTGGGAAAATGTGTTGATATGCAGAAAAACCCCAGAGATGTGTATGTGGTCATTTATAAGTGTACATGAAATGAACAACTTTAGCTTTCATTATTGTATTCATTTCTGAGCGAAGCTGAATAAATAGTGCACATGATCTCAAAATCAAGATATGTTGAGACTAAGACAAAATGCCATTCATAAATCTGGTTAAGTATTTTAGGGGTTAAATGGCAAATTGGCAAAATTCGGAAGAGTGCAAAAAAGTTGCCAGAACTGATAGTTTTGATAGGACTGTAGCCATGTGTAAAAAAGGAATGTAGAAATTAAACTCAATAACAACCAATAGTTCTTCTAATCTGCAAAGTTTTCTGGAAAGGGATTGCAACCTTTGCTGGTAGTATTCCTATTTGTACCAAAGTGGAAATACTGGACTCCTAGTTTTAATATCCTAGTAAGACCTCTGAAAAAAACTGATGGCCTTTTATAACTTCACTTTGCCTAAGACTGAAATAGTATTGTATGTGTTCTTGGACTTTTAATATTGCTTTAACAATTTGAGTCATATCTCTATAAGGTCTGCAGTTTGTCAGTTTAAAGTGAGATAGTGTCATGTCCCACCCAATTACATTAACCTGACACCAGACCTACTAGTCCTAACACTAACTTTGGTATAATTCGGCTGGGTTTGAACCCATGACCTCCTGCATCTGAAGCCAAAATAGTGTATTTTATCCACAAGTCCCCATCATGAAAGACTACACATTTGATAAGGTCACTAAGGAGATGCATGCTTTACACAAATTAGATTCTTGTGATTTCATTTTAATGCTATTTTAATGAGTAACATTCAATTTGTGCTGCTATGCTCATTTTTATGCTGTCGCTGGCCTCATGTGCTGCGACTCATTTGCAGCCCATGTACATATTATATGTATGAATTTGTTTGAACATTATGCATAATTAATCATTTTTTAAAAAGAATGCTCTTAATTTAGAAATATGCTACAGGATAATTAGTTTTGATTAATGCCATAACCTCAGGAAGTGTGGCATAAATCTAGTGTCACCTGTATTTTATTGCAGAAGAAATGGCTTGTAAGGAGTGAGGGATGAAGATGATTGTATTGATATATCAAAATCCTAATAAAACACAGCGATTGGTGCCCAAATATCATTCATATTTGCTGGATGTGTCCACAAGGTCTGATGGGTCCTGGGTGACTGAGTGGTCAAAGGCATTTGCCTTTGCAGCTCACGTCTCACTTCTGTCCAAGTGAATTCAAATCTCATCTTGACCAACATGGGTATGTGAGAAAGCTTGCCAGCAGTTTCCTGTGGGGTCAGTTGTTCTGCCTAGATTCTTTTTCCACTAAATATATTGGCCAGTCAGTGTATAACCTATCATGTACTGAAAAATGCTGTTAAGCTCCACAATATCAAACCAAACCAAAAGGTCTCAATTTTTACCAACACTAAAATACATCAATCAGACACTGGGAGTTTATAAAAGGAAATTTGTATTTAAGTTTAAAAAATACTTGAAATGAAATTCATGAACAATGGCCTTGTAATGTAACTGAGATGAACAATTAAACAGGTGTGAACAAATACCTCAAACCAGGTTTGGGAGCAAACCATTCAATTTTAATGGGTAAAGTATGAGCTTGACATAAAAAATTGAGTCATTCTCTAAAAGACAAAGTAAAAGATACATCATTTAAAATCAGCATTAATTGAAAACTTTACAACTATGACTTTGCATTAATGCTGAGCAAAAGCAGGTAGTATGTTTGGGATTATAGCAAATCACTCGTCCCAACAACTTAAATGGTTCTGTTATCATTACAATGACTGTGTATACTGGAGTGATCGACAATTGCTGTTTGCATTTCCGAATAGAAAATAAAATGGATTAAGATGATGGGTAAATGTATATAGTAATGACTAAAACCACTCCCAACAATTTGGGTGATAAACTTATTTCATTGGATGTGGATGACAACTGATTTATAAATTCTAGTGGTGGTACATGGTGGTTTACTAGCTGATTTATAAATTCAGACAAGAAACTTTTCAAACCAGTGCTTTGTCTGGTGTCTGGCTGAGCATGCTAGATGACTGAGTTAAGATTCATTAGCTATTGTTTAATCTGGACAGAGCATCAATTGTGCACAGGATGCATTGAGGCTAAATGCAAAGATGTAAAGGCTTTACTGTTGATGGTTCAATATACTTAGATTAACAATTAAAGGGTTTTTAAGATGCCAATGTCTTTTTCACAAACAAACAAGAGCCACTGATCACACATTTTGTTTCTTTGATAATACTACACATTTATTTTGGCACTAGAAGCTTTGTAGTATTATAGAAAATTGGTAAAATTATTGTAAAACTTTAATGAGTCATGCAACGATGATATTATATCTAACAATATGTATAGCATACCATGTCACAGGAGTTTTATTGTATTCTGACTGCAGCTGATCAAAAGTCATTGCTCTAACAAATTTGTTAAAATAATAACAGTTTCTTTCAAGTGCCATGCCTCTTACACAGACAAAAATAAAAAACAAGATATTTTTACGAGATGCATGACTGCTTTGCCAGGCATGAAGCTCACTTTTGTTTTGCAGCATATACTCTGGATATTACATGTATAAAATTAACTAACAATATAAATGTATGATTTTTAAAATAAACTTCGAGCTGAATGAACAATAATTAATAACAAAATTTTTTTTACTGACCACCTTGAGGCATGTACTCTGGACGGAATCCTGCAGGTGGAGGCCTGTTGCCATGGTAATCATGAGAGGAGCTGTCAGATGGATAGTGTGGTTCAGTCCTTCCTCCAACAATGCATATCTTATAGACAACAAAGATAACCCCAGCAATGACCACAAGAACGAATAAATCTCTTATAATGGATCCAGCCTTACTGCTGTAACTGAAAAGATTCATAACAAAAAAAAATCAGTAAAAATAGACCATTCAAAGACAACACTGAAAGCTGCCTTAGTTGACTACTCAGTATAAAAGGTACAAGCAAATGATGGACAATACATGTATTTACAAACCTTATTTCCTAAGTTTATATATTCACCTTGCATGTAAAGGACACTTGCGGCCTCTGTATATCCTTTATAGACAGGTTTCATTGAAATCAAGTCTTTGTGCATGAAATGGTCAAAATGTCTGGTCTCAACAGAGTCTGCTTTATGGAAGCTTTACCATATATTAGTTTGTGAAAAGAAGAAGAATGTAAAAAGAGATACTAAGGTCATCAGTATAAACCACCATAAATACTATGATCATGTAAAGGTATGGAAACTCCATAACCACATTTTTCAATTTTTTTTTCAGCTAACCTTTACAACATAAAGATAAGCTAATGTACTGTCCCACCCCAAACCTGGCATCCACAGCTGTGCAGTTAAAAACATGTACAACCTCAGTAACTGTCAACCAGTCTTTGTTCCTAGGTCCTACACAGCAGTTTCCAGTAAATTTTATAACACCTACCAGTAATGGAAGGGCTGAGGAGACTAAATTGGTATATAAATATACATTGGTTGTATATTCTGGGTAAAGCTTTGGAAGTTTTTAGTGAATTCTTATGTTGATATGACAATCCATTTAGATGAAGCAGTAAGATTTACAAGATAGTTATTGTGGTGGATATATTGGATATCCAGGCAGCAGCATTTCATTTACAGTTTAAACATCATATAATCCCCCTATTTACATCAAACATCATATGATCACACAGTTTAGATCAAGCATCATTTTATCCCACAGTTTAGATTACACATCATATGATCCCATAGTTTAGATCAAGCATCATATAATCCCACAATTTATATCAAACATCATATGATACCACAGTTGAGATCAAATTTCATATAATTTCTTCTTATGAAAAACCCCAAGGTGGCGCTCACCAGTTATTATGTACTTTTGAGAGAGTGATGTATGTAACATGCATAGTGGAGAGAATGTTGGCATACCTATATACACTATCCTTGGCAGCTATTAAAATATGGAAAATGAATTTTGCCAAACTAGACAATACCAGCTTCTAAAAGTGCAATAAATGAATTACCAAATACATAAAATGTAAAAAAAGTTATCAGCTCTATTTTTTACAATTTACCTCTGAAGTTTGAGAAGTGAAAATGAGCAAGTTGAGCTAGCACTTTTTTGAAAGGTGCACATCTGGAGTAAGGCCAAGCTGTATATTCCCTAACCCATAGTACACCCATCAATCATACATCAAAATAAAGGGAATTAAAGGTTCTTTGAACAATACCTAAGATATACAAAGTCTCTTTTAAATAGCCAGTATAACTAGACAGCAAACCCAGGAAAACTCTTTTTCTTTAGAATTCTAACCCTATGCTAAATACGAAACTGTAGAGCGCCACCTTAAAAGCAAATATAAACATTTATGCAATTATTTTTCTTATTTTCATATTATTATGTATGATTCTCTGAGTAAAATGGTACATTAACATTGATTTTATTCATGAAAATAAGCTAATTATGCTTATTTTTGCTCTAGCATACATAATTTGCCATGAGGCATGTTTTGGTTAGTAGTGACCTTCATTATGGGGAAATTAGAAGTCTTAGAATATAGGAATAAAGTCGACTCAAATTAAAAACTGTTGCATTATGTAAAAGAAATACATAGTGAAAATGTTTCTTTTCATTTATTTGCAATGAAATTAAAAAATAAATGATAACAAAGCAAATTTGCTTTCTTCCGTATCAAAGAATTAGTTAATATTTTACCCTTTGATCTTTGACATTTATGAACCTGACCTGTTATATTCCTTTTCTAACTGTAAAATTTATTGTTGACATCTCAGGAATAAATATGGCTAGTTTCATGTTCCTGTCTATCAGCATACCACTGATTGCTATGTTGACAAAATGCAATGTGAATTTTTAAAATAGTTCACTTTTTATCATAAGGAGGGGGGAGCTGTACCGGTTTGAGACTCTGACTCTAATAAATGCTGTTCTAAGGGGGGAAATACAGGGTAATTATTACAAAGGACTGTTTTGATGCTTGCGACTTAAATATTTCAGCCATGCAATAAAAATTAAATCATAAAATAATAATACCTATATACTCTTTTTGGTGGCACTCACCAGTTATTATGTACTTTTGAGAGAGTGATGTATGTAAGGTGAAGTTGTTTGCATTTTAAACATGCATAGCGGAGAGAATGTTGGCATACCTACATACTACTTTCATGTAGTGTGGCTGAAATTTCTTTTGGATAATGTACTTTTGGAAATTTTAAATGATCTTAGGACACTGCTAACTAAAATGACTGCTGCCTTGAGTTCCAAAAATCCACCTGAATTTGTCTAAAGTACACTATTCTTGGCAGCTATTAAAATATGGAAAATGAATTTGCCAAACTAGACAATACCAGCTTCTAAAAGTGCAATGAATGAATTACCAAATACATAAAATGTAAAAAAAGTTATCAGCTCTATTTTTTACAATTGATCTCTGAAGTCTGAGAAGTGAAAATGAGCAAGTAGAGCTAGCACTTTTTTGAAAGGTGCATATCTGGAGTAAGGCCAAGCTGTATACTCTCTAACCCATAATGCACCCATCAATCATACATCAAAATAAAGGGAATTAAAGGTTTTTTGAACAATACCTAAGATATACAAAGTCTCTTTTAAATAGCCAGTATAACTAGTCAGGAAACCCAGGGAAACTCTTTTTCTTTAAAATTCTAACCCTATGCCAAATTCGAAACTGTAGAGCGCCACCCAAACCACTAAACTTTCCATTCAGGAAGGATAGAAATAACATGATTTTGAAGGTACCTGCAAATGTGCCCATACTAAATGTCAGCTCAACATTAAGTTTATTCAGAACTGAGTAAATATCACAAAAGGTCTTGAACTGAAAACTCCATACTGATATGACCATTCATTCAGGGCAGCAAAAACAAGAGTTTCATGAAAGAAACCATGACAGCTATACTGAATGTCAAAACAGAACCATTTTCATATAATATACACTAAACATCATACAAAATCTGTTGGTGTAAATTCAATGTCAATATGAGTCACCATTCTTCTGAGTAGTGATAACTTTTTTTAAGATGGCTGTCATGGCGGCCAGATTTGATTTCAGTTCAGCACCCTTTTCATTTAGGAACAACTGGACATCACAGAAGTCTAGAGAATACACTGTGCTGATGTGATCATTCAATTAGGAGGAGCAGCAATAACTAAAGTTTTAAGATGGCTGTTGTATGATTGCCATTTGGATATCTGAGCAGTATCAGTTTTAGTAATAGCCACTTATACTGTAAGATTACTGTACACAATGTTTCATGCCTATTATCTCATACAAAGATCTTTGTGCAGCTGGAATGAAAAATTATGATAAAAGACTGCATAATTTATTTAAGCCCACAAAAAAAAATACTTTTGTACTTTTCTTTAAGTCAAATTTCTGGTTCATTCCAGGCCAAAAATGTGTTTCCTATTACACTGGTTATAAAATTAGGGTAGGTAGTTTTTTTATTTAATGTATATAAAGAATATATAGAATAGAAAAAAGCATACTGATTTTAATGAAATATTACCTTGGTTATCAGCTGAAGAACAAATAGATATAGAGTATAATGGAGATAAGCATACTGATCATACTGAAATAATGCCTTGGTTCTTGACTGAAGAACTTAAAGGATATCTGATTAATCACATTATCCAAACCATATTGATATATTGCTGTCATGGATTAAAACAGCTGTTCAAAAAAACTCTGACTCTGACCTACTTTTAAGTCTATATTCAGCTCAGTAAGCAGAAACATTCATTACACAATGTCATTGTGAAAATTTTTGAATTTCAACATTTTTAAGCCAAACAACATAAAACTTCAGGGCTCACAAGCATGCTGAAAAAGTGCTGATTACCAAAAAGCCCAGACATTACATAAAAATGTTTTATACTTATGTACAAGTTTCTGACAGTCAGTGAACTTCATGGTAAATATTAAAACTTTTATAAATATTTATTGGTGATCCTATGCTCTACAATTTCAGTGTAGTATTTGATCAAAACACTTACAGAGAAGGCAAATATATGTTGAAATTGAGAAATCCATATACACAACATCTAGCACCAGCTGAGTATCAACTGTTATTAAACAGGGGTACTGCAAACAATAGGGGGCCCTGATTGGCCGAGTGGTCTAAAGTGCTCTCCATTATGGATTACTGCCATCTCACCTGTGCCATGCAGAGCCTATCTTTTGTTGAAAAAATGGCAACAACAACAACAGCAAATGGTATGTCCATCAGGTGACCTTATCCCTATTAATGACCTTGATCTTTAAACAAGGGATTCCATTATTACATAAGGTGTGGGCTTGGGAACAAAATATATGAAGGGCAAAAACAGACAGCCTAGAACAAGGCCACAGGCCACTAAATCACATTCCCCTTTTACCTTGAGAGCAAGTCTTAGTGTGAATGTGTGAGAAACTGTTGAGTAAAGGGGAGTTGGGTCACACTGTTTGACTATGAACATACTTGGGCAAATGTTCATGAAAATATCTACATTGGTTCAAAACATATATCAAGACAAAGATACAAATCACAGAATTGAATTTTCCATGCTATTAACTTGACCTTAAGGTAGAGGGCATGGCTATGTACATGACATACCAATAATACATAAAATAATTTGTTCCAAAGTTAATCTATGCACAAGGAGCATGCTATTGAAAATGACACACCATATGTCATGATATATAATATGGGCAAAGTCTCACTAAAATATCTTTTGTAGTTCAAAGTTCAAGGCTAAAAATCACAAAATTACTTTTTTGCTTATTGTGAACTTGACTGTGAAACCTAGATCTTGGCTTGATATGCAACACTCGTTTGTTATGTTATAAATTTGGGCAAAGTTTCATGAAAATCTCTTCAATCATCACAGTGATATGCTAATGAGTGGCTCAGATTTTGTAAAATTAAAAGTTAGGCAATAGATTCATTTCAGCCTTAAATATGTTTGACATCGTACACTTAAGATGGATGACTAAATTAATATAAAGGTACCTTGAAAATGCTCACCTGTACTGGGATGGATAAGACGACCTATAATGGTAGTTCTGATCATTAACATCCTGTTGTCCAGGGTAACTCTGCCCAGCATATTGCTTTTTCTGGTAACCTTCTTCAGTAAAATCAATTTTGTACTCTAACTGAAAGGTCAGAGAATAAAATATTTACAGAATAAATATCTTGCATCATTTACTCATACAGACACAAAGTCTGTTTCCTATTTGTTGGTCTATTTTCTCCTAGACAAATCTAAAATTATATTATATTCCTTAATTCTACATATATTTTACTTAATGCAATTAGTGTATTTATTCTAATTATGTCGAAGCTGTATAAGAGTGATACAAATAGTCCCCAATATGCATCTGAAATAAATGTACATAAACTGATATGGCATCATAAAACCCATACTAATCAGTACCCTCTAGGCAAGTCATTGGGGGCTACAAATGATTTCTTGAATGCATATGTTTGTTAATCTCATACAGAGACACTCTCTTTAAAATATAAACTACTGTTAGATGTATCAAGCAGCATGTATTTTGACTACAAACTTGCTGGTCATGGAATCAGGCAACAAAGATAGAAACTGGTATAACTTCAATGAAGTATACAATTCAATGTTTCAACTTGAAAAAGTATTTAGGCTTTAAACAGGATAAAGCAATAATGAGTCTTACCCCACATGATCCCCTGAGTCTTACCCCACATGATCCCCTGAGTCTTACCCCACATGATCTCCTGAGTCTTACCCCACATGATCCCCTGAGTCTTACCCCACATGATCCCCTGAGTCTTACCCCACATGATCCCCTGAGTCTTACCCCACATGATCCCCTGAGTCTTACCCCACATGATCCCCTGAGAATGTAGGGATCATCTGGATAATTGTACCCCTCACATGACACTTCCACTGAGTCTTACCCCACATGATCCCCTGAGTCTTACCCCACATGATCCCCTGAGTCTTACCCCACATGATCCCCTGAGAATGTAGGGATCATCTGGATAATTGTACCCCTCACATGACACTTCCACTGATCCAAACCTGTAGCTGTTGTCCATATCGGTTTTGCATTCCCACTGAAATAAAAAGCAACAACATATACATTTAGTGCCCAGCAAAGGGTACACAGCCTTCTCATCTATTTATAGTAACTGACTGAAACCTAAATTACAAGGTTACATCCTGCACAAAAAAAAATCTTTTTAGAAAAAAAAAAATAAATAAATAAATGATGGCTCGCCTGGAACAGTAAACAGTGATACAGCTAGCAACTGACTGATCTTGACAAGACTGGATACTGCAAACATTTCTTTTAGGGAAACATAACATCTCAGTAAATTTAGTGAACAAACTAATTTTTATGCTCAACTGTTATCCAATGACAACAACAATGTATAATATTAATGAGTGAACTGGACTAGCAGTTATAATTTCATTTAAATATCCCTCAAAGTTGATAGCAGTTTTTATTATGTAAAATTTAGCAATCTTTTGTGTTGGATTATCAAACTACTATACTTCATTTTCTCTGAACTGTTTAGAGGCACATATTGATTTTTTTGCATGAAAGGTAAAATTGCTGAAACATGTTTTTATCAGTAATTTGTTAAATTTTTATGTCCATGCAATGATGTAAAGAACAATTTGTGTTAGATTTATTGATAGCATAGAATGATTTACATGCTTTTCAAATAATTTCAGAAGATTTTGCCATTTCATTCTGTGGAGATCAATTACTGCATCTTATAGGTCGTCTATCTATCCAAAAAATGTAGAGATGAAATGTACCATTTGATATAAAAATTTCAAGAGCATACTTGCGGTCAATGTGAACCTACCTGCAAGATAAACTGGAAATTTGGGGACCATTCTTTCAATTTATAATAGTTACTTTCTTTTTGTCACTTAACCTCCCACCTGCCCCCAAATTATGATGCATACCTTGTCCAAACTTTAACAGGGGAAGTAAATCTAACTGGAACTAATGATAATAACAATAATTTATTTAACATGGGTAGCTCAGTTGGAATACACATGTATCCTATCTTCTTTGATGCCCTAAACTACTTTCTAACAATCTACTTGCAGTTATCTTGATAACATCTTGCCCTTAGAAAATACCTGTCCATCCACTAAAATTAATTAATTTTTGTCTACCTTTATTATTAATTGACATGCAGCAACCAAGGGATGACACAAATCATTTTAAATGTGTGTGAGGGCATTCAGTGCTTTTGTTTTTGTATATGTTGATGAAAATTAACACTCCAGATGAGAGTCAAGAGTGAAACTGAAACTTTTAATTATATTTAGAACCTAAAAGTCACCCAAAAATATAAAAGACAAAAAAGACTAAGTTTAATCTGTGACCTTATTTAAGTATGAATTTACTCTCCCTACAAATAATTTTAGAAGTTTCAATGTGAGGACACAATGTGCAAAAAAAATTAGATGAGACTAAGCACATTAAAAGTAGCCACAAGACTATAAAACAATGTTAGCACCAAACTGCATCAGAATATATTAAATGGTTCTTCAACTGTGCTGATTATTAGCAATATCCCACATGAAGATACACAGCTAATTGGCAAGGGTCATAAATCTTGAAAAGGGAGTTAAGACAATCCTTAAATGGCATCTGTCTGTCTGTATGTATGCATGTAGCATTTTAAAATAAAACAAGCATGCATACATACATACCTAATTAAAATGCTTCATGTATGCATGCATACATTACTTTACATATATATATATATATATATATATATATATATATATATATATATATATATATACACACACACATTTCTTTTTGGGATTGCTGGATTTGAAAAGTAATGGAGCTTATTTCTAAACATTAATGTGATTGAGAAACATTTGATGGAATAACCCTGCATATAAAAAATGTTTAAGTAAAAACAAAAACTTTAAAATCTAGAAAATTGTATAAGACATGAAAACCAAATAAAGTTATCTACTTGCACCTACAAACATGTATTCCATATTCTATTTGTCGACATTAAATAATTTTTTTTATTAGATTGGGCTACAAACAAGATTTCTGTCTAAACCATTTCTTTTAAAATTAAAAACTGCTACAAAGGTCTGAATATCTAATGAGGTTACCTGCATATCAATACTGATAATTTCTTTAAAATTTAAAAAAAAATTTATTTGCCTGCTTCAAGCAATTTTCACGTAATCAAAAAAAAATTTTATAAAAAAAATGTCCCACTAAAGTTTTTATGAAGTGTTTTAGAAGATTAAAAACTTCTACAATGGGCTGAAAACCCAATTAGACCATCTATGTGTAATTATAAAGACCCACACAAAATTTTATTTATTTGATTCTTTCTTAAAAATGCTTATATAGTTTGTCAAAAGAAATAAATCTAAAACATCAAAAAGTTTTTAAAAATCCAAATAAATACAACCACAGCCACTTGTATCTAATCAGGTAATGGGACCCACCCAAGATATTTGAATATCAAATTTGGTCTGGTTTGGCTCAAAAGTTTCTGAGAAAAAACTATCTCTCCTTAAATGGGGGTGAGATGATGGACTAAACATATGTATGGTGATCATGTGACTTTTTCAAATTATAAGGCATACTGTCATGTATCACATCATGGGTTCTATAACATAAGACACTGACACATGGCAAAGGCATGCTGTTGCATGGTTAATTCCTTGATTCAGTTATTATCATCCTTACTACAAACCTGAACATCGAATCCATCAGAGCCACGGTTACTGCACTGCACAACTTGAAGTACAAATGTGTTACATCCTGCAGTCCCTCCAATACACTTCAACTGGAAAGGCATATGATTTATTTCAAAATGAAATGTACAACCACAAAATATTTCATTAGGTGTGTGCATTATGTTCAATAGATTTTCTGTTCATATTCCATATTGACTAGATTCTCTACTTCATTTTTTTTAACTGCTACTTGCAATGTAATTGACTATGATCAAAAGCAGGATTTATAAAACACAGAATATAAAAACCACATGTGAAAAGTAATGGCAAGATTAAGGATTCTATAGTATCTCTTAAAAATCCAAAAATATTATTTCTTTTTATACACATTACAAGCAATACAAATTAGATACTAAAGTCACTATTTTAATACAGGTACAAGAAAAACATACATGTGGACAAAAGGAATAATCTGAGCACAAAAGCATAATCCACATATAACATAATAAAATTCAATGCGCATATGTACAAAACACATGCCTATTTTCCGCAATTTTGGCATCAGGAAGCATCCGTTTGAAGAAAGGACCAAAGCTGTAGTATGCCACTAGTTAAAGTCAGTATTCTATTAAGAGCTTGGTAAGTGACACCCCTGCATTTATAAAATTCATTTCCACAATTTAGTTATGCTGTAAAATTGAAGTTGCCCTAGTATTGAAGTTAGCAAAATAAGGTAATTCAAGGCGTTTTTGTTTACACTGATCAATATTAAAATCCTTTCCATTCATCTTCTGAGTCATTTTTTCTGTTTATTTTTCTTTCTGATCCATCTGTTAAATCATTTGACAAACATTTTTGCTGTAACATATGCATCGACTACAATAAATGGGATGACCTTTACCGCCAAATTCCTACAGAATGGTTCTGTACGTCACATTATTTTTTATGAAGAATATGTGAGCAGAGATTAAAAATTAGAAAACCAGTCTGTTATGTCCTAAGCTAGACAGCTGCTATAAATAAAACAAAACACTAAGGAAAGTCACCGCTAGTCTACAGACAAGTGTACTTTTATGTCATAGTTACTCAGAAGCCATGTTTTCTAGAATACATTTTGTGCGAATAGTGGGATGTTAATAAAAATGAGAAAACAAATTATTAATGTTTTTGAGGGGGATATACTAAAAAAAATGTAATCCAAGTACATTTACGCGTACAGTGTAATTTAGTGAAAAAAAGCATAATGATTACACTAAAAGCATAATGGTTGGCATGTATGCAAAAATTCTCAATATTAGTATTTAATTCTTTGAACTCAGGGAGCATGTCTTGCATTGAGGAAATTTGCTAAATGCATAAGGGTTGAAAAATCTCTAAACATGAACTTGCCCAGTCTAGCATGTACATGTACTTAAATTGCTTACTTGCTAAGTATAAATGTTTACTCAACCATCTATTACAGAAATATAAAACTGAATGTTATTGACCTTAAATTGACTGTGAAAGGGTGTTTTCTAGAACTTATCCTCCAACCAATCTAACACCACTTGAAATTAGACATGGAGGCCAATCTGGCCTACCTCTGTCATTTATTAGTATTAAAGGTGGCTGAAAATGTACTTGTGTGAGTTAGATCTAAATAATTGGAAACTTCTGGTAAAAAGTATGACTTTCAATAAACAAAGTTAGCAATATTCTCAACAAAACATACCTTTCATTAAAGAGAAAGACTAAACAACCCTTAATCAGCACTCAGATAACTTGCCAAATGATTGGCAGCAAACATTTTACATTTTAAGTTGTTAAAATGACTATTTACTTTTAGTGACTGGTGACCATATTGTTGTTGTTGGGCTTAACACCATTTTTCAGCACATGATAGGCTTTTCATGGCAGCCAGTATTAATGGTGGAGGAAGAAACCGGGAACTCTCCGGAAAGAACCACCGACCCACGAGAAGCTACTGGCAAGCTTTCTCACATATCCACATTTGCTGAATCCTAGACTCGAACCCACGCAGACAGAGGTGAGATGGCAGTGATCCATAACAGACAGTACTTTAGACCACTCGGCCACTTGGGGGGTGACCATATTAGAAAGCAGAAATGCATTGTACAAATGTCAAAACCATCATTCTAGATTGCTATCTAATAAATTTGGTCTGATTCTTTTTAGCAATTTATTATTAGAGTTCACTTAAGTTTTTTTAATGATAAACAGGCAACTGTTGTACAAAATTTAAAACCCCTTGTGCCAGGTCCCTTTCTATCAATTTTAATAAAATTTAGTTAAGCAATTTTTAAACAAGAAATTCTTTATGTAGTAATAATGGTTATATTTATACATTTATACAGATTTTTTCTTTCATGCTAAAATGTTTTATCAAATATTGGTCAAATTCTGCTAATTGTTTTTTTGGGGAAATTTTTAAAAAAAGGCAGTCATTTAAAGAATTTTCATTTTTTATAAATGGCAGTCATATTTGATGACAGATTTCTAAAACAAAATTGTGTAATGTTGGCCACAATGGCTAGGCTGAGATGACAAACACAGGCAGCCAGAGGACTGATATTGAAATCTATAATACTGACCGACTTTACCTAGACCGATTCCAGCTTTTCAGCAGTGCAAGTTTTTGCCTATCTGTTAGAAGTTGCAGATAAAATACAAAAGCTAATGATTGGTATACCTGAGGAACAGGAGAACTTCTGCGTGCACTGGTCATCTGCCCATATCTCAGTGTTAGAGTCTGGACATCTCTTAAAAGGACTTTATCAGAGTTCCCAAATGCTCCTAAAAATGAAAAGTGCATAGAAGAGCTTTTATAAAATATATAGTTTAGTATGAAAAGTGTTAGAAGCTAAGCAACAAATATCTGTACTCTCTTGGGAATACATTTCTGTGTAAGGAATTCAGTGAGAAAAATAATGATGATGGAAATAATGTATTGCACTATTTATGTCATGGTATAAAACGCTCGACACTCACCATAAAAAATGTTAATATACCATGTTATGTGTGAGGCTACATTATACTGAGGTATGTTAAATGCAAATACTGCACACAAAACTATAAAAAGAATAGAGTACTATTGATATTGAACTTCATTATAATTGTTTGTCATCAACCAAGAAAATCAAGTGAAATAAGAGTTAAGCTAAATACGGCCTATCCAAACAGATTCATGCCTATAATAACAAATATATGAGAACTGTGCTATAGTGAGGGAGGTTTTCAGTGAGAGCCATATAAAGAGTGACCTTATGATAAAAATATCATTTTAGGTACTGTAAATCATGACATTTTAACAAACAAACTTTTACTGAATTTAATTCAGAAACTTGTTTTCCCTAAAATTAAATTAGCAAAATATATGGTATATAAACACTAACATGTACCCAGTCAGACAGACAATTCTGAAAGCTTATAATGGATTGAAGACATTAATAGACACCATTGATTAAGCCCCATTTTATATTAAAGCTCTAATACAAACTAAAAAAGTATGGTCCGGTTTGGTACTATACAGCACAGCAACCAAAGACGGTTTTTCACCCCAAGACAACTGGAGTAAAGTGCCTTGCCTAACTATGGCTAGTTCAGTGGTAGGATTCGAACATGCACCTCTTCAGCTGTGTGAGTCAAGTAAGTTAACCAATGAGCCGCTGTGGCTCCCAATAGTAACATACTAATTGTTACTTTACTGAAATGCTCCTTGATTGATTCATGTTGTTATAATTCCTTTCACTGAAATAATTTTAGCAATAGCCCTGAAGCTACTTGCTCTGCTGTGGACCTTCTTTTTTCTTTCAACTAGTACTATGGCATTAATTCCCTTTCTGCTTCTACTTCCTTTATTTTTCTTCTATTCCATAACATCATCTTTCTGTTATTGCAACTTTCTCACCTCTACTTTTCCTATTCCTCCAACCATTAATACAGGTCATGTGAGGTGACCTTACATAAAGTAGTAGTTTCTGCTGTAATGGGTACTGTCCCTGACTGCAAAATATAGACCCTGAAATGGGTCAATTTACCAAATCTCCATTTCATTTGCATTCTTTTTGCATTTGTTTCAGTCACACCTACTTCACGTATTATCTGGATGATATTTCATTTATGGTCTCACAAATGAATTCTGCTTTTTCAGTTATCACTTTTATCCATCATTTCCTTTCATTTTGCTTTTGCTTGGAATGCAATGGAGATGCATTAGCCAACTTCAAGATTTTCATTTTCTAGAGTGCAAAAGAACCAAATCAATCAAAGCTTTTGCGTTTTAAGTATATAACTATAGTTGTGGAACATCTATCAACAAATTGGATTATTCTGTTTCATTCAAAGAAAGACTGTACACATAGAACAATTAGTGATGATGTCATCACATCAATGTGTGTGGGGGGCTTTGCATCTGCCTTTACAAGAACAATTTCATGGCTTGTCTGATGTTTGTTAGTAAAATGAATCTTTCCTGGATTATCACTGGAAATGGCTTTTGACCACGGAAATTTAGTTGTGCTTCACAAAACTGCTGACTTTGTTTCATTACTTTTCCTTCAATCATTCATTGTTCTGCATTTTGCATTTATTCTCTCCATTTTCTTCAAAATGCATTCATGCTTAATTTCATTTGCATTTATTCTGCACTACATCTGCATCCAGTGATACTTTCAGTAGCAAATTTACTGAGTTTGTAAATGAATCATAGTGTGTCACAGCTCCCTTAACCACTGTTACTTATCACAGATTTTTGCTGACAACTTAAGTCTTTGCTGAGAGTTCTCTTGTAGTCTGTCAAGCATCTACACAATTTCTTGTGACATAACCTACGCTGCTTATGCCACTTCCTTCAAGGTAAGAGCCATTTCCTTGTCACTTTTTTTTTTTATATCATTAACATGTCACTCCTATAAGTGCCAAGTTTGTGTACTTTTTGCTACCACTGATTTTCAACTTTCACATGTTTTGATATTCTGTTTCCAGTGATGAAGAGCTATATTATCATTGATGCAAGGCAGCTTTCTAGCCACTCCTTCTATGTCTATGATGTTGGATGTTGTCGCTCCAAGGGATTCATAGTTTAATGGAAAATATTACAATAAATGATAAGTACTTATAAAAAGTGATACAACTATGTCCTGCTAAACACTTGATAGTACCCAATTATGAGCAAGTAAACAAGACGAATCTACAAGTGAAAAACTTCAGATAATTTTTTTTCCAAACTGTATGAAAATTCCCCCAAAACAAGATAAAAGATGTCTTCAAACATGATGAAAATAATCTGGTGGGGTGATGTGGGGGAAGAGATATGACAGCCTGATCTATGTTGGTAACAAGGACCTGTCACAGTGGAGATTTAAAATTAATGGAAAGAGAGAAATAATTGGACCTGAAGGCACATCTACATGTAAGAGGCAATGTACCAAAGAAACAGCACCAAATTATGTGTGAGTTTCATAGCTTTGGTAGTTCAAGAATTGTCAATGGATGAAGAGATGGACAAAAGGACAAATAAGGTAATTACTATTTAGCTCCATGTCTTGATGTACAGACATAAAAGACGTACCCAATACAAGCAAGTTCTAAACATAAGGAAGTTGATGGTTGGTTTAGACAGATGCTTCTCCCTTTTAGGCATATAGAGACTAAATACACACAAGGCTAGTGCTGGCATTATGTAAAGTACAGTACTTATAAACAACTGTAAATAAGACTATAACACACAGATATGAAGCCAATAACTGCCACCACAGTATAACATATATACTCATTTATGATTTCAGTTTCATGGATTTAGATCTGCCATTGCATAATGAGCAGGCAGATCTGGATCTGTGCATTTTTTTTAGGAGAAATCATTAGAACAAACAACATAGGCCCTGATCAATATGTGGATTATTTTATGGCATATCAGAAACTTTGTTGTTTGCAGTTTGATATGACTTGCATGTGAGTATGAGTATATATGATAGGTGTGGTGTCATAGAATGACGCAAGATGTTGGGGAAAACCTACACATGTAAATCAAAAAATGACTTTAACATTGTCAACCTTTGACAGCAATAAGTGAAAATTCAGCACTCTTCTTTATATTATGGCATTATAACAAATTGATTAAATATGTGGAGTCCTTCTAATGTTCCTGAGCAAAAGCTAGATTTCTGACTATATTCTGGTTACCTGCTCCCACTGAATCCAAGAGGGTGGTGTAGGGGCACAAAAACAATTTGACTAAATTATTTTGTGATATTGTCCATTCAAGGGTGTATATGTATAAGTGCATGTGCACCACTTGCATACATACTTTTTCCTCCGTATCAAGCATTTCTATACACTTAAAATGGACAAGCCTTTAAATTCTGTGATCTGCATTTCACTTGGATTATTAGAGTTGGTAACTCAAAAAGAAGTGAGACAAACTATCTTTCACATCACTGCATTTGGACAGGATAGAGAAATGCAACATCAGTGGATAAGACTTTAGGGCTGCCAAGTCCCTGGAACAAATCTTACTCCTTGACTGCTAGATTTACCTGTCCCCTCCAAATATAAGAATTCTCCCTCCCAAGTACACTGAGAAGTCTCCCTCCCAATATGTGCATTTTTATGGCTAACGATATACAGAAAAAATGTTAATGTATGATCAACAATATGTTCATCATGATGTAAGTAAATAACATGAAATACTGCGTGTAAAGTGTATTAATTTCCTGGGTAGGACGACAAAAAATCCATCGAAGGAAAAAGCATAAAATAAATCTCTCCTGTGGGTTATTGAAAGTTATGAATGTTCAAAGTCACTAATGGTTGTTCAGATGAATAACCCAGAATCAAGAATGAAAGATAGTTAATACATTTTAGTTTCATTACTATATTACCATTCACAGCCCATGGCATGGCTGCACAGGTTATCCAGATTAACAGAAATTTGTTGAACATAAATTTATAGGCTGCCATTTTTTCCATTATCTGCTTCCAGCGCTGTTTACTTCTCAAAAATGTATGGCCTGAAAAAGAAAAATATATTGTAATTACAATAAATTATAAGATTATTAAAATCAATCAAATAATGGTTACTTCAAAAATCATATGGAATTGTCTCACATGTGATCAGTGAAAATGTTTCATTTGATTTCTAACTTAAAACATTTTTTTATGCAAGGATCATCAATCAACTTTGTTTTCTTTGAAGACTACATTACACATTTTACGGCTGAATATTTTTTACATTCATTGCCAAGCGACATACAACTTAATTGAGATGAAAGATGTCTGTGATTATCATGGTTGTTATTTTGAAATAGTGACTGACATGAAACAGGGGACATCATCAGAAACATGGTATCAGCTTCTCTAAAATTATCTTCTTAGATGGAAATTACATAAGCAAAAAATTTGGCTTGATGTTCTATATTACATGAACATTAACTACATAAGCATGTGGTTCTATTTATTTCACTACATCATTTATAAATGAGTCTATGGTTTTAATTTATGGGAAATTGTGCCAACATCTGTCATTTTCCTGCAGATTTTTAATTAATGATATAGATGAATTTTTTTGCACATGATGCAGGTGTGTACAATTTTAATTTTTACTTTGTTCTGTAACTTAAACTAAAGAAACTTCATTTTGCCATCCATCTCTTCTTACAGCCAAGGATTATGTCCAAGTATTATAAGTAAAGAACAGATATTTTTCCTTTCTTTTAAAATATATATTTTTCACGAAGCTCATGTGACAATCAAATTTCTTCATATTTAAAATACTGAGAACCATGATAAACAAATATGAAATAACATCAGTAAAAGAAGAAATGGAATCAGTTTGTTTTTTTGCAGTTCTAACATGGAAAAGCAATGAACCTTCTATGAAAAAGAAAATACCAACAAGATATTTGAAGTTTATAAGTTTATATACAAACATTCCTTCAAGCTTCTTTCTTCTTTTTTTGGGAGGGTGGTGGTGGTGTTTGTCTATTGAATCATTTTTTTTCTGCAGTGAAATTATATCCCAGGTATGTTAGGCATGTAGCACAGTTTTGGTTAAGGTAGCAAAACCTGAGACACATATGTAGTTTGAAAACAAGAGACTCAAGTGGCGCTGATATTGCTCACCTGGCATATTGTATACTGGTCTAAAGGGCAAATGCAGTCAATAGGCAGAACATGCCTTGAGTTGAAAGACAACCATATCAAAATTATTACCACATATATGGTAGAAAGTTGTGGTATTTAAAATGTTTCACTGTGTTTCTACTCTGAATAACTTAGCTATTCCAGGACTAGACTGTGCACTGGCATATTTTGTATTTCAGTGAAAATGTTCTTTGTAGGATTGTACCTAATGCACCTGGTCTCGACATGATAACAGTTCTGGTGAGTATGTCATTAATTTTGGTTGCTATGGAAGCCACATCACTGCTATGGCAACCATTCCAAGCATAATTTGAGAAATATTTCAACCAAAATTCTATCCATAGCAAAGTAGTATTTGAGAGGTCAAATATAGCAATGATGACAGACAATTCATAATGGACAGTTCATGCCTGATGTTGTTGTTGTTGCTGTGGGGCTTAATGCCATTTTTCAGCACACGATAGGCTATACATGGCAGCCAGTATTAATGGTGGAGGAAGAAACCAGGAAATCCCCGGAAAGAACCACCGACCCATGAAAAGCTACTGGCAAGCTTTCTCACATATCCGCATCCGCCGAATCTTAGACTTGAACCCACGCAGGCAGAGGTGAGATGGCAGTGATTGGTAACGGAGAGCGCTTTAGACAACTCGGCCACTTGGTTCCCCCCATTTTATGCCAGCAGCAGAGAGGGTGAATCCTACAACAATATATTTGCGACAAAATCGATTAAAGCCTCAGAATGCCAAATTGCTGCCATCTACGTCTACAAATTTTTGCGACAAAATCGATTAAAGCCTCAGAATGCCAAATGGAACCTTCCTACGAAATCTCATATTTCAACCAAAAAAAAAATAAAGACCCCATCTTAGCGATTTTGTCGCAAATACATTGTCATAACCACACTCAAATTGCTGCCATCTACGGTCGCAAATATGTTGTCATTTCACCCTCTCTGCTGCTGATTAATACAAATTATTTAACCGATATTTGTTAGCTTTTCACAAACAGACTAATCGATAATACTTCACCACGTAGATCAATTAAATTATTTGACTGATCGGTGAGTGTAAAATTAATTCTGGTTAGTGAATCATTTTGACATTGCATATAGACTGGATTAGTCGGATTTTCAACAATTAAAAATCCGGGGGGTGCTGTTGGTGCAAATGAATAAAAAATGTAACCTTGTCGGGCTTGATTTGATTGTTCCATATTAATTTGATAACTTCCTTCGATTACATCACACGTTAAATTAAGTGCGATCACCGATGAAATATCCACATTGTTCGGTGCGATATGTCTACCGTCGCCGTCGGGAGAATTATTATGAGTGAGGATAATAGGCTTCGGCTGGCTATCTTTCCATGATTGATAAATTTTATTAAATCCTTCGTCGATGGCAGTTCTGAGTTTTTTCTTTAACTCGGGAACATTATATCCTGGTAATTTATAATTTGGATTTTCATTTATATTTTTTTTATAATCTTGAGCTGAGCTAGTTCTTGAAATTGGGTTATTTTCATCAGTGAAGAGATTAGTAATCCTCGAATTAAATATTTCCATGTCATCGATGATTTTATTACCCGCGGAGACTACACTAATGAACTCAGCTTGTGTGAGAAGACCGGATCTTAACGATGGTAATAACAATTTAAAATCATCATTCATTCCTCTGAAGATAAAAAATTCAATATCTTCCATTGCTGGACTTGTTTCATGTATTTCCAGAATTTCACCTTCCTGTGGGATATAATCATTAAAAAATGGAATTCTCCACACATCTTCACCATATTGATTCTTACGTCGATATCTTTTTGTGAAGTTTATATCCTCGAATTTTTTATATCCTTTTGATGGATTTTCAGGTCCTATTTCATCAGTGACGTAATCAGATTTTACAGGCTCGGGCGTGGAATTATCAGCACTTCTAGGTGGATCTTCGGGCCATCCTAATACTGTTCTTATTGAACTGTTATAAATATCTACAACATACCCAGGAGAGCCTATTTCAATTGTAGATGACAGTGTTGGTTCATGAACTGTTATCGCAATTTTTGATTCTTTTTTAGTAATGGATTTTATTCTACGTTGTAATTCATTATTAATTTGCTCAATTTGATAGGACCCAGTTGGTATTGAAACAACGTTCCAATCTGGAGTGTCATCTTTTTTATTCCTATATGCAAACACCAGAGAATTATTAGGTCTCTGACCGCCAAATGGAACCGATCTGATATTAGGCCAACTATGATACACTCGTAATTTTGCCAACGCGATTTCCTTTACTGAAACAGGTGAGGGAAAATTCACACTGAATTTAGGGTTTGTTGACGATATTGATATCATACTTGTTTTCCGCGGAGTGGTATTTTCTGCTATCCGCTGAAGTAGTTGAATCTCTTGCGACATTATTATTATTATTATTCACAATGTCTAATTTTGCAATAGATGAAAAAACGCTAGCGTTTTTAATCGTAGTATCATAAATACGTATCATCGCGGAGAATTCGTCTTCGGTAATTATCGTATCATCAATCGATGATGACATCAACGAGGATAATTGTGAGTAACCGTTAGATACTGCTTGATGTTTTACTATATAGTCGTTAAGTTTTTCTTGAGAACACGATGATATTTTTTTAGTAATAGCATTTGCAAGTCCAGCAAATGTTGTCACCGCGGAAATAGCAATTGGGACAGCAATCGGAGCTACCATTGTTACTGAAGATAGTATAATACCAGCACCGGCCATTATACCAGATACCGAGTATACTGTAACATCAATTGCGGTAATTCTCCTGCGATACTTTTTAATTTTTATTTCATATTCATCAATGAGTGTTTTGAGTTTTGTTAAGAAGTCTTTGACGGTATCATAGCGATATTGCGATGATGGAATCATATTATTTTAAAACCTCAAGTGGTTTTTAATTGTTAAAAATTCTAATTTAGATCAGCTACAAACTCCATGTACCATACAAATGATGTCTTATTTAAATTAGGATCAGTGCTTGTTATTGTAAACCGTTTGTATTCACCCACGTCAATAGTCGTTGAAATCACGTTGTTGTATCCATATGAAGTCGATGATGATATATTAAACTGATTCAGTGACACTATTGTTAATCGATAAATACCCTTGTTTGACACAGTGAGGGTTACTGTATTCTTTTTAGGTTCCCAATCTAATGATCCAGAGAGAACTGTGTATATCATATTTATGATATTTCTCTCATGAGGAATCTTTATTCTTTCAAGTAGCGGAAGATTGTCTGTTTTAAATTTTGTAATATCCTCGATAGATTTTTTAATACTATTAATGCTATCTCTAATAATACTAAATCCAGCATCATTAATATTTTTAATACTGGATTTAATTTCATCAAAATTGGATTTAATTTCAGCGAGAGATGGAGAGGTTACCGCTGGTGTTCCAAAGAATTTATTGATAATATTTCTACGAAGGGAAGTATATGCTGTTATATGTTTTTCAAGTTCTTCATTTAAATTTTTTAATGCATCTGTGATTGTAGAAACGAGTACACCCGGTTTGAGTTTTCCATCATTTGAATATAACGCTATTGTATCTTCAACGACGTCACGTCTTCGTATTAAGACATCATCCAATGAAACATTACTAGATTTCAATTTGCCCTGGCGATCTTGAAATACAACTATTTCCCCAGGATCTACACTTGACAAATTTAATGTCTCGGCGATTTCATCTTCGATTATTTTTTTTACACTTTCGACAGCGAATTTGCTATCGGTTTCTGTTTTTTTTTATTCTGATAAAGGTCGTCCCCAAATATCAATCATTATACGAAAATGCTACGTTTTTCTAAATCATAACGCTATCGTTTTTGCCATTGCCTGCTAGTATATTCATTAACAACAACTTGTGGTGGTTTTCTTGGAAATTTAGATATCTCTGCAAGGAAGTTTAATACTTCACGACCGCATATCGGTGGATCATTTAACTGTTGTGTTGGTAGCGTGGAATAAAAAATTGGAGATGACTTTGTTATTGTGGATACATATCGCATGAATTCTTTTGGTGGAGCTAATCCATATGAATCAAAATAGACAATTCCACGTGGATCAATTGCATATGCGACCCAATGAGTTCCTTTTCCGCTGCTGTTATCGAGATTGATAATACCCGTTTCATTTTTCATTGGTTTTGACGGTAATTGATCTCTCATGAAAACTCCTCTAAAGTTTTTTATTGATAATGATTTTACAGCATCAATTAAATCAAAATTGGACATTGGTGAAAATCCTAGGGATTTTTCCACTAATAAGCCGTTCCTGGTATTCTTAGGCCCGTGCCCTTGTACCAATTGTGTGGAGTTCCTGGTAGTCTTAGACCCTTTCCTTTTTTTTTATAGCCTTTCCCAGTAGCTTTTTTCAGGGCCATTCCTGCAGCAGTACCAACGGCTCCTAACGCTGCCGCCTTCGCAACCGCTGGGGCAGCCGCTGCAATCAATGCTGGAATAGCAGCTAACAGCGGGAATATTCCACCCGATTTTATCATACTGGCGATAGCTGCTTTCGAAAAATCAATTTGAACTCCTCGTTTGTTCTTTAGCGCATCATTGAAATGTTTTATTTGACGATCTGTCAATGATAATTTATGTGCACCACCGGACATTTGAGTGGGTTTCAGCGTTATTGTAGTTCCACATTCTTTAGCCGACTTTGATTTCAATTTCTTGACCTGACCATCAGTCAACTGGACATTAACAATACTATATGTCATTCTATTCTAAAATGTAATTTACACTTTCAATTGATCTTATTGTGAAAATCCTAACTACATGTTTTCCACTGGTGCATCAATAAGTCTCATTCGTCCGCCAACTCCTTCTAACAACATTGATTTATCACTGAGAATGACAGCAACTGCTCTATAATCGGCTATACCAGCAGGGCGTTGTACCCGAGCTTGGAAGTATATATCAACAACAGATTGTCTCATCATGTCAAGATGTTCCAATGAAAAGTAATAAATCGGATAGTGTTTTTCAAAATCAATTTGCGATATTTGCAAACCAGTATCAACATTTTGATCACGACCCATATACGACAATATTCTATGATATACACGAGCTATGTTGTTGTTTTCATAATTAAGCTGTACAATCTCTGCTGGCTCTTGTTGTCCGTTTATTCTCAACGAAACTTCACTTACCCCTAATTTATCAAATATCATATGACTAGACAATTGACGACCCACTCGATTTGCATCCTGTAACGCTATAAAGATATGACGTGGAGCTGAAACGCCTTGTTTTGATGCTAAGTGCCATGTAAATGTGCCATTTACATTATCCTGCTTCGTATCAGTCGTTGTTGTTAGCCAACTTAGCAATGATTTTCCACCTGTGTCCATAAACGATAGTAATTGTTGCTCTATTGTAACTGCTGGTGTCAAGACGGGTATCCATAGAACCAATTTATTTAAAATGACTTTACCATCATCAACACCATTAGCATGCCAAATTGCATCATTGTCATTTTCTTTTCGCACTAACACAACCGTATGCTTTGCCCCATAGATGACTTTTCTGACATTTCTACAGAATCCGAATATATGATGTAACGGAATTGCACATGAAAACCGTCGATGTTGTCCTTTTAATGCTCCTTTTCGTGTTGCAAATCCTAGATTGAAATTATCATTGACCCTTTTTAAAATGTCGAATTCAGCGGCTGGCTGGCCTTCACGGTCTAGATTAGCTGCGAGTTGTTGATCAGCCAATGCAGTAGCTTGCGCAGTTCGTACTTTAATAAACTGAATATGGTCAGCATGATCAGAAGTATCCTTAGCAAACATCATAGACGGACCAGCCGACCTTGTATAATCATCAGAATATCTCGCAAGTCCGATTATTGTTGTTGCAATATCAATATTTTGTTCTATTGATTCAATTTCTTTTCCATCAATGATATATCTTGCACTGTTAAATAGCGCCATAATGCCATTATTTACGAAACCAACTCGGATATTTTGGTCATCCCCATATGGCGTATCAGCTGCAACATTTGTTACAAGCTCTCCTTCTACTTCAATAAATGCCTCACACGGCAAAAAGTATCTACTTGTATCTTGAACTTGAAGTTCAACTCTCCCTCGTTGATTAGGCTCTCTTGCAGGATAGGCATAATACTGATAGTTAATTTTAGAATCATCTTTATTCACCGGTGCCGCCATATCAAACGCTGGATCAGCAATTTTTTTAAATGCCATTTATACTAAAACGTATCGTTTTTCTAAATCATTTTCTTTTTCGATTTCCTCCAAGACCGCTTCCCGCTATCATACTTGCAATATTACTACTATCTGGTGAAGTCATTGCTAATGATGCTAGTTTTTGTTCCACTGCGTTATTTATCACTTTACTGACATTTGCAGGCATCATTGTTGTTGAAGGTAGCGGTGGTGGTGGTTTTCGTCCGAATCTAGATTTCACCAATGACGTTATTCTATTCTTTGCGGTAGAAAAGGCCGTTCCTGCAAGATCTCCAACAGCGTTAATTCCCTTATTACGAATAACATCAATGGCTTTCATCGCTAATTGTTTAGCAATTGGTGCTACTTTTGGGGCTATTCTTGTGAATAAACCAGCCATGATATTTCCAAGGCCGTCACCGTAGTATGCCTTATAAACGGGCAATCTTGAGTTCACTACATACACGTTTGTTGGTTTATTGTGATTATAGTGTACTATCATCTTATTTGAAATGACTTTGTAATTTCTAAATACAATTTCAATCACTAAATTCCCCCGGAATTCCGTCCATTAACTCATCCAAGAGTTCTCGATACGTATGAATATCAATTATCCCACCTTGGAATAATCGTCTGCAAATATCAAATGCTTCATTAGTTATTTCGACTGAGTTATTCCCAGCTCGCTTACCTCCCATAAGAACCTCAAGTCGTGATATATCATTAATGATATTACTAGGACACATATGAGAATCATGATGAGAACTTCCATAACCCCCTCCTGAAGAACTTTCTGGTTCGGAAACGTTTTGAATTTCTGGAGCTGGTTCGGAAACATTTTGAATTTCTGGAGATTGTCGACCTCGACCTCGACCTCGACTTCGACCTCGTCCTCGACCTCGACTTCGACTTTGTTGTTGTTGTTGTTGTTGTTGTTGTTCTAAACCATACGAATCAACTCCTATTTTAAAAGCTCTGTATTCCAATGTATTCTTTTTTAAATTTCCGGTGATTTCTTTATTAATTTTATATATCCAATCCACCCATTGATTTTTGTTTATTGTGTTTTTTTTATACTCGTCTTTTAAAAATTTCTCCCTGTTATAATAACTTTTTACAGCAAAGTTTCCAAATAACGCAAAGTCTTCCTTTTTCAGCAATTGAAATTGTTTGATTACTTCTATAGCTTTATCAGTGAATTTCTCGCTAAAAGGAACGCTTTTTTTAGTGGAAACACTAGCATCTTCAACGTGGTTATCATCAGTATCAATATTATCCATTTGTTGTATTTCTCGCTGAGTTTGTAACTCACCTGAAAGCTGTTTTATCCCCTCGTGAGTTTTTTCAGTTTCTGTAGCAATCTTTCCTAATACATCAATAATAGGTACTGCTCCCTCTTTAGGGATGTCGCCGTATATAGCACGTTCTGTTGCAAGTTTCATATCTTTAGTGGCTTTAGTTACAGGGGCAAAAAGTTGTTCGCTTCCAATAGAAAAGTCAGTCTGCGCTTGCTGTCTAAGTTGTAGTTTATCTCGCACGTTATCTCGAATTGGTATAAACTTTTTCAGTAATGCTAACCTCTCACGGGCTAGTCTGGTACTTAATGTTTCTGATGTCATTATTGGAAATGCTAACGATTTTTCAATTGTCGGTTTCACTTGCATCAATCAAACGTCTTATAGATTTCACTTTCAAAGCAATCTCTGACCGAACTTGGTACTGTTCCCCGAGTTTCTTTCTAATGGCTTCAACTATACTAAATAGCCGAATGAATAAATTAATATCATTGTTATACAAAGAAGCATTAACCGCTTTTTGGATTCTTTTTATCAGTGAATACATTTTAGGTAGAACATATCTTCCATGTTTTAATTGTATATCAATTTGTTCAAATTCATTCAAAAGTCTGTCTTCATTCAAAAATTCAGAAAGTACGATTCCTTGATTTCTTAAATTTGATATTTCTGTGATGATAGATGTAATATCTTGAAATTCCATTTATTATTATTACTAATGTATTTGTATCTTTAAAATATTTTTATATACAAAAAAACAAAACATATACAATGCCCGTCTCTTCCTCATTCGAGTTTCGAGGCAAGAAAGGGCACATACATTAAAGACTTATACAATACCCTAACCCCCCAATCGAGTTCAAGGGCGGGTTATATTGGGTATTAGACGTGAAATCCAAGTGATTTCTTTACAAACATTGAACATATAACATAAAGCCTCATTTGGAACCTCTTTCGCGCCAAACGACGTCAAAGAGGCCCAGAGGGGGGACAGCACATTCTTGGAACTCATTTAGTGCCTTCGCATTATATAAGCCCAAGGGCCACAAACATAGATCTCCCAATTGGAAGCTCTAACGTAACAAATGCTATATTAGGTCTTCCGGAAGATATGTTGTGGGGGGGACAGTACATTACATATAGGATGATATATATACAATGAATGAATATTTACAATGAATGAGTATTTACAATGAATGAGTATTTACAATGCTGGACGATACAAACATGAAACGACGGGGCGGACCTACACCCACTTTGCCAATCAAAAGCAACCCAAGAAATTAACCCTGGTTGCAGTTGAAAAAATTCAACCACACACCATGTCAATGGCGTGGGAGTTTTAATTGGCAAAGTGGGCTTCGTTTTAAAGCCCCAAACTTATTACGGCTCATATTATATATAAGGTGAACTAATACTGCAGTGTCAATGTGTAGGTGTGTATTTATTTTTCTAGCATTTCATAATGAATACTGTGTAGTAATTTCAATGGAAGCTAAGTATTTAAATAAAACATTAAAACAAGAAATACAACTGTTAAATAATAGCAATTTTTTTATTAATTTCTATAATATTACGATTAAATAATCGTAGTAATAATGGATTTACATGACAAGATAACTCCGTAATGGGGATCCCCCTGTCAATTCAGGACCTGCTATTTCTTGAATCGAGAATGATATTTTTCTGAATTTTATTACACATAGCCACACTAAAACTAAACTACATGTAGCGCATTTTACTATTTTGACCTCACTAATTTGTAATTTTAAAGTAATTTCATTTTCATACAAACGCTGTTAACGCCGTCTTTGTAATTGGGATTTTTAAAAAATCTATTAATAGAACCTTGACCCAGTGTCTTGTCTTACACGCGCGCGTTCCGGTACAATAACTATATTTACTATGTGGCTGTTCCGGCTGTTCCAGTTATTGTCATTTACTCTTTTAATGCATATATAAGTGAATATTGCGAATAAATATTGAAAAAAAAAATATGTATTAACGCGCGAAACGTTTTTAGTGTATTGCCCTATGGTAATTGATCTGAATGGTAAAATCATGCAAAAATGACTAAAATAGCATAACTCACTATTGAGAGTTATCTTGTAAATAGGAAAACTTTATTCTATGTCCATTTTTCTTTGAGATAGCTGTTTGACAAATCCCTTCAGCAACTTTTCGTACTGAAGGCATACATATTTCAAAATATTTTCCTGCAGCATTCATTGAATGAAAAACTCTTTCTTCATTCGTCGCTGTATCAAATGACTGTACTGGTCTCTTTCCAACTGACTTATAAGTCCCTGTCTTTCCTTTTTTTATATTCTCTCTTTGAGAAATACACTGTAAATTGGAAATCGCGTTATTTTGAATATTAGAATCAATGTGATCAATAACACAGCCATCTTTAATCGGTCCCATATAACACTCAAAGACTGCCCTATGACAGAGATATCCCTTTCCTCCAGCAGTAAATTGCAAGTATCCCTGATTATTAACAAAACCAATTGGTTTTTTCAGTCTACAGTGTCTAACAACACCATTACGAGATATTTCATAATTAACGAGTATTGGATGTGGTCTGAATTCTTGCTCCATTTATATAATAATACTATTTGTCTAATTCATTATTTGCTTTAATTATAAATCTATTAATGTAGTCTTGAGGGGTTTTTATGATTTTGTCTTTGACAGAGTCATGATTAGGGTCAATGATGGCGTTTTTTATTCGTTTATCATAATAACGTTTCAATTCTCTAAACCGCTTACCCCCACAATTGATACATAATTGTGATTTTCCTCTCACACCCACCCCACAATTTATGCATGGGGACGGGCCTGTCGAATTATTTCTGACACTCTGTAAGTGATATCCACAGAATTCACCTCTACACGATTTATTGCATGGGGTTACTGATCCGATCATAAGCCATTTGCAGTGATTCATTATATATAAACAAACTTTTCTATTTAAATACTTGTCTTATTTATATGAATGAAGAATTCAAGAGATTATCGGCAATCAAGCCTCGGAAAAATATTAAATTCAATCTTGATAGAACTCTCGAAGACGTACCAAAAGAGAGAATAACTAATAGAAGTCTGATTAGAAAAATACGAGATTGTGTTCATGAGTTTAAACAGGATGGTGCATCACACACCTGGTCAACATTTAGAATTGATGGTGTTGTTGATGCTAGAATGAATGATGAAACAGCAGCTATGATACTATCACAACTTGGCAATAAACGGTATTTTATCAGAGTGAAATTCATTATCAAATTAGAATCGGGCGAATATATTATAAGAGACAAATTTGTTCCAATTCTCAAAGATGGGACATCAGTCATTGTTAGCCGTTATTCCAGACCAGGGCTGTTAACTGGAATTGATAAACCATACTATGAAAAAGCGTATCCAGAAACAGCAGTCGTTTATGGGATGTATCCGTTAAATAACCCTGACATTGGAAAACTAGCACCAATGAAACAGTCAACGTCAGCGGAAAAACCACTCAACTGTGTGGCACAAAGAGTCTTAGAACATTTTACAAATGCACTCCGTGGGAATAAATTAACCGATCTAAGACATAAAAAAAATAGATCAATGGGAGCTAACAGTGAAAGAGAACGGAGCAACTATTTCCGATATAGCTAGATTGGAAAAGTCGTTGAGATTTCCGATAACCGTTTTAACGATAACTGGCGAAGTATTATACGAATCGAAATACAATAAAAACGGAGCTCCAATCAAAATTATTGATCATAACAAACACGCATGGACATCCGCGGTTACAATATTCCCGCGAGACAGAACAGTGAAGTATATCCCAGAAGAATTCATCAAGGATGGTATTCTCACTGAAGAAAGATTATTCGATGCTATTGCTAGTTTGTGTAAAAACGACCCTGTATCAGTATGGCTACTTCATAGTTTTGAAGATGAAGAATGTCAATTCAATCAATTTGTGAAACCTAACGGTGAATTATATCGTACTGAAAGTCTACATAATAGGATGAAAAATCTAGCAATAAGTCTCAGTGAAAACGCTAGCGTTTTTAATGAAAAATCTGAAGATTACGAACAGTTACTTACAAATTGTTTTACAATTCCATCAGTTGCAGCTCATTTTGCAAGAAAGAAAAATAATTGGAAACCAACACGAAAAGAGTTTTTACAGGATGTTCAATCCAGCTGTTTGGAATATTATCATGGCGGTCTATGGAACGTTAAGTACAATCGTGAGAATATGATATCAGTTGATATCGTTGCCTGTTATCCAGGAAGTTTTCTAGGATATGGATTCGCTGGTGAGTATTTTAAACGGTTTGGACATCCCACACATGAAATGACTCGCGTTGCTATTAATGGACCACTGCCTGATTTTGATTTGACCGGTTTTGCTTGCGTAGTATCATTTGAATTCGCTGAAGGACTTCATCCGTGTTGTTATGTTTGGATTGGTAGACACATGGCTGAAAGGATGTGGTTACCAATAGTGTTATTGCGATATATGATTGATTGTAAAGTGTTAGTTTCGTTGATTGTCAGCGAAGCGATTATCTCATATCGAAAACAAACCAATGTCTGGTTACCAGAACCAGAATGTCTTGATAGTATAATCGATAAGTCTAGAAAACATATTGATGCTGACGAGGAGTACATTATTGAATGGTCAAAAAAGATATTTAATCAACGAAATAATGAAGCAAAGGATCTCGGCCGAAGAATAATCGGTAAATTTACACAGGGTGGAAAAAAATTTAACTTTAAAAAACAATCCTCACGATTGATTATAGATGATGCCGAATACGACTTCGTTATTAAAGATGCAGTAGAGAAAAATAGATACGCAAATTGTAAAACAGCCTTCTTGTCCAATAAAACAAAGTTAGGTAGAATTGTTACTTACAGTGATGGAGAAAGCTCTGCATATCTACATTTGAGAGCTTCTATGCTGGGTTATGCATCTATCAATTTATTTGCAATGATAAATAGATTTCCTAGTATAGCAGTCAGAGTTGCAATTGATTCAATGTATGTCGATAAAAAATATATCAAAGAGATAACTAAATTTACTAATAGCGAAGAGACTTGGGGAACATGGCGAATTAAACAAGAAATACAACGCGATTATTCTGAATCAGCAGACGTTGAGATTAAAAGCAGTTACCTGAAGAACGATAATTCTATCAGTGAAAAATCTATGTCTAAAGCACCACCGATATCAGATCCAATTTGTAGATATAAAACAGTTTATTTAAACGGTTGTGGTGGATCTGGAAAGACAACACGTGCGATAGAATTATATCGAGAGAGAACGTCCATGATTGTACTCACACCAACCCATAGACTAGCGAGAGAGATCAAACAACGAAATGTTGAAGCTTGCACGTATCATAGTTTTTTTCGATACAAGGGCGATGCTTGGACTCCTGAGCGAATGGGTGAGAAATTTATTCCAGCGGTTATTATTTGGGATGAAGCATGTACTGTTTCAGAAGATGTATTAAAAATGTTTCTTGATTGGTTATTGCAAAATAATACAAAAATTATATTATGCGGCGATCATGGTCAACCACCACCATTTGTTGGTAGAAGTCCACATAATTGGTTAAAAGGATTTGTTGATTATTACGAAGAAATTGATACTGACTATAGAGCACTCGATGAGCAGTTACGTGAGTTTAAAAAACTAATTAGATTACAACACGATAGAATTCAATGTGAAGTAGCGCGTGAAATAATTTCTGAAACGCCTATGAATGATTTTTGGGAAACATGGAAACCAAATGATTTTGTAGTAGCAAGTAGAAAGATAGTCAGAGACGCACTTCAGAAAAAGTTGTTTGAGCTACACAAGAAAAAATTCCCAACGTTTCCAGTGCCGTTGTGTTATAGACCATTGGATACACGAAAGCAGAATATTGAAGTTGAAATTCCAGGCCAGACGGAGAAACAGATTCTAGTGTTAAATGATATTGTGCTAGTTGATATCAATACTGTAGAAGATGCATTATGCGCTGATAAATCACCATGGACGCTTGGTTATGTAACAACAATACACTCGTCACAAGGATTGACCATCACGGATACAATTGTTTGGATAGTTGATAATCGCATTGAATGGTCAAATTTAGTCTATCTCGCAGTGTCCAGAGTACGACGAATAAATCAACTACGAAGGATTGTTTTCGATGATGATTTTAATGCAAACGATGATAACACTGATATTAGCATCATTAATAAAAAACTCTCTGGCTACAAACAGCAGGACAAAAAAAAACAACGAGAATTTGATATTGATGCTGAAGTAATAATTGCATTAAAAGAACAACAGAATAATCACTGCGCCAGTTGCAATTGTATAATGCACTGGCAGTATTCGGATAAAGACCCTCGACAATTCACCGTAGACAGAAAAAATAACAGTCTTGGTCATGTCAGAAACAATGTGATGTTGACCTGTCTTGAGTGTAATAGACGTAACGGAGCTAGTTAAGACCATGTGGCGGTAATTGAGTATCGTCCGGAATGACTTGTAGTTGTTCGCGTGTAAAACCACGCTGAGGTGCAGTTGAATCCAATCTGTAGATTGGAGGTCTACCAGTTGATCGCGTTATAGTTGAAATTTTATGCGTAGTAACACTCCATATAGGATCAGTAGCTCTTCTTTTACCGCCTTCAAGCTCTCCTGGTTCGTATAAATATCTCACAGTAACATCACCGAGAAGTGGCTGAGTGCTAACCCGCTGCGGTTGTTCGGGAATATATTCTTTTTTTATTGCAATATTTGGTTTCATATTAATAGTTCGAGTAATCTCATTATTTAACGCTGCAACTACACTCGGTAACCTTTGGACCCATTCACGAGATCGTTTTTCTTGGATGAATTCTTTTGCATATTGATATCCAAATAACCGTTCTGCAAGAGTTCGATTAAATCGTTCTACAATTGCCTGATCACGATGTAACGCAGTATGCCCCCGTCGTATTGTAACACTATGAGTTTTCATTGTTGATAGAACAGCACCTTGAAATTCTTTGCCAGGATCAACTTGTAATAGATTTGGCCATCTTAGAGGACCTCGTCGATAAATCCTTTCAAATGCAGAAGCGACTTCAGAAGCTGACTTTGTTTTCAATGGTTCTGCTTGTTTAAATCGACTCGCAATATCAACTACAGTTAGCGCGTATTTGTAACCATGGTCATGTGGTAAAAACAATAAATCAGCCTGATGAACTTCATTGGGTACGGTAACATCAAAATGAGAATAATTAATTTGTTTAGGCGGTGGTAGATAAATTTGCCATATAGCTTGTTTGGATAACCAATCTTTTGCAGTGGATTTTTTCACTTTTGCAGCGTTAGCGAGTTTACTGATTGCTGCTTTACCCCTCCAGTATCCTTTCGGAGAATAATAAATAGATTCCATACTATAAAAACACTGGTGTTTTCAATTACCAGCACCTAACACTAATTTGCCTTTCATAGCTGATTTGACCAACCATGAAGCCAATTTTTCTTTGAAGGATTTATCGGGAATAGCATTTAAGGCATGAATTAATTTTACATCCGCGATATGTCTTTGTTGCAAATTATTGCTTTTATATGCAACATCATGAGCATGACATGCCTTATCAATAGCATTTATCGGATACTCACCAGGCCGGGGCTGATTTTGATCATCAAGTCTGATATCTAATCTCGTTCCGGGACCACAGTAGCTATATCCTGGAAGGTGTTTTTCTCCGGGGTATTTTGCCCATGGGGTTCCGGGGAGTTTTCCAAGTTTTGCGGCAATATCACCTCCGAGTTGCTTTTTTTTAAAAATCTAAATTTTTTTGTACCACATGTTACACACTTACCAGTAAGCGCTAGTCTATTGTTTTTAGTTGTAATGGTTGTCTGATCGGTTGAATCAGTACGCTGTTTACACTTAACACAATATAGATCCATAATTTATATATAGCGTTATGAATATAATTGATTTTTCAGCGACTAAAAGAAGAGAACCGGTAAAACACCACGCAGCGCTTCCGAATTCTGTCCGTGCCATTATAATCGGACCATCTGGATCAGGCAAAACACAATTACTGCTTAATTTGATAATGCGATTTATGAAGTGGGATAAATTATATTTAGTTGCCCCATCCGTAGATGATCAACGGTGCTATGAAGTGCTAAAAGATTATAATGAAAAAGCATCAGAAATTAAAGGTGAAAGTGTAATCGACTTTATTACTGATATTGATGATGCACCATCAGTAGAAGATCTCGATGGAGACATAAACAATCTTGTAGTGTACGATGATGTAATGTTAGATAATCAAAAGAACCCTGCTAGAATATTTTCCCGAGGTAGGCATAAAAACACTGACGTGATATATGTCACTCAACGATATACTCAAATTCCAAAAGTGATTCGCGATAACTGCAATATTCTTGCTGTATTCAATGGCGTTGATACACATACGCTACGAAATATTTGGCAGACATGGTGTTCCGATATGGACTTCAATGGATTTAAAAATTACTTTAGTCATGCTCAGTCTGTCCCATATGGATTTATAACAATAAATTTACACGACCCTCGGTCACGATATCGTATTGGACTTGATCAAATATTTGGTTAAATAATTTGTATTAATCAGCAGCAGAGAGGGTGAAATGACAACATATTTGCGACCGTAGATGGCAGCAATTTGAGTGTGGTTATGACAATGTATTTGCGACAAAATCGCTAAGATGGGGTCTTTATTTTTTTTTTGGTTGAAATATGAGATTTCGTAGGAAGGTTCCATTTGGCATTCTGAGGCTTTAATCGATTTTGTCGCAAAAATTTGTAGACGTAGATGGCAGCAATTTGGCATTCTGAGGCTTTAATCGATTTTGTCGCAAATATATTGTTGTAGGATTCACCCTCTCTGCTGCTATGCCTGATTTATATCACATGTTCATGGCCTAAGGCTACTGAACAAAAGCTAAATGTCAGAACACGAGTAGAGTAATCATCACTTTTCACCTCTGTCTCAGAATCAATAGAAAGCTGCCCCTGTCCAATTGTGGTCTACCTAAGAAGTTTGATCAAACTTTGGCCAAGGAAACATGAATTTTCATGCAGAGAGAAAAAACACATTCTGGCTTTAGTGATCTAGACAGCAGCCCTAATATCAACAGGTTTCAGCCTCTCCTTATCCTAAAGTACATGAAAGACAAAAGTTTATTAAAAAGAAAGAAACCCTGCAAAGTGTACCTTACATTAGAGAGAGGGTGGGGAGGAGGAGAGGTAAAACAAAAGTGTGGATACATTTCCTTGCTCAATCTTGTAGGTTAGTACATCAATGGTTAAAAATATTAACAGTATTTATGTAACTTTATGACAAATAAATCAAGATAGTGGATCAACAACCTCCAGATGCATCAAAAACAATGTTTTCACTTTAAAAGTACTCAGATTTAGTGTATTATAATCCATTTAGTTTCAATTTTTGCTAACCACACATTTTATTGATATATACACAGTGGGTGTTGTGCATTTACTTTATTATGGCATGAACTAATTACAAAACTTGCAGCTATTGTTTCTATTGACCTGAATAAAAGAAAGGTCCATGACTCTAAATCATTATTTCCATTCTTAACCTTGACAGAAGTATAAATGGTAAAGAGCCCAGGAAACCCCCAGAAAGAACCACCAACTCACAAGAAGCTACTGGCAAGCTTTCTCATGTACCCAAACTAGCAAAGACTGAGATGTGAAACATTGCAGACAGGTAAGATGGCATTGATCTGAAAAGAGCTATTTAGTTTATATCTGGACTTTAAGAAAAGCATTTATTTTGATGTAATGAAATAAAATAAGTTTTATATAGTAAACTTTTTTCATTAATCAACATTTTAAGACACAAAAATGAGTCAGTTAAAAGTATTTTGATATTTTTTTTGTTCTTAACATTATGTCAAAACCACAGTAAAAAAAATATGTCCCTCTGGACAAGTGAAATGTCAGTCAGGGCAAGTATCTTAATTCTTTTTAAAAGCCACTTGCCCTGGGTCTGTGTGTGAACAACATTTTCTGTGAATATATCTTTACAGATAAAGAAAATACCCTTTAGCCTATGACATCACACAAAACTCATTAATATTTGCACTGCTGCATCTGCTTTAGAAAAATCTACAATTATCTCAGGTCAGGCTGTTTGCAGAGTGACCATCATACCCTCCAGAATGATCTCACAGCCCATGAAAAATGGGTATCTGATTGGGTTACGACTTTCAATGCCACAAAATGTTACCTCATTTGTATGAGCAGTAAAACATCAAAATCATCTTACTTGTATACCTTTAATAACCACATACAATATGTCAGTGAAAAATGCGATCATGGACTAATACTCAGAGGTCACACTACCAGGCGAAGTGGGCGAAAAATACACCTGAGAATGGTAAACTTCGCCTTCTTCTGTTAGTAAAGCGAAAATGTCTTCGCTCTCGATTTTTCAGACATAAAATGGCTGTAGATTATGACTTTTGAGATGTCCCCTTGCAGAAGCCAGTAAGCTTTGGCACTGATGTAATCTAAGGTAAATGCATTAATATATAAATAGTAATTTTAAAATATGATCAGTGAAGTCTGAAGTGTTTCCTAATGTATTTCTTGTTTTTGTAAATGGAGATTTTAACGGCTGTATTTGTGTTATTTTTTGATAAAATTAGTTTGAAACCGTAAATGAACTTTCAATGGCTGACATCACTAGATATACAATATACATCATTAAACTGTATGTATTTGTAAATAATTGGACAAATAGATTCAGGAACATATATAATATAATGAAAACAAAGTTTAAATATTATGTGGTAGGAAATTTAGCCTAAATATTTAATAATGTAGGTCAAAAACATATGAAAATCTCTGTTGTGGAATTTGAAACAATGCTGCACTACTGTAATTAATTTTTGTGAAATTATAAACGAGATATAGTAGTGAAGTAAATACTATTTAACAGATTTATATCATTAATACCAGTAGGTAAACAATAATTCTGCCATAAATATGTAGTCCTATTAATGAATTTGTTGTAACAAAGCAAGAAAGCGAATATTTGTAATAAGAAAAACCCTCTTTCTAAAAATAGATGCATTCACTTGGTGCAATATGTGTTCTTGGATGTTTCTGTTCTGGCAGGAAGAAAGGGTCCAGTTTAGTTATTTGTTTACTTTAGTGCTTCTGTGTGTTGTCTGTGAATAGTTACAGCAATGTTATTGGGAACAAGGAAATAAGGACGAAATGTATGTTTTGAAGTCGCTTGTACATTCCTATGTACATGTAGTAGGGGTTGTTTCAAAGAATGCTAGAAATCTTTTTGACTGCAATTTTACACAAAACTTGTACAAAATAAAACAAAACAATTAAGTGGTAGTATATTAAGCATTTTTACCAACTGGTAATTACAAGACTCTAATCTTGTTTCTGATTTCAGTTAAAAATAAATTACAATGTATAGCTTCAGCTGTGCCTTTAAGTCATATGGTCAATTTGCCTGTCTCTCAATCCAAACACATATACTATAAGCATGTTGTTGTTGGGCTTAACGCCAGTTTTCAGCAGTGGAAATCATGTTTTAAGAAAACACAAGACTAGCATTTTTGGATCCATACCACATTAAGGATGTTGATAGAACCGAGAAGGTTCTACACCAGGCAGCAAGATTATTATCTGCTGACAACAAAATCAGAGAAGAAAGATGTGTCACCAAAATGTTAACTGACCTGGGTCTACCAACACTCCAAGACAGTTACAGTAAGATTCATTTGACATATCTCTAAAAAAAAAGGTCATGGGGTTAGTGTCGGCTCTCTTACCAAATACATTTTTAAAACCATTAAGACAAAAAATTCCACATTAAAGCCAAATCTTTTCCAAATTTTGAAAGCATAAACACAGTAGAAAAACTAGTATCATATAAAAGTAAATGTTTTGTAGTTGAGCAATGTAAACTAACCCAATTTAGAAATTCTTTCTTTGTAAAACCAATTGCGGACTGGAGTGATCTGAGTGAGAGAACTGTGCGTGCAATTAGTGGAGAGCTTCAAGACAGCTCTTGGACAATACTACTAAGAGTCAAGTTGTCTCTTTTTTCCAGATTCAGACTGAGATGAATGGATAAAAAAGTGTGCTCATATCATGAGTATGAGTAAATTCCAAATCTAGTTTCATTATTATTATATTACAGTAGAAACTATCATGTTACTAAACTACTCACTAGCACCATACAATAGCAGAAATGTAATATGGGCAAAACAGGTTTAACAACAGTACTGATCCAACTTTGCGTGTACTGTACTATCATGCTGTTACATTCTTGATTCCCGTCACCCCAATCCAAACCACTGACAAATGCACTTATTATTTCATTTGTAATGAGTTCCTGCGACAATTAAACAAAAAATTGCCTGAGTAGGCCCTACATTTCTGTTTGGTTGTGTTTTTGACCTCTTACCTGATCAATATCTACGAATAATTACTAGCTGATGTTCTGCGAAAATTAAACTGTACCACAAACGAATGAAAAACTTCTTTGTTGAGTATGTATGTCTCTTTGCATTAATTTAAAACCTGACGTGTACATAGTTCAGCTGTTCTGCAGTGCGCATTCGTAACAAGAAGCGGAAGTCTCTAGCGAAAACAAGTAAACAAAACAAGAGTTCTTTCCCTTTACGACCAATTTAAAGGACTTCGACGAACAAGGCCGGAACGGAACAGACTAGTTTTGCTTTAGAAAAAAATGCCAAGTCCAAAAAAAGGTCTTTTTTGTTTGCATTACTAATTAATATTATCATGTATACAATAAAATTAGATAATACATACATATCAAATAATTAATTTTTTTATTGAAAAATATCTACGAACACCGAAATGGAAACTAAACAATGAACTGACTAAAACCATTACAGATGCACTTCGTTGAGCAAAAGAAAGAATCTTGAAAGTCAAATGGAAAACGCAAGAACTCCCTTCCCTTCAACAATATTTTTGAATGATTGGTTTTAAATCCAAACATGCAGGATATTTTTTAAAAAAAGAAAATTAATGTCAAAAGGACTGTTATTTAGCAAATGTAAGAAGAAACAACCAGAACAAGCAGAAATAGAATAATGAAATCTTCATGAAATTTTTAATGAGGGAAGTCTGGAAAAATGAGAGGATTCATGTAAAGACAATACACATACATAACAATTCATAAAGAAACCCTTCAAAACATAAAGCACCAAAACCATTTGAGCAATCACTTCGTGATTATCCAGAATCACCAAAAACACCATCAAAACCAAGCAAAACGCACCACCGAAAAAAATTGTAAATATTACATCGACGATCGCAGTGAATCTCGTATGCAATATTGTAGACGGTAGTTATCAGATAGATCTTTCAAAGTCTAGCCAGGCCCAGCAAGGATACATATTATATGCATTCAGTGATTAGTCCCACCAGGGTGTATCAGAGCCAATAAACCCCGTATACTTTCGTGTATATAATCTGTTATTATCAAGAATACATTTCAGACTTACAGACCAGAGTGACCGCATCTTATACTTGAGAAATAAAACTCTAAGTATAAATAGTATGTGAGATCATAATGCGTTTTATTTTACAATGCGAAACAAAAAATATCCGAGTCTTTCTACCTGTCAATAGTGGCATGATAACAATGAGTTATTTGAGGTATCCACGTGTGTAGGTTAATATTGTGATTGCATTATATTTCAAAAACATCCGAATACAACTCTGGTCAAAATACATTGTTTCCTATGCATAATATAAATAAATAAGTTGTCAGCTTTCCCAAGGGTTTCGTTTAGCCATTACTACAGTCACTGGTTCGCCACTTTCATTATCGCTTTGATTATCGCTTCGATTTTCACAATGCTCCCTTAACTGTCTTATACGAAAGTTCATAATCTTTCTCTGTTCGTATTCATGAGATAATTCTAACTTTATTTTGTCAATAGCATTTGAGAGAGGCACAGTGACTTTAGCATTGCTTGTTGAATAAATTTCATAAATTTGTAATCAGATGGTAGCGTGAACCTGTTCTCGGTTTTGTGTTGTAATGATTCAGAATCACAGACTTTTCAGGATTTAGATTATCAAATATAATTATACCGTTATGTTGTAATTTTTAATCGCATCAACAAAAACATTGATATTCTCAGAATTCATTATATAATAATTGTTTGTTGAATATAAAAATAAAACAAAAAATAGACAGAGAGATCACATACAATATACCATTCCATGAGTTATATCAGATAAACCTAATTAACGTTCTAAGAGTCTCATTCAGACATAACCTCAATTTCAGAAACTCAGAGGATTGTCTATTTTTTGCAGGTTGTTCTTTAGTTGCCAAAAAGACTCTGTTTGAAGGTCTTTTGTTGTGACCAAGAAACCTAATGAGGTTTATTTTTAGTCTAATAATGTGTCTTTTGGAATGGCGATTGTGTGGGATACCCATTTAGTGAAGTCACAAGGTCAGGATCTCACATGACCCCTTTTTTTTGACGGCACAAATAAACACAAGATAACACAATCTTATCCTAACGGGGGATCTTATCTACGTCCAACAAATGTCGCACACACTCCACACCATGGCAACACGCAGGAGTGCCAAAATAGTATCCAGTATATGTTTACATAGTGGGGAGTGATTTGTTTGTTGAATTTCTAGGTAATTCTCCGGGTACCATCCCAAAACATTATTAGTCTAGGCATAAGATCACCTTCGCAGACAATATGTCTTTCACGAGTTTCAAACTACGGGCTTCGAGCATGAGAATCCAACACTTTAGAAATCGGCCATAGTACGCATTAGGTGTTTAAGGTAAAATAGTTATTATATAGTATACACAATCACAATAGTCGATTTCCAAACCGAAACTCATTAGTCGAGTTACTTAACAGAAACAACAGTTTCTGTGTAAAATTTTATTTTATTTTCTAGTTTCTAAGCATTATCATAGAAATATATAATTCTGTATAACACGAATAATACTGACTCTTTGCGCAACTTATAGAGTAGACGTTTACCAAGAAGTTTTATTTATTCAAAGAGGACCCTTAAAATAACTTCACGCAGTAGCATTCGGTCACATGCACTACGTTTATTTGTTATACAGAATAAAAACACAGTAGTCATTTTCTTAAAAGAGACAACAGTTTCTGTGTAAAATGTAATCTTATTTTTCCAGTTTCCTAGCACATTATGAAATTGCATGATTTTGAGGGTTTTATGTACTTCTGTATATAAAGCAAACTCGATAACAGAAATATGTTCGCACTGGCTTTAAGATCAGCCGTTGCTAGGAGACAATCGATTGATCATTCAACATGTGTTAAAAAAAAACCTTCACTTTATCCAGGAAAAGCCAATCAAGACAGACAATAAATATGTTGTTTACACTGATTGCCGGTGCAATGAACTATAGGAAATCTATCCATGTTGGGATTTTATATAAACATAGATTATACAGTATCATTATTTATACAGTTACAATTTACTGGACGGTTAATTGGCTTGTATCTGCGTTTGTAGTAAGTGCACATTTCATTATATTATATGCACTTTCTGCAATGATGATTTGTCAATCTGATATATGTGTTTAGAAAAAGTGCACATTTCGTTATATTATATAACTTTCTGCAATGGTGATTTGACAATCTGATGCCTGTATGTACGTTGGAGAAAGTGATATTCAATATATATATATATATATATATATATATATATATATATATATATATATATATATATATATATATATATATATATATATATATATATATATATATATATATATATATATATAATTTTCACGTTCTCAAGTGATGGTTTGTCAATCTGATAGCTTATCTGTGTTTGCAGTTAGTGTGATTTTCCTATGTATATATAATAATACTTTCTCAAGTGATGATTTGTCACTCTGATACTTTATCTGTCTTTGCAAAATTACTATATTTCATATATAATATAATAAAATGTGGTGGTATTGCATCAAAGAATTATCATTGATCATTTTATCAAAGACAATCTTTAGTGCCTATGTACTAATGCTTATGTGAGTTATAAACATAAGTGAGACAACTACAATATTAAGTTTGATGCTTGCCTCATTTGTCTCGCTTGATCATCTAATACCAATGAAATATACTTAAACGTGAAATATTTTTCAAATTTGAATGAAAAAGCAGATCGGGTAACACCATCTGCAACATATTTCACAGAATAGATTGCTACGTTTAAGTATTTACTAGCAGAATAAGTTCAATTGAACATGCTTTATTCCTTATATATTTAACAGATCTTGCACATCGTATTCCGCCGAAGTTACCAAATTTATAGTTTTCACTTTGCGTGATGATTTACAGATATGTAAGTGAGTTGTCGAGTTTACTGCCACTGATGTGTTCAACTATATACCCGTCTTTGATCAGTCCAAAATAATATTCATACACAAATCTATGTGATAAATAATTTTTATTTCCTTTGTTATTAAACGCAAAATAACCAAATTTATTAACACTACCGACTGGTTCTTTTCAGTCTGCAGTTCTTAATGGTGCCATCGCGAGACACTTCATAATTGGTGATGATTGGATGCGACATAAACTAGTTTTGCTTCATTTATAAACTAATACTATTTGTTTAAATCATTGTTTTAATAATATAGCTAGATAATCTTCTTCGTATCTTTATAATAGATTCAGCTAAGGTGTTATATGTTTTATCGTAATATCGTTTCAACTCTATATATGAGTCCTTCCTCTGACTCCAATACCACAACGCATACAGGGTTTTGGTCCTAAACACCCGTGTTTAACGCATTGCATATGATAACTGCAGAACTCGTTTACGCAAATTTTGTTACATGGAGAGGTATAACCAAACTTAAGCCAATGGCAATGATGATTTGGTTGAAACACACACATACACACACACACACATACATACATATATATATATATATATATATATATATATATATATATATATATATATATATATATATATATATATATATATATATATATATATATATATATATATATATGATTAAAGCTCCAATTTAATACATATCTGCCTTAATTATAAGATGCAGGAATTATCAATAATTGAGCCTGCAGCTGTTAGATTTGATCTTGACATACTACCAAAACATAATCCTTGTTTCTCGATGCAAGATCTAGCTTTAACGAATGCGGATATAAATAAACGTATCCGTGAAGCCAAGAAGGAATTTCGCGACGATGGTGTTGCTCATGTGTGGTCCACTTTCAGGATTGGAAGTACCGCTTACTTGATGAATGACAAACGTGGAAGAGAGATTAATGACTACCTTGATTTTCAGAGATATATTATGTTAATAAAATTTATTGTAAAAACCGACGATGATGTTTGGATCATATTGTCCTTGGTGCAAATTTTAAACCAGGGATACTGACTGAAATTGATAAACCTTATTATGAGCGATCTTATCCAGTGGTGTACGCACTATATCCGTTATAAAATAAGCCTGACGTTAGGGATCTCAAACCTATGAAATTGTCAAGGATAAACTGTGTAGCTGAGCGAATTACAGAACACTTCACAAACACAATACGGGTAAACGGTTGAACAGATTTACGACGTAAAAATTAAATACATGGACTGTGGCAGTAACAATATTTCCATGAGATAGAACGATTCAATTTTATTACGGTATTATTTTATTATTCGATGCTATCGGTGATATCAGTAAAAGTGATCCTGTTTCTGTTTGGCTGTTTTATAGTTCGGATTGTGATCATTATGATTAGTTTGTACGGTCTAACGGTGATATTTTTATTGTACAGAATCTCTCTATGAGAAATCTTGCCCAACGCCTTTGGTCTGATGATGTTAAACAATTACTACAAAATTGTTTTACCGTTTCAAAGTCATCGGCACCATCTGTATATGATCCTTATGCTAGACATATATATATAAAATATACCAATAAAACGTGAATCATTTTCTCAACCACTGAATCATTTTCTCTCGAGACACTGCGAGATAAACTAAATTTGTCCATTCAATACGATCATCGGAGATCCAGGTACTAGTATCATCGATAGTTAATTCCTGTGACGAGTCAATCATTATAGCTTACCCTAACGTCCATGGAAATTTATCCATGTTTAACGCGTTCTCAGTAATATCAACAAGTAAAACAATATCATTTAGCACAAGATGCTGAATTCCACCGCCAGGAATCTCAACATCAACACACACACCCACACCCACACACACACACACACACACACACACACACATATATAAATATATATATATATATATATATATATATATATATATATATATATATATATATATATATATATATATATATATATATATATATATCAAGGAAAGCTAAGCCTTTCTCTTTTCCGTTTGGAAACACGTCACTGGTTTTATATTTATTGATACATTTTAAGCCAAATGGTTTTTCTCCTGAAAGTTCACAATTGTGCATGCCTTAAGACTATAAGGCATATCGGTTATATTTGCTTATTTAGGACTTGTATTTCTGAGACCGATATGCTTACATGTGTAAAGGGCTCTGATTTGTTTACTGCCTATAAACGTTCGCAAAACTAATAACTATGGTTTGGTTATGTTACCTTTTGCACTACTTTCACATCGTTGTTTGCTATATCATACGACGGAACTAGGAATTTCTCAAGGACACATGAAGCCAACCAAACTAATGATTTTATAATATACGAGCATTTGTGATTGAATTCAATTGTATTCAGCCATTCAACCTGTAGAATGTGTCAATTAAGTATATGAAAGGAATCATGGGAGACCGACATATCTTTCTTTAATCAAATGTTGTAAGGAGGAGAATCTAGATCGATAAAGAGTTCTTCCCAGTTCAATTTGTTCAATACTCAAATTATCAAGGCAGTTAAACTGTTCTCAAGTCAAAATAACTTGATAGGTAAATTCAATGCCTTTTGTAAGGATATTTGCACCGCTAGTGCAAACGATCCTGTTTGGTGACCTGAGACATCAGTTTGAATTGCTTCCACACCTAAATACAAATATATTTCCGAATAAACCTAGGCCTCTTAATAGGTGGGAACAAAATATTAATTATGCATACATTTTCTTAGTTTGCACAGTCATGTATGACACACCATTATATAAAAAAAATACTGAAATGATAATATCCTCTTATCAGACCGAAGTTCACGTACGTATTCTTTATTTCATGTACATTAACATTTAAGTTTGCAATCGTACCTCCATATTAGGGTTTAATAAATAGATCCAGGCGATTCGTCTTATATATGTAAACCAGATTTAGCATTTGAGGTAAGAAAATAAAGACTTCTTCGATTAAACAATAAACCATAAATGTCATATTATACGGAAGACGAGATACACTTTTTAAAGAAAGAAAAACAGAATATTTCAATTTTGTCGACATTAACTTTGATCTATTGTGATTGCATCACTAACGACTAACAGAGCCATAGTGATTAACAAGTCGAAGAAAAAATATTTAATTTGTACTCAAATCTGTCAAAACTTGTGCCATTATCTCTAGGGTTTCTTTTGCAAAGAATAAAGACAAAAATAATGGAACATATATTGATACTATAATTATTGACTAAACTTAGTAAAGAAAGAAAGATTAAAAAGAAAGATATCAAGAAAGAACAGGGTAAAGAATGCAGTTATCGACAGTGTGGCTTTAAGTGATCAAAAATCTAATTCTTATTTTGTTTTATATTATTAGTATGGACAGATGCTTACCCATTGAAGATACCAAGATAAGCACTTAATAAAATTATGAAAACTGTTTTATAGTTTATGTCGGTGCCATGTAAAACATCTGACAGAAAGCTATTTTTCCCACTTGGCTCACGATCGGTTTATCTAATTTAATTCTAACCCTGTTAATTGGAAGAAAGGAACGATTAAAAATTACTAGTTACTTGATTACTGTGCAGATATATAATTTTTATAAACTTTTACAATAACATATTTTACAAACTTTTACAATAACAGCGACGACGACGACGACGATGATGATGATGATGATGATTTTTAGCAGTAGAAAACGTAATAGCTGCAACTTTTGAATTGCGTGCCAAAATATCAAGTTACCGTTGTTGCAGTATATTTATGAAAATTCAATTCATAAGACACCTGTTTCAAATATAGAAAAACAATCTATGATATAACAAACTGCATCTCATGCAATGTATTTCTTTTCAAAATGCAAATAGCTCATACGTAACTACAAGATAATCTGTACAAGTAGGACAGAGTGCAAGAGTCTCACGCCCAAAAAAGTTTATTTTTCTTCTGAAGATTACTGTTATAAATCTTATCAATTTTTCTGAACATGTGGTTTGTACTACATCTACAAAACTTTTTTTCATTTTTATTTGTTCCCGATCTTTATAATCTAGAGAAAATGTCATGCACTTTGGACTACTCATAATCGTTCTTCCTCTCTGTGATAAAATGAAAATATATAATACATATTTGTCTGTGCTTGCATAACTGATCTAAATCCTGTGAGATCTTCCTGATGCCAGCTTCACTAAATAATTAGGTAGCAATGTGTACCAGAAGGCTTCGAGGATGACTATGAGAATTTTACCAAGTTAACGGTGGAGGGGTGGGGTTAGTCTCAGTGTTCCGGCTGGTACACAAACATTTTAAATCTCAATGGACTGTGTCTGGTATGATCTAAAAAAATTACCGACCAAATGGTGAATGCTCAGCTAAACTTAGTTTAATGCTGTTATAACTAATTAAGGTGGTCTCGGATTCGATACATGCGGTTACGTGAGAAAGCTTGTCAGTAGATTCTCGTGGGTAGGTGGTTCTTTCCGGGGATTTCCAGGGTTTTTCCTCCACCATTTAGACTGGCCGCAATGTATAGCCTACACAGTGCTGAAAATGGCGTCAAACCCTACAATAACAACAATTTCTAGTGACATTCTTCATTGATTTGTTAATAACTTTCAATCAGTCTTGTACTAAGGAATAGTTCTAATTTGGACACAGATGCTAAATTTTCTTTTGAAATTAGATATGTTGCAGTCAAAACTACTGATATTTCCTTACCAACGTTAGTATACTTTAACCATGTGGTTTCAATAGTGAAACACTCTTGAAACTGTAAAGAACATAAAATTAATCGATAAAGAAATATTATTTTAATAACTACCAATACAGAGCTGAGTTTGTCACATGTCAAGGGGATGAGGACTGTTCTGTCATAGATACGAAGTTGACTAATGCAATGACACGAACGCCAAGCTAACAGACGTTTAAAGAATGGTTTGTAAAAGAAATATTTCCTTACATTTATTAGTTATTATTACAAGAATGGAACATTTTCGTGACAGAGGGTGTTTCGCTTTTAGGCATTTATTTAATGGAACATGATATTTTTATCTATGCTGATCATGAACCAAAAGAGAGTGTGAGATGGATTGTTGTCCTTGATCCATCTGTTCATTAACACAAGTTTTTCATCACCACTCAAAGCCTACTTAAAGGACAGTCATGAAACCGTTTATACTCATATTTATTTCATGGTCTAGCTAGTAATAAAGGAAAATGGTGCTTCTTTATCATCAAGTAAGAACACAGTAACAGCCATCTTAAAAATATTTATATTGCTTAGTGGTAAGTCTTGTCGACATGTGATTTTCTCCAGATGACTAATTATAATATCTAGTTGTGTTAGTTTGTCCTAAACGAAAATGGCGCTAGTCTTACATCCAGTATGACTGTCATAGTGGCTATATTTAAAATTGAATTGCTCAAGATATATCAGAAATGGTTTTATCTTGAATTCTTGGATTTATTTTTGAAAAGAAGAGCATCAGTCGTGGATTTTTGTATTCTGCAGGTTATACAATAATTTGTCTTTTTGCTTTTCTTGGCATTTTAGTGCAAGTAATTAAACTGTTCACAGCTGTGTTGATAAGGTGTGTATGTGTGTGTGTGTGTGTTTGTGTGTATGGTTACCGTAGGATCCATACGATTTTGTATTGTCCAGTTCAAATTCTGTTTGCTGTGTCATATTGGTTCAGGTGCAGTTAGCTAAGGAATGTTATGTGTGTATTACAGCAAATAGGAATATTAGAACTTCTTTTATAATATATTAATCTGTGATAACTTGTAGATATAATTTTCTTGAGAAATAAATTTAAGTCAATTTATTGTTGAATTTACAAGGCATGTATCCTCTGTCAAGTAATATGTTTATATGTTAACGTTGGAGCCACAACTATGCATGAATTCATATATTGTTTTGAGTTGAACATGCATTTGTGTTTGAGATCAATATTATTTGTTTGAATTACAGAATAAGTTTATATATTTAATAATTGTTATACATATGAAAAAAAGATTAGAAGAAAATTGTTCGCATATTATGAAAGAATATTCATGTATGTACTATAACAATACAAATAACGAAGTTAAACTTGGGTAAAAATTTGTGTGTGCTTGTACTTCTATTCTAAGGAATAAGTTTTTATCTGCAATCTATAGTTATATTTTTTAGTTTTTAAATGCTGACTATAATATATTATGTTATGATGTCTGTCTGTCTTTTACTGTTCTCGTTCCTGCATAATAACGTATAGTAAAAAATATATGGATTCTTGCACTTGAGGCTAAGGAAGAAGAAACCCTATCAATTTTAAAGGTGAATGTTACTTTGATTCAAAACAAGAAGAATAGTTGTTTCCATATTTCAAGTATAAAAAAGAAGAATAAGTGTTTCCACACTTTAGTGCTGCACGTGCCTTAATCAAACTTTGCGGATAACATGCATTAGGGGTGAGGAAGAAGCCTGTTGATCTTGTGATCATATAGTCAGTGTCACAGTCAATATGACTAAAACAAAGAGAAATGGTTTCCACACAATAACATTGAAATTACACCACATACCTGAACCAGACTTTTGGGATGACTTGCACTTGAGATAAATACACATATCGATTTCAGGGTCAAAATAAAAAATAATGGCTTCTGTACATTATGTATAGTCCAGGACTAGATGCCTTGACCGAAGGTCAAGTTTATTTATACATGTTGGTCAATAACCTCGAGAATTGCTCCTATGATATTAATAATGACATTATAGAGACCATTAACATGGGGCATTAATAGAATGAGTCACTCAGGGCACTTATATCAACGTTTCCATACTCCACGATTCCAATCTATTACATCTGCCAATCTTGTCCTTGATTAACCCTTATGTTTGAAAAGTGAAATTAAGATTTGAACTGTTAAGTACATATAGGGATGGAAGTGAATTTTACTGTGAAATTATGTTCCTGTGACCTACTTTAAAATATTTTTAAACATAGCTTTAAATGAAAGTGTAAACAGGGAGTAGGATCCTTTGCTCCAGCAACACTTCGTGCAGAGATATTAAAAATATGTTGTACAGATCATTCGAATTTTTATTGACTTTGCCTGACCTTTATATGCCATCCATGAGTCTGATGGTTGTCTACATATCTGTCTGCTACAAATATTTTTCCTGCAGAATCAATTACAGTTACCGAACTTTGTGGATTGCCGGCATTTTGGGCAAAGGGAGAAGTCTATTAATTTCAGGGTCAAAAGCTAAGTTTTTATATACTTGCTTTCCTCCACGTATAATATCTGAGTTCTGTACTTTCAGCTTATTCTCTAGTTTTTTGATTAAGAAGCAAAAATAAATAAGAGCGTCATCTAAAATATTAGGTATTGGGGTTGGTGAGGGTAGTTGTTGCTTTAAACAGAACGTTTAAGAGATTATTGGCTATTATATGCCGAGGAAACTAGTAGCCGTATGCTTCTCCTAGGGCACACAACAGACGAACTCGACCTTGTCTGGATGTGTATTTCGGGTTCATTATTAAACTATATATATATATATATATATATATATATATATATATATATATATATATATATATATATATAATGACTGGGTTCGAAACTCCGTAGAGTACAAATTTAATTTCTCTAACCTGTATGATAGTATTGTGTTTGTATTAATATATATATATATATATATATATATATATATATATATATATATATATATATATATATATATATATATATATATATATATATATATGGTTCTAACATTTTATTTTAATCTTTTTAAACTTTGAATTCATTTTTAATGGCCAGTAATATTGGATAGATATCCTTATGAATAGATAATCACACATGATAAAGAAATTCAACGGTAGATATAATGTTGCAATAAAGAGTGCGATTATGTCGTAGCTTTTGCAGCTAACATTTAGGAAATACATCATACAATTATACTCACTGAGAATAAAAAAATATTAATTTTCATTATGAAAGACATGGTTTATGGCTTTTTGTTGGTCTAATGCCAATTTTCAGCAAATGATAGGCTATACATATCGTCCAATATATTTGGTGGAGATTTAACCCATAAACCCCAGGAACAACAACCGACCGACGGAAAGCTCCTGGCAGGCAATGTATATGGCCTCGTAGATCAAACCTGTGATTTAAGTCCAAGAGGACAGAGGCGACATGTCAGTGATCGGGAGAGTAGACGGCGTTAGACCACGCGGGCATTGGGGGCCCCATTAAAGGCACTAAGTTTTATTCTGATGATGGTAACGCTCACTTTTCCCTAAATTTAATTTATATGGAAAGTCAAAGTAAGAGGTTTAGGTGTACGCGTAAGAGATGTTGAGGGACCCCGTAATACATTGTTTATGGACCGATTTGAAAACCGGCATGGTCATTACCCCTGAGAAAATGCACACTTTAGGCTAAGAACATTTATTGATATAAATAATTTGTGTGGAAATGATTTTGCTTTGGAATGCTGATAGTCCGAGAAAATGGGAGCTAAAGGATATACCGGAACAACTGACCAGGGCTGGTATTGACGAGTGTCGAATCCGCAACCCTTGGATTACTAGTCAGACGCGCAACTTAATGAGCTATTGTGGTTTCAACGGGTAAAAAAGAGAATAAGGACGTAATAAACAACGTCAAACAATATTGACCTTTTAGTTTTGATTCACTCTAGAACTCTAAGTACAACATAAATAGTCTGCACACTTACATCAGGAATACAAAAAGTGTGAATGACTCCAGAAAGCGGAATGAAACTGAATGATTAACTTTTCTCCTATATACACTATAAATTAGGAATGTATTTCGTGATGTACCCCGTATGACAACATACACTATGTTGCAAACCTTCCTCAGCTTTGTTGGGGTGGGTTGTATGGCTTTTGTTATCGTTATCTAGAGGGTGATCGCCTACGGTGTAATTTGCCCGGAACGAGTAAATATAAAGTGTGAAACTTTTAAGTGTAATAAATAAAGATCTGAGCAGATATATAGAACATAATGGTACGAGCCCCACATCATAAAATTTCATAAACAATAAAATTCATAAACAACTGTGATAATTATTACATTTGAAGACAAGCTTCCTTTCTGAATTAAATTATTCAACAAATTTGAAACACAAATATACTTATACAAATATCCGATCTGTTAAGTGATTGAATTAATTCATCATCACATCGAGTGAAGGATCGAAAACATTGCCTTGTACAGAATCATAACCTGATGGTACTGGTTCAGCCCGAATCCACTGCGACTGTTCTTTTGACTCCCTTGTTTCTGTAAGTTTGTGTCCTTTCCACTTTTTCCCTTTTCCAAATTCTCAGGTCACTCGCCTCTTTCTGCCCTTCCAACTTTGTGTGGGGACTTTGGTTTTGTAAATACTTGGTACGTCACGTGGATACTTCCCGTGGAGCTATCTCATCTTCCAAAAGTAAACAAAACGGCAACATTAGTATTCTGTTAGGTAACTTACTGTGACGGTATAATACTTTCTCCTCTCCTTAATGTCTATCGGAATTCAAACAGATACCAACGGTCATCTGGTCTAACTAAATACGGCAGACAATAAACAACCTAGTTTCACACGAATAATTTCCTGCCTAATGGCTGTTTCAACATTACACCGAGACGTCAGTTCACGTCTCGTCTCAATTACACAAATTAATGATTAAAATTCCTTACGTGACTCAACTATGGTATTTATGGAGAATATACACATTTAAGTCTCTAACATATATTAAACTTCACTAAATGGTTTAACAACATTAATTTCACATGGCTTAACAACGTAAATTTCAGTCAATACGCTTCAAGTCTTAAGCATACATGAAATTGTCTAAATCAGAGAATTTACACGGATTCTCGTAACTCACATCGCTAAAGTAAGGCATGAAATTCTAGACACATTTTTACTTATAATAATCGAGAATATACATTCAAAAGAATCATCAATCTTATATAAACATATAGATGAACTCGTACAGTTGTATTCATATCAAGATAATTGATCTACGAATCTAACCAAATAAATTCATGAAAGTATAAGCACATAAATCACAAATTGATATCAATATACCTTGTCTCTTCACCGCCAGAATTTTGTTCGTAATTACGATCCGAGGGATTCGATGTTTGGAAAAACATCGAATCTCTCGGAACGTAATTACGAGTGAATTTCTTCTAAATTCGACCCGGAGTCTTCTACTGTTTGTTTTCTCTTTCAGAAAATAAAATGGTGTCGACTGACTAAAATTTTGCGATAAGCACATTTAAACAAAGAGTTTTCATGTACAGTCACGCCCCCTTTATTTAGCGTAACCAGTCCGAATTAAATATATTTGCCGCCTGAACTAGGCTCAAAACAATACAGTTCCTCTGACAACCTCATACAACCCAATACAGATTCCTAGTAATTTTCAGAAATGACAGTTCTCCATACAGATCGGAAGTTGACCCCCTACCTTTCCGAGTTAAATAAATGAAGGTTTAATCAATAACCAATGTTTCCATGACAGTGACATTTGCAAATTAGTAAGTTACATCGATTTAAGCACGCATCAGTCCACATAAATCTAATTAATCGTTCATCTGTCTAACTTAATGTGTTCTTCATAGATCGACAGAAATTTGCCCCCACCACTATTAATTTACGACGTACTAAGTCACGACATACTGTATTCACATGATCTCACGCAAGAAATGGGGAAACTACAGAATACTTCTTGAAACTTCCATATCCCATATGTTACTGAGAAAGTTCGCCATAGGCACCATTTTAAGTCTTATTGTCACGATTATTTTTAATTATCAACATGTCCGTAAACAACTATTCATAGATCCTACGTACGCACAGATTTTAGCAAAAGATATTCTATACAATTTGCAACTGTGAATAAAAATTATGAAAATTAAAAATAATCATATACCAGTAGTTACAAAAATTATAGATCTAAATAGCACTTGTTTTAAAGATTTGGGATTGTTTTCGACAATATTATATTGCGCTTTATCATCAGTAGCACAATAATCGTATTGAACAGTAATAAACATCTTTTATCGTGTATCTACCATGCAGATTACGATGTGTGGCTGTTAACACTGTCATCTCTGTATGTTCGTCCGAATGTTTGCAATGAAATCCGCACATCTGCATGCAGCCATAGTAAACTCTCTCTCTCTCTCTCTCTCTCTCTCTCTCTCTCTCTCTCTCTCTCTCTCTCTCTCTCTCTCTCTCTCTCTCTCTCTCTCTCTCTCTCTCTCTCTCTCTCTCTCTCATGTTCAGTATTTATGACTTGTTAAGTTACGGGCCTTACAAAAAAGTGCGATTGAGATATCCGTGTATTATAGACGCTGCTGAACTATGTAAAGTGCTTGTACATGTAAACTGTTGTTATCATCGCTAACGTGCATCTAAGGCTCTGCATTATCTCAAGTTTTCAATGCAAACAAGATTATTTATGTCAACCAGTATTCTCCCAACAGGTCAAAGACACATGTCCAGATAGACGTATACTCGAACGAGTAAAACATAACTACGATTATGATCACAGTAAAATTATCATAATCGGGGTAGATAGTACAGTATTTTATTTATTGTTCTTAAACTCTTTGAATCAGCGTAGCATTATGAAATATTTTGTAAGTATTAGAATTAACGGATGATTTTGATTTTAATGGAGTTGGAATCGATAGGAAATCGTGTTACCGAAATTTTCTTAAAGCATCACCCCTCACCGACTTAAAGAAAAATTTCTTATTATCATGATACAGACTGTCAAGCTAATCCCAATAAGAAGTCGCCGGAAAGTTTCCTAGGTTTAAAAAGCATAAAGTTGTAATGGAACTGAGATTTCTTGTCTGTTAAACCCAGTCTTAAAACATCAAAACGTAATTTTGTGTAATGTCCACAGTTGCTGAAATGGATTAAAATCTCTTTAAGAATTGAACTGTTCGATAAACTGACTGTACTGAATAATCTCCGAAAAATTATTTGAGGTCGCATTCATTCATTTTTTATATAACTGATAATATTAGATGGACTATCAGAATCATTACTATAGATGGACTATCAGAATCATTACTATAGATGGACTATCAGAATCATTACTATAGATGGACTATCAGAATCATTACTATAGATGGACTATCAGAATCATTACTATAGATGGACTATCAGAATCATTTCTATAGATGCAACAATATTTGAAATCATATGGCCATTAATAATGATGCCTGAAAGGCCTTGGCGCCAAAATAATTTCTAACTGCTACCAAAGTTTCTTAAACATTTGATCAGGGGAAAATTGTCTAAAATGGATTTCAAAATTAGTTAATATGTAAGACACCTTAGGCACAGAACGGAATTTATCATGGCCTAAAAAACAATTCGAACAATATATAATATTAAATGGTCCGTCCGTTCTTTCAGATTTGGTTACTTAATTTTCATTAATTTTATAATGTTGTTGCAGACGAATTGGAAACATTGTACAATATCAGATTCCTCCAATAATTTTTAAAGGTAAAATGGTCAATATACAAATAGTTTTGTCTTGCAACCGTCTTACGTCCTCTTCATCAGCAAGTTTATATAATATCAATTACTTTTCAGATATTATCGTATTAAATGTAATAAGAACTATTGTGGTTTGATTGTCCGGGCAAAAACTATGAGGAGCAAAGGAAAGGAGTGGTAGCAATATCTTTCGTGATGTAGTGGGACGTATAAGGTTTAGTCCAAAAAGAGAAGCTGACAGGAATTATAATGGTCCTTTTAGAGCTTATTAGCTTCGGGATAACACTAATATCTATATAAGCTTCGCCAAATTTAATACAATGTGGTGCAAATTGTTTTACCTTTTATTTTTAAGGAAATCATAATTAGAGGTATTCATCAGCAAACGACATATGATTGATAGCGCTTGAAAAACGACATTCAGGGGAAGAAACGATTCAGGGCCTCTTCCATAAACGTATCATAAATATAACTATTCTTATGTAAACAAAAAAAAACATTCATGCAGCATTTTTTTTTTGTCATCAATATTCTTTAAAGATATGTGACGATCATATATGTTCATGATATTTATTTTATGTCAAACCTCTTCATACAATCCTGGCGAATTTTTTAAATTCTAAATTTATCGGTGATTTAGAATGATGCACAATTTTATTGATTAGGTAGAGATACATTTCACAGTATAAAGTAAATTTGTACCAACTCGGATCTTGATACGTAGGCGTTGATTGTCCATCTTTCTGTAAAATTATAATATAAACAGCGATAAACCGAGTAGCATACACTAATCTCCATGTCAATTCTTAAATCCTTTCTACCCCACCACGGAGAGATCTCTTTAGTACATAGGTGACAAAGAAATTTGGATTCGCAATAGTGATTTTTCTCTAGGATTTGTATGTTTTATTCAGTCAAAGGATCAAAGTCATACATGTAGACCGACTATTAGCCACTTGTTAAAAGCTTTGTTTCATTAGACCGGTTATTCAATGTTCTTAAAGTTTATAATTATGACGAGAGTTATCTTGACTTACAATCAGTGAACTTGGAAAAAGTATGCGATGGCAAGAAGCTATGACCATTTCGAAAATAAATTCTTTTCACACGAAACAAGTGTATGATTTTTGGTCCCTGATATTTGCTAATTGTTCCCAAAATTTGTCAACAAAACTTTCCTCAAAATACATTGAAATCAGTGTGACCAAATGTGGTTTAATTTCACAATGAAACATAGTGGAACCATTTTATATCCCCTTAAAGTTGTGCGCATTTTTGTATAATTAATCAATAATGAGATTGAATGCATACGAAATAGGAACTCGAGTAATTCGTGGTTTTTCTACATTATTTCTAATTTGCTTAATTATCACATTGTACCAACAAGATGGGAATAAATTACAATACTGTCATCAGTTCCCGGTCTTTCATTGCAAAGTGTTTTCTTCTACTAAATGTATAAACATTATTTTTAATGGAAGAAAACTATTGTAATAAAAGAAAAGCATCTGGGAATCATGCGGCATAAAACTGGATGCAGCGTATAAAACATATTTCGCGTCTTCTATATTTAAATGTGTGCAATACGTGTCCAACCCTTCAAAGCAAATAAACATTTTTGCTGTCACATTATGCTCCGGTAAAATTGGTATTTGAGCTCTTCATTTACTTGTGATTTCTAGCAAACAGTGTAGACCATCATCTGACAGCATATTATATGACGGTAGATATGGATATATGATGCTTGCATGTTTTTTTTTTATTAGTCATTGTGGATGTAAACATTATATGACGGCAAAACCTGGATTATGCTAATGGCTGCTGGGTACTTTTTTACATCTAAGTCCATGCTGTTTTCAGTACGGTGTACCTTTAACATTCATTAATGCAATAGTAACTGTGAAGTGAAGGCAGATTTGGGTAACTGGGTGTACATTTTATATTGGTTAATACTGAAGTCAATATGCAAAGGTAGAAGTGGTTGCTTGCTATTTGTAGTTGGGTGTTCATTTTATACTAGTTAATACATTAGAGGTCATTACGTAACGATGGAGTTGAATTTGTACTGTTATTTGTATGATAGTTATGCTTTACAAAGGTAACCCTGGTTATACACGTTGAGCAAGCTGACAGGATAAATAAAACTTGCCCATGGTAGCTTTAAGACTGAACCAAAGTATGGCATCATACTATCACAAATGAAAGCTACAGAATAAAATAAGATATAGATAACAAGTGTGTGTGTGTGTGTGTGTGTGAGTGAGTGTGTGTGTGTGTGTGTGTGTGTGTGTGTGTGAGAGAGAGAGAGGGGGGTGGGTGTTCAGGTAAATTATATTGAACTATAAAAAAATACAGATAACAAAGAACATAACTGTTAACTTAAAATTTTGTTTTATTATATTATAACATTTTTATAGATCTACCTTTGATTTGTTAATGAAAATTTCGTGGGCGAGGTGTTTGGGTCAGGGTATTTTAGGGATGTTGTTTTTGTTGCCCAAATAAGCTAGCAGACTAATCCTCTCACCTACAACAATAATAATGACGGCTCGATTTTGTATAGTAAAATATTTGTACATGTAACTGAATGAAAAGAAAACACTTTTTTGTTTCCATTTACTTATCCAGTATCACCTACTCACCTCATCGTCGATGTGCATCAAAAAATCTTTAATAAATTGACTTTTACTACTGATTTGAGAACACTTAGTTTATATTTCTAATTGTTTAACAGAAAGTGTTTACCTGTCTCTGGTAACTATTACGTACAAATGGAGGATACATGTCATTAGTAGGTGCTAGAATTTCGGTACATTGAATGCACTGTTTAAAACTCCTGAGTGATGATCGTTAGAGAAGAATATACATTTTTTTTTCGACACACACCAGTTAAAGAAATCTATTGTTATCAATTATCATGTAGTCGCCGTGAAACTAGCGACGTGCATGAAAACAATATCGGTGCTCACCGTTAAAGATCATTTCCATCTCACCTCAGTCTGCGTGTGTTCGAGTTCAGTTAAGCCAAGGTGGGTATGTTAGAAAGCGTGCCAGTAGCTTCTCGTAGGTCGGTGGTTCTTTCCATGATTTTCTCGGGTTATTCCGACATCAGTGCATCTGCCCGCCATGTATAGCATATCTTGTGCTGAAAAATTTCGTTAAACCCTACAAAATAACAACAACAACAACAATAACAACAATCAAAACAATCTCTGACGTGCCGACGTCTTAGTCAGCAAGCTTGGCTTGTGTTGTTGCCTACTAACAATCACCCGTGACTAAGTTTGCACTTAACAGTCGGCGAACTCTGTATACAAATATTTCGATTTAAACGTAATGTATAAGTCATATTATCAATATTTATTCCCTATATACCAAAACTTACCTGCAATAGTAAATATTCACCTTAACATGTTTGGGCAAAAAAGGAAAACTGGCTGTGATATTGACTACAAGACGGCTATGACAGATTTTAAAGACGTGAAACAAAGGATCGATGGATAAAAGAATCTGCGGGCAGTTTATATAAAAGAATAATGTGCTAAACATAAACTCTGAATAAGGCAATGAAATTTTATTACATCAATGATGGATGATAAAAAAATATAAAATTATAACAAAAAGAATAAGCATTTAGTTTAATGTATATTTTCTATTTTAATCGAATACATTTATTTAAAAAAATGAACATAAACTATTCTAGGAAAAAAATCATTCTTATAAATCTGATTACTACATTCTGGAAACAAGAAAGTTCTTTCCTATTTATTATCCTGACATAATTGCTTTACTGCTGTACCAAGTAATTTTTGACTTAATAACAGCGGTTGTTTAATGCCATGATTATGCAAGCGGAATGTATAATCTACGCTACATATTAGGCTTACTAAAGCAAGGCATTTAAGACCTGATGTAAATTTGTTTAAAAAAAACAAAGCTCAAAGAAAACTTATAAAAATGAAGTAACAAAACATGGAATTATTAGTATGCCTGTATCATAAATGAAATGGATGCCAAATTATATCTGAAAACTATAGACTAAATAAGATATAAATAATGGACAAGAATTAAAAAAAATTAAAGTTTTCAATTGACAATTCACAATGGATTTTACTACTGCAACGTGGGAAAGGTGTTGGAAAAATATAAAATGAATGAACTCCCGATTAATGAAACTTTGTACGTTTTCACATAAGCTAAATAATTTCGCTACACCATTTGTTTTAAAGACACAATATACCTAAAACCGAATCTTTTGAGGTGAAATTGTTTTTGCATTGTCTCAAATAGCCAATAGTTGCTGCACGTGGAGTTACGTTCCTGTTTTCTACCACTCTATTACATCGTCTGCTTAATAAAAATTCCCAAACAAACTGACATAACTGAGAAATCTTAAATTACGGATTGTCTTCAGTGTTATTTCTTTATTGCAGAGACAAATTTTCAAACAATTCAGTAATATTTTCCCTCGGATTATTCAGAACTAATTTCCCAAAATTCGGAATAAGCATCAAACTAGTAGCACCCAATTCCGTGAAACAACATGTGCAGTTTACTGGAGTACCAATATGCTCCTTGAAATGATTCTTTAAATTTTATTGTCCTTGAACTTGCTGTGAACCACTGATATCTGGATACTTGAACACGTTGATTCGTCCAAACTCTCCGATCCACAGTTGATTGAAAGAATCAAGAGCCATCTTCCCGCAGAGAAAATCACCACCATTTGGCCTTAGGCAAGCCAGGGTGTTGCCCCGATAGTCCAGTATGTCTATATCACCCCCAACACGAGAAACAAGCAAGTGACCCCTATGATCAAAAATCAAATCATAAGCAGGGCGATTGATTTTGGCTAACGTGTTTCCTTTATGATCGAAAATGAATATGGCTCGTTTCGTATCTGTTGAACCAAATTGGGCCATCTGAGTGTTCTTGTTACCTGTTTTAGCCACCGACGAATTTGACCTTGATGCTGATTTTGTAACAATAGGACGTGATACGGGTTGAGTAGAAATATTGATAAAAGATTTAAAGAATGATTCTTGTGTTGTTTGCGTTGTTTTGTTTTCCGGAAATCTGGTTTTGTCCACTGTTGTATTTGTGCTTGTTGCTGAGAAAATGCCAAACGGGTTTGGCCCTGGTTGTATAGGAGCATTTGTAGGAGTTTTAGAAGAAAGTGCTTGAGTTTGTTTAGCCTCATGTGCGTCCATTGCTGATTTTGAGTTTGTTGCCGATATGAAGGTAAATGAGCTTGATGCAGGTTGTATAGGAGCCTTTGCATAAAGACCAAACGAAATTTCTTGCATTGGTGTTACTTTCGAAACTTCCGGTGCGTCCGTTGATGAATTTGAGCTTGTTGCTGATAAAGTGCTAAACGGGTTTAAAAGTGGCTGTGTGCTAACCTTTGTATCCATTCCAACTGGAATTCCCTGTGTTGTTTTTGCTGTAGAAAATTCTATTGTTTCTTTAAAATTTGTATCCAACTGTTTAGTTTCGGTGAAAGGGTTTATATCTTGAGCGCATACAGCGAGAACATCTGTGAATTTGCACACGGCAACACAATATAATGTCTTGAACGTAGATGCACGTGGGGCATATTGCCTGGCAACTTGACCAGTCTGGTCAATGATGACCAATTTAGGCGGTTCATTGCAACATACAGCAATATTTCCATTTTCAAAAGCAGCGAGGTCACCAGGACTTGATGATAAGAAGCAAAATTGTTTGGCCTCGTAAGTTTTGGTAATTTTATAAATAATTTTTTCATTTGATTGAGATAAAAACAGGGTTCCATCTTGGCCCAATGCCATATATTCTATCTCAAAATCCTCCATTACTTTCTTTTGCTTGGATCCCTGCTCATTAAACATGATAAGACCAGAGCTTCCAGCCTCTGCTATCCAGACGTTTCCTCCCTGACATGGCAATATGCATTTTATCTCGCCGAATTCAGGTGTGCAAAATGCACTTATCAGCTCCATTTTCATAGGTCCACATGGTAATGTCTTCGTGTCATTTACAATATGACCGATGCTTTTGCAATCAAATTCTTTACAATTATCTTCAAATTTGACATTTACTCTTGGAATATCCATGTGTGATGATAAGTTGATTTCCTTAATTTTGCACATCATCTTATTTCCATCCCTCAAAACTTCTGCATCACTTGCCAATGTAATCAATCTCTTCATACCCACATATTTTTCTTTTGCTGCTTCTATATCTCTTTTCAACTGAAATAACTTTAATTTCTCACGTTCGCAAATTGTTGTGATTTCAACTTCCCACTTCATAATGGCGGCTTCTATGTCACTATTCATTTTGACTGCTCTTCGTTGCAAACGGTCTTTCGCCTCTTTCTCGCTTTTCTCGACCTCGGATTCTCTCTCTGAAATAATATTCAGATTACTTTCGGTTGAAACAAATATTTCACTAGTCTGCCATGTTTTAATCAAAAGATTTCGTTTGATGTTAGCAGCCACAGCAATAGGCTCCGTTTTGTGTTGGTCGTGTTCTTCGTAGTCACACGAGGGACACATAAACTCCTCACAAGTTAAGCAATAACAATCTGCAACTTTAGACTCGTGCTGAAAACACGTTAGCTTGTCCGGCCTCTTATTATTAAGAGTTTTCAAACTAGCCAATTCGTGGTCTTTTGTTATTATTAGTTTCTTATGGAGCAGAACGCATTCATCGCATATTGTCAGTTCACATTCCTCGCAGTAAAATGTAGCCCTGGGCTTTGTCTCACCATCACAGTTTTCACACAAATAATTGACCTCTTTTGATTCCCTTTCCTCTAGTCCCTCTTCCTCTGTAGTGTGAATGTAGAAGTTGGTCTGAAAAGAGATAGCACCACCCTCCGGGATGTCAATGTCCGTCCAACACAATGGACATTGAAACTTGGTATCAGGTTTTACTTTAGAAATGTGTATTTCCAAGCATACTTCACAATAACTATGAAAACACGGCAGTATTTTAGGTCTTTTGTAAGGCTGATGGCAAACTCCACACTTGGACTGAATATGTTGAGCCGTCGCCATATTTGATACAAAAAGAAAGTAGAAATGCGTTCCACTTCCACGAAACGAGGAGCCAAAGGTCAAGTACGCGGTGAATAAATGTACACAGTCTGTATTTTTTTTTAATACCGTTCAACGCGTGATATAGTTATCTTGACAAGCACAATTTTATTTCACTGTATGAATATAATATAACAATCTATTAACTAATGTTGATTACGCAAACGTCCAGCACTACTTCCGGCAATCTGATTTTGAATATTCAGTACTTGAAATAATTTAATGCATATGACGACTACTTTGATATGATTAAGCTGAAGAAAATCGATATAAACTATTTATTTTTCCCTTGGGGTTAAGTAATATGAAATAAAATGTTCATTCATTTCCAATATATATATATATATATATATATATATATATATATATATATATATATATATATATATATATATATATATATATATATATATATATATATATATATATATATATGTATGAACATTTAAACACAGACAGTGAAATAAAATGTTCATACTTTACCTATATATATATATATATATATATATATATATAGATAGATAGATAGATAGATAGATAGATAGATAGATAGATAGATAATGGGAAATTTATGAACATTTAAACACAGACAGTGATCCAATAGCAATCTGTTTTAAGGCAGATCTCAGTTCTATATGAATCTGATATCGCCCGCTAAGAGGTCATGCTCTGGTGACCTTTGAAATAGCCAATGAAAATGCAGCTTTCAAAATTCTGATAGTAAATAAAATTGTACGGTACACATTGATGCTATTCAGACACACTGCTCAGTTTCCCAATTGTGAAGATATAAGATTTCGTTTGATTTGCTAATACAACTAGCTATTAGTGTAATAGCATAGACTCGACCCAAGAGATGTCGCATACATAAAATTTGGTCAGAACATATTATAAAAATATTGTAATTTAAAATTTTGTACAACTGCCCTTTGACTCACTCAGTGGGACCACTAGATTGACATAAAAAATGACACCCCTGGTTAGATTGTTAATCTGATGAAAAGAGAACTACACAATTTTGTAAAAATCCATTAAAAGGTTTAGGAGAATGGATGTCTGCAGACAAATAATCTGCCGTACGGACGTTATGGAGGTATTGGCAGTTCGGAAACACACATGCTGCAAAATATGCTACTATCTTTTTCTAAAGAGCATACTGTTCAATAAATATAAAGTAAATCCCCCCCCCATTCCAGGGGTCCCCGAGAGGCCGAGTCGTAAAAAGCTCTCAATGTTACGTATCATTGCCATCTCTCCTCTGTCTGCGTGGGTCGTGGGTATGTGGTTCTTTCCGTGGTTTTCCTGGGTTCATCCTATACCGCAATTGTATAGCCTATCGTATCTAGAATCATGGTGTTAAACCCTACAACAACAACATCAGCAACCCAAAATTATAATTACAGCTCTATCTATAAACCGACTTTTTACTATTCCTGCTATTTATATTGACAGAGGTGAAAAACTGATGCCACCAGTTTTTAGATCTTTTTGTTGTGAGTGAATCCCCACCCTCAGTATATACAATAATAAATTAATCTACTGATAAATTCTGAGTTTATTTTTGTCAGTACGCACACTACGTTATATTCGTGCTATGGATATTGATAGAGCTGGAACAGTGTTTACAAAAAAGTAATATTTCTTTCAATATGCAGAATCACAAAGGACAATAATTGAAACTTTTTGGCAACATACATAATGACACTATACTGTATTGTAACATGCTGGGCAGTCTTTATAGAGGTGATATAAATATTCAATGGCCTTAACATTAACGCAATAATCTTGTTATCAATATATTCAATATATAACATGTGTCTGAGTACAAGTATGATTGAGGTTTAGTAATGTCATAGCTAAATGTCTTACAAAATAACACAAAATACCACAAAGGCTGTGTAAGAGAAACGAGATCAATTTGATATTATAATGGTGGAAATTAAAGGATTATACCTAAATATCAACTGACAATGACATAAGAGAGTACAAAATCTCATTAAATATTACGTACATGTCACTTTATCGTAACAAATGGACTAAATATTTATTAAACTAATGCTCACAACACTGTAAATTTTATCCCGCCTTTACATTTGTCAATCAGATTGAGATGAAGTATATTTCTTTAACGAAATGAATAAAACTATATTAATATTGACAAATAGCGTTTAGATTCGCTTCGTTTACGATATATATATATATATATATATATATATATATATATATATATATATATATATATATATATATATATATATATAAAACTTTAAACTATTTCGGCATTCCCAGCTTCCATCTCATTCCACGAAATTGAAATATGGGCCAACCGAACTTGAAAATACGTCAATTTGTTTGTATCAAATTCTGAATCTTTGGAAAAAATATATCAGAGTAAGTAAAGTCCGACTAAACTAATGAATCTTTAATTTGTGGAAAAGAATAAGTATGAATTACCAAGTTTGTGAGCTACCCTGATCATTTGCCCTCTTGTTCTCCTGTCAGTCGACCATGGAACATTCTAGAAAACACTTATATAGGAAGTAAGATGTCGACTTTTAATATAATTGTCATGGGAGGCGTTTTACATTATATGAATAAGGTCATGAAAGTTTATAAGATTCTCTGTAATCCAACCAGCCGTTCTTTAGCTCACGATTGTTATCGCTATTCCCCATTACAAATTATAAAATTGACATAAAACTTTACAGACACGTTTATCCCATGGTTTAGCTGGTACTAAAAAATGATGGAAAGCCGCTAGAACGTACCTTATGGCCGCAATAATTTGACTTTCATGCTATTCCTACTTCTCCAGAATATATGATCATATCAATATGAGGTTTTCACTCGTACATTTCTTATAATGTCTAGATGTTTGTAAATGAAACGTATGCAGATATAACATACATCTGTCACTTCTCTTCTTGAATTATTGGTTATATCAGCGTGAGGCTTTCAATGAAATAGTTCTTATCATGTCTAGTTCGTTGTAATTTAAAAAAATGGTGACAATTTGATTTCCGTATTAGGTTTTCACCAGAAACGTTTTATGAAAATGATGCCAAGCTGCGTTTAAAACAGTGCAAACATTATATTTGTAATTATTCTAACACGTGTCACTTTATTTCTTTCCATCCATGTGTCTGTAACATATCTTGTTTGAAAATAATAGCTCAGACTTTAAAAATTAGAACCATTATGCTTTAATCACTTTATCTAGGTCGTGAGTTATTGACCTCACTGTATTATCCAGTTCTTATAAGTGTTTTGTGTTGATTACATATTTGTATATGTCCATATTAAATATTGGCATATGATGTTATGGTGTTGTCCAGACCTTAATTATTTTGTATCTTTTTTAGAGATCTTATCGAGACTTTTCAAAAGTACTCACAACTAGATAATGTTATGTGTACCACAAAATCTAGGAAATTAAAATGAAGATTTCGTTCAGTGACCTGTATCCATCTCCAGAGTAAATGCTGATTTGTTTAAGATGTCTTACTGAAACTAAAGACAAGCATATAATATTTATGTGTGAATGTTTTGTCACATGCCATGTCCAGCGCGCTTGCCACAAAGGCAATGTTAACTGCAATGGAAAGTCTAATTCTGTGACATGTGTACTTTCTAAAATATAAGTACAGGATATATTTTAATGACATTTGAGAAAGCATATACCATACAAAAGACTTGACAGTGTGCTTGATACCAATTAGACCACAGCTACGTTGGATGCCTCAAGTCCAGGGTCATTGAAAGGAATGGATTAAGACCATTATCTCTCCTCGTACATACAATGTGGCCACTGCAAGAACGATTTTGAAAATTTTATCATCACTATTTCAGCAAGAATGGCTCCATTGACATTGGATTTCTATAGACTTCTTATATTGTCTGATCGGTGCTGAATGAAAACAGTGCTCCTCTGATATTAAATACGCTTACCATAGTGGTCAGCTTGAACATATTACAGATATTCTTTCTGAGTACATGATCACATGGACACTGGTCTTTTACTAAAAGATTTCTTATTTTATGTGTAGTTCATCCATACTAAATCTTTTATGAGCTCGAATATTTACACCATGTATTCAATTTGAAAATTATTTTAGTAATACTCCTCCACGCTGGATAGTTATGTGGATATGGTGTTTGCACCAAAAGGAAACCGAAAATCGAAGTGGTGCTGATCTGATGAAAATCTTGTTATCACCACTACTCTTGTATTTTAAAAGATTGGTAATATTAACATTGGTCATCATCGCCCATCAAATTCATAAGCAAGTTTTCTTCTAGATCATTCTAAATGTCTAAACATAAATGTAAACCTTGAACCAAATAACAGTAAATAGTATATTTATTACTTACAAAAACGCAGGTACAAATTGCTTGTAACTGTCTAAGGTCAATCAGCCATGTCAACATGTTTGCTTTATCTGAAAGTACACTGTGTACAGTCATCGACAAAAGTTAACTAAGTAATATGTTAGTAATAGATGACCCTTACAATCTATAATCATGGATAAAATTTAAACTCACAATATAGATATACATAACACTACAATTTTATTGCCAACTATAATCAAAACATAGGAACATGAAACTATCATACACGTTTATTTCTTATCTTATTCTTGGACTAGTGGATAGGATTTTGCGACACTTCATCCAATCCAAACCATCACCACCATCCCAGTTCAGGATATAATTATGTAGCACGCTTGTAAAAATTATTCATAATTGAAGGGAGGTAACATTTTCCTCAATTTTTTATACACTGACACAGAGTGATTGTAAGATATATTGGTGGTGGTGATTGTAAAATATATTGAAGGGAGATAATACTAATATCATTTGATGTAATACTTACCTGCTACTAAAGCATTGCTATTTACCTTCCGGTAGGAATATATCAAACGAAAGACATACATTCCATTCTTCCATTAGAGTTAACCAGAAGCTATTAGAACCTTTGGCATGCATGAAGGACACTCAAATATATATGAGTGAGCATTACAAGACAGACATCAGTACGAGGAGGGAGGGGGAATATGGCAAGAACTGCATTTTAATGTCGGTAATATCTTACCTGTTGCTGTTGCATAGCTGAATTTGTCAGGTGAGAGGAATGATGATCGAAAACCGTCAAACAATTACAAGTACAAAGAATATTCACCTTAAAGCAGAGCAGGATATTGTTGCTGAATGTACTCTATGCTGTCGTTGGAGAAACAGTAATTATTACTATAAGAATATCCGGTATATAACCAAATATCCGTGATATAATCTTCGTTACATAAATGTACAAAAAAGCAATAGATGTCGCTTTGGCTTGTAGACTTTTAGGGAATTATACACAGTTTTCAGTATCCGCAACAAGTCTATACAAGCTGGTTGTATTTATAGTTTTAACTCACTTGGAGACAGCCATGTAGATGTTAACAAACACAACGTTTTTGTGTTTATTTGTTTGTTTTATATATGTTTTGTATTTGCCTTTGAAAAAGACACAAGAGTCGAAAGAGCTCAGGCTAATTAGTTACTAGTTTCGCACTGTTCGTCGTCAGTTTATTGCATATATATATATATATATATATATATATATATATATATATATATATATATATATATATATATATATATATATATATATATATATATATATATATATATATATATATGACATCTCATTTTGTCCATGTTCGTTTGAGTCTTAGGCTCGCTCAAAGTGGATATATTAGAAATCTTGTCAGTAGTTTCCCATGTGATAGTGGTTCTTCCCCGGGGTTTTCTGGGTACTTCCTCAGCAAAATATATTACCCACCGCGTATATCGTAATAGCCACTGGAAAATAGTGTGAAACTCATAAGAACTAACCAACCCTGTCAATGGTAACTTTGTACTCTTCATGCTGATGTTACTGCTTTGGAATTCGTAACTGTTGCCGCTGGTGCTATCTCGGTGGGGTGGCGGTGAACGTCGATATAGTCAGAGGTATTATAGAAATCTGGATCAAGGTTTCTTTCTCTTAGGTTGAGATGGAGAAGTAGGGTGCATTTCTCTCGGATATTTTAACTGCTTGACAATGCCCCGAAGTAAACAACGCCTTTAGTTTTCTCTTCATTCACAATTAAAAGTTTTCTCTTCCCCTATTCGTCTTGATTATTTCTTCTTCAATAAATATTACTTCCTCTTCTTTCTGTCATTGCAATAAATTATCCGATTCTTCCTTTTCTTTTTTTATGAAATCGTGAACCAATGGTAATGATGGAGGAGGAGGTGAAGGAAGTACACTAGTCAAATGCAAACATGCTTACAAAAACAGTAAACTGCTGCGATCCTCACCTGGAAGAATATACGTATTATTTACAGCAGTAGTAGTAGTTGCTGTTAGAGTACTAACACTTCGAATATACGACGAATCCGCGGCTTTTAATTAAAGAAAGTGATATTGATAAGGAGTACAAGATATTCAAGATTTCTGTTCTCAATGCATATGAAAGTGTGATTTCTAAATGTCAACATGAAGGCCCACTTCATGGCCTTCATACAATATTTCTATAATTTAAGTTGTACATTTATCAGAGTTGTATAACGATATACAATTAAATAAATAAAGCAGAGATAAACTTCATAGCATTAAATCTGTATTATATTTTCGTCTTGATGATCCATCTTTGTGTGAAATTATATTCTAAACAGCAATAAACAAAGTATCATACTCTTCTCTGGAACATAACATAAGTCTTGGTCTGCATGCATTCACCTATTTCCATGTACGTTCTTATTATAGTCTTTAACCCCACCACAGAACGTTCTCTTTTATAATTAGGTGGCAATGAAATTTTATTCGCAAGAAAGTCCTCTTTGGGATTCTGTATCATATTCCGCGAAAGGGGCAAAGTCACTCAAGTTTAAGCTTTGTTGCACTAGACAAGTTATTCAATGGATCCTAAATCTTTCATAAGAACCAGATTTTAATGACCTACAATGTAGGTAGGGTCATTTCTTGAACGTAGAAAAAGTATGCGATTGCAAAACGCTACGACCTCCTCGAAATGTAATTCTTCTTGGACGAAACATGTATATGTTCTTTGGTCCCTGATATTTGCCAAATGTTCTCAGGCACTCGTGAAAAATATTTCCACAAACCACATTGAATAAGTTTGACAAAATGTGGTTTCATTTTTGAGTGAAGCATTATGAAACAAGCGTTTTTTGTTGTTTTTATTAAAAATCATCTTACAGATCTTTCGTAATTATTTATAATTAGTTAATATTGAGATTGTATACATATGAAATGGAAGCTCGAGTGTTTCTTAGTTTTTTCCAAAAATCGAACATTATTTCTAATTTGCTTCATTATCGCATTGCAACAATAAGATACGAATAAATTAAAATATTGTTATAATTCCCATGGTTTCTTTTCCAATATGTTTCCTGCTATTAAACTTAACAACTTTATTATTAATAGAAGGAGCAGCGTGCAATAAAAGCACCCGGGGATGGTGTGCTATGAAATAATGTACAGTTTGCAAAGTAAAGTTCACGTCTTCTGTATTTATTAGTGTGCAGTAGGGGTCCAACTCTGAACAGCGAAGAACCATACTTGCTATCACATTAAGCTAGCGGTATTGAAGCTGTCCAATTACTTGTGATTTCAAGTAAACAATGTAGACCACGATCTGACAGCGCATTATGTGACGATAGATCTGGATCCATACTGTTTGCGAGGTGCACGTTTTATTTTGATTAATATGGATGTAAATATTATGTGACAGGAGAACATGGACTATCCTGTTGTGTGTCTTATTTCATCTGATTGTAAGTGGCTGCAGCAGGGTGTACCTCTTGCATTCATTAGTGCGATAGTAAATAGGTAGTGACGGCAGATTTGGGTCTATGGTGTTCATAAATTAGGTAAAAGTTTTATACTTTTGTAAATATGTGACGAGAGATTTGGGTATTTGCTAATTGCAAATATCTTTTACATTCATTAGTACATTAGCAATAATTACGTGACTATGGAGTTGAATCTGTTATCTGCATCGTATTTATGGTTTATGAAGATAACAATACTTTTACAGATTGGGAGAGTAAAGCTTGAACCTATTTATGACAGCGTAATACCTATTTATCTTTCAATATATATTTCCATCTCTCTATCGATATATATATATATATATATATATATATATATATATATATATATATATATATATATATATATATATATATATATATATATATATATATATATATATATATATATATATATATATGGTATTGAAGTTGTTCAATTACTTGTGATTTCAAGTAAACAATGATCTGACAGCGCATTATATGACGATAGATCTGAATCTTGACTTGAAATGAAAAATTACAAAGAACAGAACTTTATATTATTTTTTTTTATTATAACCTTTTTATGTATCTACTTTCGATTTGTTTTTAGTACTTGATTGGTTATATTTTTATCTGTCTTTTTTTCCGTAGGGGTAACAACGACAATACTGAAAGCGAGACGTTTTATTGGAGAACTATTATTTGTATCCATTTACTTAACGGTTATCACCTAGTCACCTTAAGATCGGTTACAACGCCAATGTGCATAATAACAAGCAGACTTTTGAGACTGATTTGAGAATTTTTATGTTTATCCAATTACATAACAGCTATCACTTTGTCACGGTCAGATCAACGACATGCATGAAAACAATCTTTTAAAAGTCAATTTGTAAGACTGATTCGCGAACAATTTTTTTATCCATTTAGTGGCTTGCTGAATAGCGTGGGTTGGTCTCTTGTAATTATTATGTCAAAATCTATGGTAAACATCGTTACTGAGGACTATAATATTGGTACATTGATTGCACTTCTTAAAATCCAGGTAGCTCATTGTTAGAAATGAGTTCCACTTTTTCAACAGACATCAGTCAAATAAATGTATAATTAACAACTATCCAGCAGTCACCTTGAAATCACCGACCATCTTCAAAACAAGATCTAACAAGCCGACATTTTGAGAGCAAGCCTGCTAATTTATAAGCTACTCAAAAACATCTGCAACTTGGTTAGAACGTACAAGTCAGTGAATTCTGTATGAAAACGATTAAAATGTTACTTACAAATCAGGACATCATTATGTCTTCCGTTTTTGCCAAGACTTACGTGAAATAGTATATATTCACCTTAGTATGTCTGCTCCAGTAAATACAAGTAGTATAGGAAAATGAGAGTTTTGGCCCACCACCCCCTCCCACACCTCCTCCCCCACCCGCGCCAAAACCCTCATTTTCCTATACTACTACTATGTAGACAAATATTTTGTAAGCAGACAAGACAACAGGTGTTGGAATGCGATAAGCTCTGTCAATAGAAGTGACGAATTTGTTAGAACAGCGCATGCGTGGAATACGATTATTCTAAAGACAGCAAATGGGTTTTACCACAAATTTTTTTTATCAGATAACAGGATGAAAATTAAACTGTACATTAGAACGTTTCAGTTAACAAGGCGGAAATTAAACTAGCATCAGAATGAAAATGATATTTTTTATATCTCATTACCAATGGTTAATGTTTCAACTGTTGATATTAAAAATACTTCACTATCACGACTATAGATACTAAATTTTACTTTACCGCTCACACAGCGATGGGACTCAAACAAATCTTTCATTTCTGTTT